>WOAB01000559.1:6600000-6935824 GCA_027886185.1 Rheum nobile
AATCAATTTGTGAAAATTGTCGATGAATGGATGGCATCTGAAGACATGTATTGGTAAAGATAATGTCGAGTTTTAATATAATAGGTGTCAAAAGGATTTCAGATGGTACAAAGCCATTGTGTTCATACTCTGGAGACTTCACGAAAGTGTCATATTTCATTGTCATAGAGATGGAAAAATGCAAAAACTTATAAAAGGGTATAAGAAAAGGCAAAGGCGAAAAAGAGAGAGTGACAAAGGTCACAAAGCAAGGTAAAGACCTCCACCTGCAAAATCTGAAACAAATATAAAAAATAAGTCCATATGAAATTTCAAGTATATTGTCATAAGGAAGCGTAGTATGAATATCAATGGGAACAATAGTTGAATGGATAGAGGAAAACATTACCCAAACAAGGAAACATGGGAATGCAGGGTTATGAGTGAAGCTCGATCGAAGTAGTGTTCAATATGAGGTGTTAGAGGACAGTTCAAGTGGCACAAGGCCGTTTCGTTTCTCCAGAGTGTGTACAGACCAACCACATCCGGCGTAACCGAGCTCATTACCTCAATCCTAACCGAGAAATGGTCTGACACAACCAGGCACGGACCATTCAAAAGAAAGAAGAGCATATGAACGTTAGGAAACACCCAAAAATGGGGCGTACACAGCCAAGAATTCAGATACAGAATCATAACAAATAAACAAGTCAGAATAGCGTTATAAGAGGTAATATAATGAATCTTAAGAAGAGCACAATAAATATGTTTCAAGTAATTTATAAGATCGAAGTATAAGTTAAGAATTTTGCGGTAATTAAGGAATTCAAAATCATGTTGTTTAGTGATAGTGGCACCCAAATATTGATTTGAATTATCCTGGTTGCAAACATAGCAAATGATAATGAATAAACTCGAGTCACAAATGCACTGCACGTCCTTATGGTTATAAGTTGGGCCGATAGTCATATACTGATACCAAATAGAAAGGATGAAGACAAGGTTCATATATGTTTCATAGGTCATGGTCAAAAAAACTTCATTGGACCGAAAACCAAACCAAAAACAGGGATCCAAACAAAAATAGAATGAACAACGAAAGCGCATGAGGAAAAAAAACCCATAAAGATCTCAGCAACAAAGAACAAGTACAAGACTCAAAAAGAAAAGCAAACAAAGAAAATCCAGAATATGGGTTTAAAAAACTCAAATACTATTCGATTCATATAGATAAAGCAGAGCTTTGAATAAAAGTAAAAGAAGAATGTTCAAAGGGTGCAAAGTGCCATTAAAAGGGTCATACTGAAGCATCAACCAAAGGGTGCATTCAACAAATGAAGTAGGAAACATAAGGATACAGATGTTGTCGAGTAATCCATAGTTCAGATGAAAATAAGGCATATAAATTGTGTCATGTTGTAGTGTCATAATTGTCATTAACGTAAATATGTAAAGGGATCAAAATAGGCTGAGAAAACAAGCAAATTATGGAGTTGATCTTAAAGCATGTAAAATGATAGCTCCACACAAGAAGATCATGGGTGCTGGTTAACAGTGCGGTAAACCCTATAAATATTCAACGGGATTGTCAAAGAGTGATGTAAATAGTACAGAATCATTTGAGTCTGCTGAAGTTTGCAAAGAACAACCAAGAAGTCATAGTTTTCATGGGAAGGGTGTAGAAGTATCATACGGTAACTAATTGAAGGGTTTTCAATATCAAAATTAAGCAAACAACAATTGATATAAGAGCAGAAAAAGACAATCTGAATTATAAAAATTGCAGGAAGAAAAACTTATCTCATAATTGGCGAATTCAGACATGGAGTGGTTTGTCATCATCCTCAGACAGAGGAAAAGAAGACAGATTCCATATCCTCGCCAAAGAGGGTCGTTATCCCAGCGAAGGTGAAATTTCTCCAATGACGAAGCAGCGTTCATCCGATGCCCCACCAGATTAGCGATGCAACAGCCACAAGAAACCAAGGGAATTGAAGTTGGGAATACAAAGAAAAACGTGACGCCGACAGATCTCAAGTGAGGGAAGGTATAACTTCGGCAACAACAGAGGAGAGGCGCATCTAATTGTAACGGCTTTTGAAAAGCCAAAACCGGATGCTGATGCAGAATTTGGAGGTGGTATATAGGCTTAGTTAAGCTTTCAGGCAGTGTATCGGAGTCGACACTAGAAGGAAAAGTGAGGCAGCCTGATTTGAGAAGAAAGAGGTCCAAAGGCGATTTTAATGGTAGATCTGTGGAGGAGCTGTGGTATTTCGTAGAAGAACCGGATATAAGAAGAAACAGGTGTTTCATAGAAGAGGCGGTGTATAGCAGCGTATAGAAACGAAGGAAGAAAAGAGAGAGGAGAGATTGATCTAGAAGTTGTAGAAAAGAGAAGTGGGAAAAATTTAGTATTGATGTTTCAGTATAAATTTCATGGGGTAGGTTGAAGTATACAAGTTGAGATTCAAGGAAGAATTTAGGGTGAAGAATATACACAACCTTTCCATGGAGGAAAGGAACGAGCCCCACAGGGCAAGAGAAACCAAAAGAACAACCCAAAAGTAGGAAATTTTAGAGAGAGATGCTATGAAATTTTAGAGAGAGAACTTCCTGGTCAGGAAGTGGGGAAAAAGTATAGCTGTTAAATTATTTTTATTCTAAATAGTATGTAATGTCAAATTGTTTTATTTGAACAATGTAAGAATTAGGATGAAATTAAGATGGACTATAAAATTATTATATAGCATTTTTTGCGGATGAAAACTAAAAGTTTTGGATTGATCTTGATATCCTCTAGTGACAAAGGTTTACAATGCGGTCGGCCACTGAGTTAATTTGATGAAAGATATGTCTGATCTGGACTATCATAAAGATTGTAACAAAAGAATGATATCAGAGAATAAAATCTGAATATCCCATGGACAAGCCAAGACACCCTTAATTGCATTAACAATTGTTAAGTAGTCACTCTCAAGTTCAATGTTTTCTATTCTCATTTATTTTGCCTCAGTTTTTAGCGTCGTTGATTTCCCGCATCCTTCAGCATGGATAAGAGTTGGTTCTCCGTTTTTATTCTTAAAATGTATCCAATTGATGAATTTTCATTTATTTTAGTTGATCTATCAACATTTATTTTTATTACCAAATCTGGTGGTTTTGTCCATCTTATGTTCTTATGCCTTTTCTTTTTATTATATCGTTGGGTTATTTTATTGGTTGTGGCTGTGCAATCTGGGTTCCAGTTTTTTAATTACTTTGTTCCAGCTGACGATCATATTCTTTATGTACTTTGTCAGGTCTTTAATGGCGTCTGTTTATGGGTTGTTATTTGAAAAGGTTTTCTGGTTCCTTTGGTACCAAATGATCCACCATGTAACTACTAGTTCGGAAAATTATTTTTTAGTTAACTTACTTTTAATCTCGTCCATGACTACTTCCACTCTTTTATTTGTGTAGTCTAGATGTATTGAGCACTACGTAGTATGCAACATATGGGTACATTGTAGTAGTAGATGATTAGTGTCTCCTGTTGTGTTGTTGCATGAAATGCATCCTGGAGGAATTGTAATCCCTTTTTTCAGATTCTTTTCTTTATTGGTAATCCATTTTTAACGACTTTCCAAAGGAAGTTTTTGACTTTTAGATATGTGTCTACTTTCCATATCCAAGAGCATTAATACGCACTATGCTGTTTGTTCTTATTGATGAGGTCCATTGCGAATTTAGTGGTAAACCAACCATTTTTACTTGATTCTTAGTACATCTGGTCTGAAGTATTTCCCAATGGGATTCGAGTCCCCGAAATAGTTGAAACCAAGTCCGATGGGAGAGCTTGATACAGTTTATCAGTATTTCATGTTTTTTCTGTACTTAAAAATTCTTCTACTTTTGCGTCTGAGTTATGGCTTTGAGAGTTGTTAGCCATATTGCAGAGAGGCTCTTGTGTAATCCATTTATCCTGCCAAAAGCGGATTGTTTTCCCATATCCAATTTGCCAAACGAGTCCTTTTTGGAAATCTTTTCGGAGATCCATCAGGTTCGCCCATTGCCAAGAGCAGTTTCCCTTTTTTCATAGTCTAATATGTGTTTTACTTTTAGGTATTTCTCCAATACTATTTTAACCCAATACCTCGACGGATCAACCATTACTTTCCAATTTAATTTATATCGCAATGCGTGGTTGATGTCTTTAGTTTTCCGTAGTCAAGTCCTCCTTGTTCTTTAGGTTAAGAAATTTTATCCTATCCAATTAATGGTTTGAAGGAAGCTTATTTGTTCCAAAAGAACCTTCTATTTATTCTATCTAATTCATTTTGAGTACTGGTTGGAAGCATAAAGGTCTGCATCAAGAAATTTGGTATGGCTGCGAGGTTAGATTGAATCAATGTAGTTTGCCCCGCTTGTGAAAATGCATTAGCTTTTCATTTGGTCAAATGGGAGTTTGAGTTTGTTATGACCTCCTCAAATGTTCACTCGTCCATTATCTAAAGGACAACCTAAATATTTTTCTAGAGATATCATATTTGAGATTGTTAAGATTCCTTGTATTTGTTGTTTTTGTCGGTTAAGAACCCTTTTTGTGACTTGAAAAGCCGATTTATGGAAGTTAACTTTTTTCCGGATATTTGGCAATACTCATCAATTATTTGCTTTATTTCCTTACAATTGTTATGATTTGCCTTAGACAAGATCATGATGTCATCATCTAAGGTCGGCAATGGAATTCTTGATCCATTACGAGTTGGTTGGAAGCCTAAGGGTTTCTTTCTTCTTTCTGTTTCTTATTGTAATTTTCTCGCAAGAATATCTACTCATAGAATGAACATAAAGGAGGATATTGGGTTGCCCTATCTTAATCTGTGGTCTGGTTTAAAAATTTATGTTGGTACATTATTAACCAGGATCGAGAAAGATACAGTAGAAATACATTCCTTTATCCAGTTGATAAAGGTTGAGCTAAAACCAAAATTTTGAAGTATGTCAAGGATAAATCTTCATTCAATTCGGTCATAAGCTTTTTCCATATCAAGTTTAAATGCAATGAATCCTTCGATACCCTTTCTAGATTTAAATGAATGGAAGATTTTATGGGCAATAAGAATGTTGTTTGAATAGAACGGTTTACAACAAAAGCGTCCTGAAGAAGGTGGATTAAGTTTTCCATTATTCGTTTTAATCTTTCAGTTAGGATCTTGGATATGATTTTATATATTGTTGAACAAAGGCTACTTGGCCGAATATGGTTTGTTGAGTTTGGGTTGTCATATTCTGGTATGAGCGTGTTGAGCGTATGGTTTATTTGTCTTAAAAAAAATTATTGACAGGAAGAAGCTCTTAACAACTTGGATCAGAGACGACCCCACAACATCCCATAATTTTTGTTAGAATTCAGCTATCATGCCATCTGGGTCCGAAGATTTGTTTTGCCCAATATAAATGTTGTGTTTTTTTATTTCTTCATTAATGACGGGTTTGGTCATTTCCAAGTTATTTGCATCAGTTGTTTCCTTTTGAATGAGTTCTAGGTGTTCATGTAGGATGTTGTCATTGATTGGAGTACTTTTAAATCTTTTAATAAAGTCATGCCTTATTTCATTTCTGATGTTCTCTTCTCCAATTATTGTGGTACCCTCTTGTGTTCTGATCTCCTTTATTATTTTCATGTTCCTCTTACATGTTGCAATTTTATGAAAATACTGGCATTAGTATCATTGAGTTTAATATATCTTATCTTGGCTCGCTGGTGCTAATATGTTTTCGAAAAATTAAGAATTTGATCCTTCTTCATGAGAACTCTTGTTTGTTATTCCACTAGTGTAGGATTTGGTATAGTGCTGATTATCTTCTGAATTGTTGTTAATTCTTCTTCAATTTTATTTAGTTGGGTAAAGAGATTACCAAATGTTTTTTTGTTCCAATCTTTTGCCTGCCTATTGAGAAGTTGAGTCCATTTAACCAAATCGTGCATTCTAGATCCATGGTGATGGCCGCCAACCTACCTTGACCGCCATCGACGAGGAGGACTTGTTGACATTGAAGTGTGATGGCCCGGTGACAAGGGCTCAAGCAAGAGCCATTGCTCAAGCCTCTCAATCATTCATTGCTCAGACCACCGCAAGCATTGGCCTTGCCAAGCCCCCGCCACCGCGCCTAGTCACGTTGGTGATTATGTCCACACATGAAGACCAAGATGGCACCGGGCGCGTCTCAGCACCATGACACTCATAGGTGCGCGCCCCATGGTTGGCCTAGTGGCCGCAACTATCCAAGGCTTTAATCCACTTTCCCTTTTAGTCATTTATTTATGTTTTAGATCTTTCTGTTTTGGGCATATGGACCCATTTGTACATGGATCTCAGCCCACTAGCAACCCTAGTATTTTAATGCCTTTAGTTGTTCATTTGTAACTAGTTGAAGATTTTAGAATTGGACATCCAATCTTGGGTTGAGGAATACCTCCCCAAGCCTTCCAATTTATCTATCAACTCAAGCTTTCTCATTCACCTCTCTTTCTCTCAATCTCACGCAAGTCATACTCAAACACATTCTCTTGATCTTGTTCCACGAAGAAGCCAGCCAAGGAACCTCTTCTAGAGGTTCCCTTGGCCCCTTGCTCCCCTCGGCTGGCCACTAGTTCTTCTCGGCTGGCCCTCGTCCATCTCGGTAGTCCAAGAAGACCCCCTCTTGCTTCCGCCTTCAACCAATCCTCAAGGAGCCTCCAAGAACAGTCCCAAGCCAGCCGGTGTTGGAGAAGAAGCTCAAATCCTACTTGCGCCACGATCCAGAGCTCAAGCGAGTGAGACAAGGCCTTCAACCTCCTTGTTTCACATCAATTGGTATCAGAGCTCAGCGGCCAAGTTAAGTGCTTTTTCTTCTCAATTTTTTTTCTCTTTTTATGCTTGTTAGTGGTTATTATTCATCTTCCCCAAAAACCGCCGCAAAAACCCACAAAAAACTGCCGCTCCGCCGCATTGCCGCCGCTGCCTACCACCGCGTCGCCACCACCCTACCGCCGCCTCCGACCACCCTACAGCCACCCACCTATCCTCCATGGTCGGCCATCCCCTCATTCTCCATTGTTAACTTCCTTTTTGAATTGTTAACCCATGCATATGTCTTGGCCATTCTTAGCAAGGGCCAAAAGTACTTTCCCTCTTTTCCAATTTGGCTTGCTTCAGCTTTTTGGGTAAATTCCAAGCTTTGACTCTTGGGCTGACTTGCTTGGGTAGAGTACTAGGAAGCTTCCTTTGTGGGCTTCAAAAGGTGAAAACAAAAGTGGCAAACAAATAACTTCTTCTTTCTCTCTTGTAAGGACCTTGCCCCACACCAAAAGTGGCATTGTCCCCTCTCATTTCCCCCTTGTTGCCACCCCACATCAGCCTCAATTTGTAGCTCCCTTCCCTCAATACAAATCAAGACCCATTACATCAAATCAAGGCCAAAACACAAACACAAAACAAAGCAAAAGCCAAAGGAAAAAGAAAAAGGCAAAGGCCCACTTAAAAAAAAAAAAGAAGGTTTGGAATCATTTCGGTTGGGCCACAACAAAACTCAAGACAACTCGTGGGCTCTCCCACTTCACTTCGGCAACATGGGCCACTAACCTTGCCTCCCCACATTCCTCTCTTTGCCACTTCACATGTTTCTACCCCAACGGTCCACATGGCAGCCCACTTCCTATCTTCCCACTCTTGTTATTCCAAGTTTTGAGGATTGGGTTCTTAAATTGCCTAAGTCTTACAAATTGAAAAATTGGAGTGCCTAAGTCCTACCTAAGTCGTGCAAGTCACAAGCTACCCGCGACCTTGTGCTTTTCCTTAAGCCTTCATCCTTTGGATTTGGTTTGATTGTCTTAGGCTTAGCTTGTATCCCCCTATTGGTGTGATTGTTTATGTCTCCTTGAACTTTTGACTTGTTTTGCCTTATTGGTTATTGTAGGAGAGTCAACTATGGAGGAGCCTCTTGAGCCGACACCGGGAGCAACTGGAGCTCCACGCCCACACTCTCACCAGAGTCTTTCGCGGCTAGACTAGCCGAGGAGAACCGCGCCAAAGTGGTTGCTGCCCGCTGACGTGGCCGAAATATGCAATGCAAATATCGTTGAATGGCCTAGTCAAAGTAAATGTCCTAACAGACTTACTAAATGGATGTATAGTAAGCAAGTAAGGGTCGAACCCACAAGGAAGATCTGATGAAGTATGCAATTATGATTGACAAGTAACAAGGAAGGGGGTTTCAGTTATCAAGGAGAATAAAGCAAACAAGTTTGATTGAGTTGAGAATATGATTGGGGAAAAGAGTTCCACTAGAACGAGATCCACAATACAGAGATATAATTTGATCACTGAAATCTATTCAATCCAAGTTCTTTCACTAATCTTATGGTTGTTCCCACCCTGATCTTAAATACTACCAATTCTTACAGTTGTTGATAGACTTATCACAATATCAATGGAAGAAAACCTTACCACCAATAAAGCAATAACAATGCACACAAGGATATAGGATACATGCAAATAGAAGAAAACCTTACTACTTAACATGCAAATGATTCTCACTCACGATTGTGCACTCGTATTCCACTATATGTAACAATCGTGTATGCTACTAGATATGCACTCGTATTCCACTATATGCAAATCCTAGCAATTGATAAATAGTATTCAACCTAGTTGATCAGGCTATGAGGAATAACAATAAATCAATATTCAATATAACCAAGAGAATCAAACCAACACTTATAAGAATAGGAACAAGGAATATAAATCTCACAAACACATCAACTGTATTGCTTCAAACGTCTAGTAGAACAAAGGGAAATTAGTGCTCCATTCAGATGTAAATGAAACCCTAATAAAAAGTAAAACTGGGTAATGTAAAAGTAGTGTCTCTCTTCTTAACCTAGAAAAGGGTCTTAAATAGGCTTAGGAAAAATAAGTTAACCTAATGGAAATAACAAAGGAAATAAAATAATAGAAATAAGGAAATCCGAAATGCATAAAAGGAAATAAAATCCTTCTGGCCGCGGGGCGGTGAGATCCACCGTGGGGCGGTGGCTTCTTCTGGCACGACCAGTTCTTCTCTGAGACCCACCACCGGGTCGCGGTGGCATCTGGCGCGGGGCAGTGAGATCGCCCACTCCTTCTTCAACTCCTCTTCTTCTTCTCTTCTGCTCTTCATTACTACCAAGTGTTGGTAGCCTTCTCCAATAAACTCTAGAAGAACCTCATCCATCTTCATCATCTCCATCTCCGTCTAAGTTGTAAATCCCTGGATATCTTCACTTTTTTCCACAACTTCTGGATCACAGACTTAGCCTCAAATCTCATCCTAAACTCCTCCAAATGATGCTAATAATTGCTAGTAAAGGTGCATGAAATGACACCTATCAAATTCCCCCATACTTAGACCTTTACTCATCCCGAGTAAGCTAATGAAAAACCCACTCCCTCAATCAAACACCAAGGTCTCAGGAAGTACAAGAAAATATGACACCATCAACTACAACATATCAACAATTACCTCCAGACAACTAAAACAAGTGATGCAAAGATAATTCTAATCCTAACTCCAATCTAGCTCCTTACCGCTCCAAGAGTGGCCTACCCGAGTCCTCCTTATGACTCCCCTTCTTATGACGCCTTGCCAAGAATAATGAGAAATCCTAAAATCACTCTTCTTTTTTTTACGCTCATCTTGCCTAGGCGCCCTCTCGGGTTTTCACCTAGCCACTCATTTCATTTTGCTAGATATCTCACAAATACTCGCATCACTCCAGTCCATTTTTGCACCGGTTTATACCAGTCGGACTACCTGCTTCTTACCTGAACCGCCCTTTCGGGTTTTCAGCTCATCCCAGGATTTTGATTGCCTTTTTAAATCTTTTTGGCTTTTTCATTTTTTTTTGAAAAGAAATACTCGAAAGGAAATTACAGAAAAACAAAGCTATGTACAAAAGATAGACAGTTCTTCTCTGAGACCCACCGTCGGGTCGCGGTGGCATTTGGCGCGGGGCGGTGAGATCGCCCACTCCTTCTTCAGCTCTTCTTCTTCTTCTCTTATGCTTTTCATTACTACCAAGTGTTGGTAGCCTTCTCCAATAAACTCTAGCAGAACCTCATCCATCTTCATCATCTCCATCTCCATCTCCGTCTAAGCTGTAAATCCCTGGATATCTTCACTTCTCTCCACAACTTCTGGATCACAGACTTAGCCTCAAATCTCATCCTAAACTCCTCCAAATGATGCTAATAATTGCTAGTAAAGGTGCATGAAATGACACCTATCACCCGCCATGAAGAGGACAGCGCCGAGACATTGTGTGCCACCCTAGAAGAGCTGGCCGAGTTCCGCCGAGAGAAGGAGGTTGCAGAGGCCGAGTTCCACCAAGAGAAGGAGCTTGCGGAGGCCGAGCGGTGCCGAGAGAAGGAGGCCGTCGACGCCCGGATGGCAGCCCTTGAGCGCCGCTTGGCTAACATCTCTGCCACTTCCCCAACGCCTACTTCGGCCTTGGCGCCATCCCGCCTGACGCCCATTCTCATCGGCGCCTCCTCACGTGCCCTGGCCGACCCTCACCACCTTGAGGCCTTGACACGTGACCAAGGAAAAGGCCTTATGTATCCTCCATCTCACTCCGAGGCTAGGGCCCTTGCTGGGAGATTGCCGCCACCGCGTGAGCCATCCTACTACGACAACCATTCGACGCGTGTGGAGCCCCGAGGCTACCCCGACACTAGGCGGCCGCCCGACCGGCGTCCTCACGACCACGCAGCCCCCATGGATGGCGAGCCCTATCCACGCGCCGCCCCGGCCCCCACCGCCGATGATGTGCCTAATGACCTGTATGGCTATAGCGATTTTGAGGCCTTCAATGAGAAATATGAGACCTTTTAGGTCAATGAAGAAGATGAGGCCTATGGCAAGATGTACCAAGAGCCCTATACAGAGGATCTCTTGGCGGACGTGCACCCCCGGGATCATGTTCGAGTCCGGGGCAACCGTCGGTGCCCACTAGATCGTCGGGACCCTAATTGGCTGCCACCACCACCCACCGGTTTCCGAGCCAATGGCCATGATTACCGCCCCCAACAGGACCGACGCCATGATCACTTTGGTCCACAATATAATTTTGGCCAATGTCGGGAGATTAAGGTTCGCATTGATCCCTTTGAGGATGATTATGATGCCGCCAAGTTTCTTGATTGGAAGCAAGCCACCGAGTATGCTTTGAACCATTGCCGTTATGATGAGTATGAGAAGGTTGAGATTGCCACACTTCACTTCACCGGCAATGCCCGCTCATGGTGGTTCCGCTTCACTACCGACCGAGCTAGGCGCTACTTGCCGCCGGTTGTGGCTTGGAATCAACTCATCCATGTCATGACTAGGCGGTATGTGCCGGAAGACTATCTTGAGCAAATGTGCCTTCAAATTGCTCTATCTCACCAAGGCAACCACATACCTCTTGAGTTCTTTGCCGAGCTAGAAGAGCTAGTCCACAAGGCCGGCGTGTCCACCACTCCCGCCTCCCTCCGCACCATGTTTCTACGTGGCCTTGATGTTGAGATCCGTGAGCCCTTGACTCTCCTTCCAATCCGGGATCTCAACACCCTCACTCACACGGCCATGGAGATTTACAACCAACAACAAAGGAGGAAGAAGGCCGCTTGGGCTCGCTCATAACCGCCGAGGTATGCCTCCACTCCTAGTCCATCATTTCCCTCTCCTTCGGCCGCGTGTGTTGCCCCACCGCCAAGCCCCAGCCCCGCCTCAGCCATGGATGCTCCAGTCGATGCCACCAGCACCGCACGCTTGACTGCCCCGCCGCATGGCCCTGCTCCCGGTGCGCACGCCCCAGCCCCCTCCTCCGAGCGATCTAGTGATCGAGCATGCTTCAAGTGTGGTGCCCGTGGCCACTATCAAAGAGAGTGCCCCAACAACAAGAGGGTCTTGTTCACCTCTCAAAGTGGTTATAAGTCTTTTGAGGACGAGGAGGAGACCCCATAAGAGGAAGAACTTGAGGCCGCCGATGTAGCTGCCTATGAAGACTTTGATTGTGCCCTACTTGAGCATGGAGTCGGCACCCCACTTAGCCTAGTGGCTCACCACGTGCTCTCGGTCCGAGAGGTTGATACAAGGGACCAAAGAGAGAACCTCTTCAATACTAGGTGCCTCATGGGCACCGTGTCGCTTAGTGTTATCATTGATGTAGGTTCTTGTGCCAACATTGTCAATGAAAGAGTGGTCAAGCATTTCAACCTCCCCACCACACCTCACCCTCAACCATATAGCCTTCAATGGCTCTCCGAAGGTAAAGGTGATGTGGTATCAAGGCAATGCCACATCACTTTCTCTATTGGGCATTACTTTGATATGGTTTTATGTGATGTTATCTCTATGGATGCAACTCACCTTTTGTTAGGAAGGCCTTGGAAATTTGATAGGCGAGTGATCCATGATGGCTTCCTCAACACCTTTGTGTTTGTCCATGGTGGGAAGCGCATCACCCTCTTGCTTATGTCCCCGAGGGAAATTCTTGAAGACCAAGTTGAGTGCAACCGCCTCAAGGCCATTGAAGTCGCCAAGCCACCGGTGTCTCAGCCCAAGGATGATGCCTCCACCTCAGCCCGCGTCTTGCCCCCCTCAACGCAAAGGCAAGGGTGAGCGCGTGGCCCATGGTGTTTGGACACCACCGGGCACGCTCACCAACGACCCGGCCTCCACCTTCACCGGCGTGGTGCCCGGGTCGTCGGCTCCTACTCTGGTGCCTTAACGCCATGGCAAGGGTGAGCGCGCAGCCGCCAGTGCCCAGCCACCGCTTGGAACGTTCACCACCGGGACGGCCTCCGCCACCACCGGCGCGGCACCCGTGTCGACGGAATCCAGCCCGTATGCAGCGCGCGGTGGCCCGGCTCCCATCCAAGGGCGTTGTGAGCCTAGACTCCTCTTGGCTCGCCACCGCCACCTCACGCCGGTACTTCAAGGTCGGCACCCTTGCTTCCTCTTGGTACCTCACCGTTGCCTCACCACCAAGGAGGATGGCACGTCATTGCCCCCTTGTATCTCGACCGTGTTGCAAGAGTTTGCCAGTGTCACACCGACTGAGCTCCCGGTTGGGCTTCCTCTGGTGTGCGGGATTGAGCACCAAGTTAACTTGGTGCCGAGCGCTTCACTTCCAAACCGTGCAGCCTACCGAGCTAGGAGCTAGCCTCGAGGAGACCGCCGAGCTCCAAAAGCAAGTGCAAGAGCTCATGGACAAAGGGCATGTCCGAGAGAGCCTTAGTCCATGCACGGTCCCGGTGCTTCTTCTCCCAAAGAAGGATGGGTCTTGGCGCATGTGTGTGGATTGTCGAGCTATTAATCAAATCAATGTCAAGTACTGCCACCCAATTCCAAGGTTAGATGATATGCTTGATGAACTTCATGGTGCCACCTTCTTTTCTAAGATGGATCTCAAGAGCGGCTACCATCAAATCCGCATGAGAGAAGGCAGTGAATGGAAAACTGCCTTAAAGACCAAGTATGGGTTGTATGAGTGACTCGTCATGCCATTTGGGCTCACCGAAGCTCCTTGCACCTTCATGCGCCTCATGAACCATGTTTTGAGGGCATTCTTGGGCAAATTCATGGTGGTATACTTCGACGACATCTTAATCTATAGCAAATCTTTAGAAGACCACACGACCCACTTGAGAGCCATCTTTGAGTCCCTACGGAAGGAGAAGCTTTATGCCAATCTTGCCAAGTGCACCTTTTGTGCCCCTTCTACGACTTTCCTTGGCTATGTTGTGGGCAAGGATGGGCTGCGTGTTGATAATGAGAAGGTCCGCGCCATCAAGGAGTGGCCACGCCCTACCATTGCCACTATGGTGAGATCATTCCTAGGCCTTGCCAGGTTCTATAGGCACTTCGTCCGGGACTTTAGCACCATTGCATGAATTTACCAAAAAGGGTGATGAAGTTGCTTGGAAGAAGAAACATGAAACCGCCTTCACCACACTCAAGGAGAGCCTATACAACTCCCCTCTTCTCCAACTTCCCGACTTCTCCAAGGTCTTTGAGGTCGAGTGTGATGCCTCCAACATTGGCATCAAAGGAGTGCTCCTTCAAGATCGCCACCCCATTGCCTATTTTAGTGAGAAACTTTCGGACGCCTCCCTCAACTACCCCACGTACGACAATGAGCTCTATGCCTTGATCCGGGTGCTCAAAACTTGGCAACATTACTTGTGGCCAAAGGAGTTTATCATTCACTCGGATCATGCGGCCCTTGCCTACTTGAAGAGCCAAGCTCACCTTGGTTGGCGCCATGCTAGGTGGGTCGAGTTTATGGAGACCTTCCCATATGTGGTCAAGCACAAAAAAGGGCAAGATAATGTGGTAGCCGATGCACTCTCTCGAAGGTATGTACTCATTTCTCATCTTGATGCTAAGGTTCTTGTTTTTTCACTTATTAAATCTATGTATGCTCAAGATCCTTATTGTCATCGAGTACCCTTAGAGGTGAGGTTGAGAGTTTCTTTATGGATGAGGGCTACCTTTACAAAGCCGGTAAGTTGTTCATTCCCACCTCTTCCATTAGACAACTTTTGATCAAAGAGGCACATGAGAGTCGAGGTCATTTTGGGATTGCCAAAACCTTAGTTGCCCTTAAGGAACATTTTTTTTTGCCTAAGATAGCTCACCACGTCACTTGGTTTATCCAAGCTTGTTTCACTTGCCATAAGGCTAAGTCTCGCTCTAGCCCTAAGGGTCCCTACGCCCTCTTGCCGATTCCCCATGCCCCTTGGGAGGACATCTCTATGGATTTTATCATGGGGTTGCCTATGTATAAGAAGGGGAGGGATTCCATTTTTATGGTTGTAGATAGGTTCTCTAAGATGGCCCATTTCATTTCTTGCAAGACCACTAACAATGCCTCTGAGGTTGCATCGTTATTCTTTGATCCTGTGGTTAAGTTGCATGGAATCCTTCGAACCATAGTCTCGGATAGGGATCCTAAGTTTGTAGGACATTTTTGGAGAGCTTTGTGGGGGCAAACTAGGCACCAACCTCCTATTCTCTACTAGTTTCCACCCCCAAACC
The DNA here is from genome assembly GCA_027886185.1 of Rheum nobile. Lineage (NCBI taxonomy): Eukaryota > Viridiplantae > Streptophyta > Magnoliopsida > Caryophyllales > Polygonaceae > Rheum > Rheum nobile. The sequence continues at coordinate 6,615,067 of WOAB01000559.1, forward strand.
GACGGCCAAACTGAGGTCATCAACCGCACCCTTGGTGCCTTGCTTAGGACCAACCCACGTCGTTGGGAGGACTTACTTTCGTAAGTTGAGTTTGCTTATAATAGGACCATACACTCAACCACAAAGCTCACTCTGTTCGAGGTGGTCTATGGGAAGAACCCGCTCACTCCACTTGATTTGGTGCCCCAACCTTTGCGGTCCATGGAGAACCTTGAGGGCACCAAGCGTGCAAATTTTGTCCGTGAGCTTCATGCGCGCACTCGGGCCGAACTTGAGTGCCGCACTGCTCCATATGAACGCCAAGCAAACAAAGGTCGGCGCCTTGTCACATTTGCCTCGGGTGACCATGCATGGGTCCATTTGCACAAAGAATGCTTCACCAGCAAGTGCCGCTCCAAGCTTGCCCCACGTGGTGATGGGCCTTTCAAAGTGCTCCGATGCTTTGGTGACAACGCCTATGAGATCGAGCTCCCCGAGTCCTATGGAGTCCATCCCACCTTCAACGTGGCGGATCTCTCTCCCTATGTGGTTCTAGAAGAAGATAACGAATTAAGGACAATTCTCCCTCAAGAAGGGGAGAGTGATGGTTGCCAACCTACCTTGACCGCCATCGACGAGGAGGACTTGTTGACATTGAAGAGTGACGGCCGGGTGACAAGGGCTCAAGAAAGAACCATTGCTCAAGCCTCTCAATCATTCATTGCTTGGACCACCGCAAGCATTGGCCTTGCCAAGCCCCCGCCACTGCGCCTGGTCACGTTGGTGACTATGTCCACACATGAAAACCAAGATGGCATCGGGCGTGCCTCAGCTCCATGACACTCATAGGTGCGTGCCCCATGGCTGGCCTAGTGGCCACAACTATCCAAGCCTTTCCAAGGCTTTTATCCACTTTCCCTTTTAGTCATTTATTTATGTTTTAGACCTTTCTACTTTGGGCGTGTGGACCCATTTGCACATGGATCTCAACCCACTAGCAACCCTAGTATTTAAATGCCTTTAGTTGTTCATTTGTAACTAGTTGAAGATTTTAGAATTGGACATCCAATCTTGGGTTGAGGAATACCTCCCCAAGCCTTCCAATTTATCTATCAACTCAAGCTTTATCATTCTCCTCTCTTTCTCTCAATCTCACACAAGTCATACTCAAATACATTCTCTTGATCTTGTTCTACGAAGAAGCCAACCAAGGAACCTCCTCTAGAGGTTCCCTTGGCCCCTTGATCCCCTCGGTTGGCCACTAGTTCTTCTCGGTTGGCCCTCGTCTATCTCGGTATTAAAAGGAGACCCCCTCTTGCTTCCGCCTTCAACCAATCCTCAAGGAGCCTCCAAGAAAAGTCCCAAGCCAGCCGGTGCCGAAGAAGAAGCTCGAAGCCTACTTGCGCCACGATCCGGAGCTCAAGCGAGTGAGACAAGGCCTTCAACCTCCTTGTTTCACATCACATGGTAATGTGTCCTCCAAGATTGTTTGACCAGATTTTTAAAGTCTTCACATGACATCCATACTTTTTCGAATTTGAAGGGTTGATTATTGAATGGAGTAATGGAGATTAGTTCAATAGAGATTGGGCAATGGTCCAATGTAGTGAAGGCATCTTTTTTGTTGTAAGTTTTGGATACCATTGTAGAATTAGGTGATGGACCAGGGCTCTATCTAATTTCTCAGATACATTATTGACTTTTGTTCGATTTTTTTCCAATTGAAAGCATTCCCTTGTGAGGTAATATCAGTAAATTCACATTCATTTTGAATATGTAGGAGTTTGTTATATCTGTTCATATGTGGTTGAGAACCACCACCTTTTTCTGTCGGGTCTTGAATTTCATTCAGATCTCCCATGAAAATACAGGATATGGAACATTTTTTATGAAGGTGATCAATTCCTCCCAAAAGGTGTGTTTTTCTACCTCATTCGGGGGGCATAAGGACGTATTATTATTCGTCATAATGTTTGCATAATGCAAAGAGATGAACCTCATTGCAATATTATCTAATTCTAGTAACTCGTTGGTTAGTTAGTATGTTTTCCACATTCACTTACGGGTGGTTAATTAAGGAATTGCATATATTTACATCTTTTCATATTAATAAACATAAAGTTGCCTTAAACACATAAACTAGGATTACTTATCGAAAAGGGCATCAAATGTTTCTTGTCATTTTACATTAACTAGCACACATATACTTCTAGATAAGGTAGTATGGTTGAACTCAGTGTTATACATAAATTCACTTGATTAAAAAATCACAATATTCATTTCCTCATGATAAAAGGCAGGATTGTGAAGTCCACAGTGCAAGGTGAAGCCCCCTAGACCTCCAAGGAATCGACAGCAAATTCCAGAAAATCTGGCCTGTCTTCAACTCGATTGTTCTCTCTGGTCCGGACTTTGAATTGGGTGATTCCAAAGCCCAGAGTTAGATCCGGAAGTCTAGCTGAAATCCTGAAAATTAGAGCGTGAAAGGATTTGGGAATCGAAAGTTATGCGGAATCTACTGAAGGGTCGCAGGCAGTTCAGTGAATGAGGTGTTGATGATGATGGATCTGGTTTTGATGAAGTGGATGATGGTGATAACGAGATTTGGATGTGGGGATTGATTTGTGATGGATATCAAGGGGATACGTATCCTAGACTCACGTGGATTTGACTCACCACAAGAGAATAGAACAAGATCAAAGAGCATAGGGATATTACGCACCCTAAACTAGTCGATCGAAAACCCGATATTACACACGAGCAAAAGACTGAATTTTCTGGAAAATTTCAAAGGAGATATCTCTGGTTTTTGATTAATCATTTGATGATTACAAAAGGCTCACGAGGCCTGATTAAATAGGCATACAAAACTGGAGTTTAAAACTCTTGAACTAAGCTAGTAAAAGCTTCCTCTAATTAGTGTCTTCTAGATCTAATAACTCTTAAACCGGAAGTCTTTTGAGCTTTCCCTTCTAGAACATGGTAGATGGATGAGTTAAGTGGGCCTCCTCAAAAAATGGGACCAAACGCACGAGGGAATTGAAATTGAGCCCATGAGGAATGAAGGTATGTCACTCTGGCGCGGGTGCAAGCATGTCAATGGCTTGGCGCACTAGAACCACCGAGCACCCTTCACATTTTCTCGGCACTCCTTGGGTCATATGGATTCTTTTGAGTTATAATTAATGATAGAAAAGCTATGGCTCGAGCAAAGTTGCCATGAAGGTGGAGAATGCCGAGAAGAAACATGAAAACCCTAGAAAGTGTGCGCGTCCGGGAAGCTAGCTGGAGTTGGTTGAACATTTGACCATTTTCCTCGAACAACCTTGGTTGTGGGGCCTTCTTGGATCCAGTGGAGCCTTGTAGCTCATTGATTTGCGAGCCAGGTGGTGGCGGGGTCGGTGGAGTCGGGGTTGGAGTAGTTATGAGCGCCACCGCCGAGAAAGGAGGTCCTAGAAGGAGCAAAGTAGCTTGAGGGTCTTGGCCTTCTTGTTCTTCATGATTGACCCTAAGCAAGGTCACATCAGGTAGTATGGTTGAACTCAGTGTTATACGTAAATTCACTTGATTAGAAAATCATAATATTCATTTCCTTTTGACTTTGCTGAATATTAATATTTTTCCGCTTTGAAAGCATATTATTAAGATTTATTCGATATTATTTTGTGAATAACTAGTTCAATTGAAAAATTAAGGGTTCATTTGTATGCATTGAATTATAAAGCAAATTTTCATTATCTTTCATTATATTGTAAATACTTTTTAAAATTTGTGTTTGGCTTAAACACAGAGAAAACTTGGGCGATACAATGTGTATGCGACACACTCTATTTGGCAATGCCAAGTAGGATCAAATATGAAAAGTAATTAAATGATTGAGGGAGAAAAAAAGAAAAAAATTAATTGGCAAAAGCAAACCTACAACAGAAATAGGGAAAGTAGAGTACATGTCCATGTTTCTCTCTCTCCTCAACATTTTGAAAACGTCTATGTTTCTCTCCCCCTCAACATTTTGAAAACCTTCAAACAACAAAGGGATCAGATAAATTTGTAGATTTGAAGATCCCCGAAAACTTACAAGGGTGGGCACAAATTAAAGCACCTCCTCATGCACTTTGCATCCCTGTTGACGCGACCTCTACAATCACTATCGTCCATGTCAACGCGATCTCTACGCTCATCTATGTCCACGATGACGCGGTCTATGTTTTTGACCTTGTCATAAAATATACTCTAAGGTGCTCAATATATGATTTTTATATAATATTATTAGGAGAACAATTTTGTATTTTGGTAGTAAAAAAGATAAAAATTTGTTCTTTGTTAAGATTAATATGCTTACTTTTTAAGGATATGATAATTACCATTAATTTTGTTTTCACCAGTAGTAAATTAAGTCGAAGATGATTAAGAGCAGAAAACATTGTTTGATGAGAAAATTCTTCAATAATATATATTCAATTTTTGTTGATAACTTTGTTTATTGAAAATTTCAATGGACAATCATATCATATTTGAAAGAATTATTTCAAACAACAATATTAGTCATATATTTTGATTCCCCACATGCTCATTACACCATTAGAAATTTTATACTCATTCAAGTTTTAATAATATAATTTATCTTCAAAGTGTGTTTCGATATGACTATTAACATTACAACGTTAAGTTTGTACTTCTATCGTTCTATTTTTACTTATGATCAGTTTTATGTCGATCACAATATCAACAGTTATTTGCAAATAAGGGCAGAAGATCTTTATATATCATAAGAATCAAGGGCGGACGCAGGAATTCCGCCCAGTGGGGGCACAAATCTTGCGTGACTAAAATCAATTTTAATTACAATCTTAAATAAATTTTTCGTTTCTTTTTGGGTCAATATGACGAGACTAGCTCAATGCATTTATTATTAATAGCAAATTAAGAGAGTTTCCCATGAGGGGTACAAGATTAAAAAACAAAGATTCAACAAAGCAAGAATTAAGAGAGAATGAGTAACATAACATATGCATAATAAAAATTCTCTTCATACCCATGGGGACAAGAATGATAAGCTAAGGTTAGTAGACTAATCAGTGGTTTAGGCAACACTCATTACTTAGGAGGACTCTGTTTTATCTTGTCGAATTACATAGCATGATTGGATCTGCTTTATATTTGGTGGACATAAACTTTGTATGTTCTATCACATATCAGCTCAATTTACCCTTTATTAAAAAATAAAAATTGAAGATGATCTCATCTAGTACTCTAATTATTGGATTAGTCCACTTTCAACATATGATGGTTTTTAAAGCACCCAATTTAAATCATTTAGTATGTAGAGAAAAAAAACTTATGGATAAACTGTATAATCTCAACACCCTATACATATCACACACACACTATGCATTCAATTAAACATAACATAACATTGAAAATGGAGAAAGAAAGCAATGGAGGTAGCCTCATATAGGAGGGGATGTGAAGTAAAAAAATATATATAAATACATTTTTTTTAGTGGGGGAGCATGCCTCTGTTGGTCCCTACGTAGGTCCGCCCTTAATAAGAATAAAAAAGATATAATACTATAATTAATATTATATTTAAATTTCGTGCAAAATAAGTGTACTAAGCTAGTACCTTTTAAAAACACGATTACTTTTCGGCGCATAGGCATTTTTGCCGTTTAGCGCATAGGGCTCGAGCGTAACGTGTGGTAAGGGACCACACGTTACGTGTGATAGTGATCCACACGTTACGTGTGACAGTGATCCACACGTTACGTGTGACAGTGATCCACACGTAACGTGTGGGCCCATTTCACACGTTACGTGTGGTTTGTACCCACACGTTACGTGTGGTGTTATAGTGTATATTATATTGTATGATTATATTATACTTTAGGGTATTTGTGTATGTCATATTATTGTATTTTTTTAGTATTTATTTGTGGTTCAATGTTAAATTATTAATTATTTTATATATATTATAATGTTACGTGTATGAATGTTGTATCATATTATTGTTTATTTGTAGTATTTATTTGTTTATCTAAAAACCCTAAAAAAAATACCCCAAAATAATCAACATAGAAGATAGAATAGAATTGTTCATTACGTTAGATGACTACAACCACATTTAGCTCACAATACAAGAAATAATACAAGTTCTTCATAAACTTAGAAAACCTAGCACAAAATAAATGACATCGCCTAGTTGCGTTTGAATAAATTAGGATAGTTTATGGTAAAACTTCGCGACATATCATGTCTCTGCTTTGATAAAATTGCTTGCTCCCTACAAAGGTTGATAGTACGTAAACAACATTACACAATAGATACGACATCAAGGCAGTATACGATGTACATCATTATATTGTTTGAGATTATACCTACGCATCTTATCCAGATCTTGTAAAAGTTCTTGATTTTGCTTAACAAGATCTTGATTTTGCTTAACAAGATCTTGATTCTCCTTAACAAGATCTTGTTTTTCCCGCCATTTTTGCCGACTGGTGAGATTCTGAAGACGGTATGCATTTGCCATGTCGAGAAAGAGCAACATTTTATTGCGGTACGTTAATACAATCACAACTGTTTATACTATCTTGTGTTAAAACATATGTATGATGCATTGATTTTGATGTAGATTGGGATGGCCGCAACTTCGCCCTTGCCTCCTATTTACTCGGGGTGGCTGTATCATCATGACCCGTCTACGGGTGATTACGTAGATCAAAGGCTGTGTGATCGGACGTTGGAGTACGAAGCAGACAAGGCCGAAAAGAAGACAAGACGAAAGAAGAAGGTTGAAACGATCGATTTATGTAATGAATGATATGTATGTATGAATTATGATGCAATGAGTTCGACGTTTATATTCCAAAAACAATCTGCAATCGTCAACAATCTTCAAGAAAACTCGACAACTTAAACAAAACATTCAAACCCAACAAGATAACATTCAGTGTTGTCATAATCCAAACAACTTAAACAAAACATTCAAACTCAAGTCTGGTGCCTTCATTGGTTAGAACGGTAGGGATACATTTGCTCCAATGATTGCCTTAACGCCTCAACTACGTCTTCACATTGGTCATCTCCATGGTGGTGATCACGATATGGATCCAGACGTCCGTAGCAACTATCGAGGCACTGCACACAAGATAAGTGGATACGATTAGTAAACATGTTGTACACAAGATAAGTGGATAAGATATAATTACATGATTACTTACCTGCTGCTGAGTGTTACGATTGTCTTGAGGGATGATGAATGGATGAGTATGCAGGAGGTACCACTGCATGTAATCATTGCTACACTGGTGGGGTTGACAAACTGGAGGACCCATGGCTTGTAGGCTAATGGAATGTTCATTTCGGACATCCCATGCATGTAAGGATCTATCGTATTCCACCGTGTAGCTGCTAATCTTCGTGCCCCTCCATGCCTTAATTGGAACAATCGGTGGCCTTGGACACTGTTGTGCACGCCCAAACTGCCTAGCTACTAGATTCGGCATATAAGGCTCGGTGACCCACAAACAGGATATGACTCCATGGAATCGCGATGAAGCAAACATCCCATTGTTTAAGTCAATCGGGCCGTATGACATCCACTCAACCTAAACACAATTGTATTTCAAACAACTTATCATGCATATAATTTCATATTTTAACATACTAGATAAGGACCGTATATGCACTTACACTCTCAGCACGCATCCCATCCAGCTCCTCCCTATAATTCCTGGTCCGGTTGGGTTGAATCGACATGTCCCATTTTCTGGCATACGGGATCGGCTGTTGGGGGTCCCAGTATACACTCTGTGCAGGTCTAAACATGGGAAAGTATTGATATATCCATGCCTACAAAACAATTACATGTAAGTCAATTCCCTAAATAACAAATATATAATATATCTATAACAAAAATTCAGATATAATTATTCAAGCCATGTAATACCTGAATCAGAGTGAAACATGTGGACATGACCCGCGCCTCCTTCCTTGTGCACTCGCCCAAGCTGCGGTACACATGGGCAAGAACACCGGTATCCCATGCATAGTCCGTGGCCTTCGAGAGATCAGTCACGAATGGAGTGTAATAAACGGGCAACCGTTGCTGAGACTTGTCAGGAAAGAGGGAAGACCCGACCAAGTATAGCAAGAACCCAGCCGCATGCTTCTTGTCAACCAAATCCTGGCAATGACCCCTAAATTCTGCCGCATGCACGTTACCGGCGAAGATAGCACCATCCTCCAGCTCAAAAAACTCATGCGCCTGCTCCATCAACGCCTTCTTCAAATCATTGCGTGTGAGATGCTCGTGCCATTTCTTTGGGGGACCCATGTCTTTTCCTTGTATTTTCAGCCCAAGGATCATCCACACATCATGGAGAGTTATAGTCATCTCTCCCCATGGCATGTGGAATGAGTTGGTTTCCGGTTGCCAATGCTCGACAAAGGCACCAATCAGCGTCTCATCCACATGCTCGTGCATGATGTCCGGTAGATGACATAGCCTGGACGCAAACGCCATGTTACCCCACGCGTCTTCCATTATGCAACGCCATGAGCGTAACTGCTTGCCTCACTGCTGGAACCTCAAGGGTTGCACCGGTTGTATATGAACATATTTAAGCAATCCTTCAGACTTACTTAAAACAAGATTAATAATTAAAAGAAATAAAGTTACATGCAACTTACAATGCGCTGGTACAAGAGGTACGTCACGTGGTTCACATAACTCTTCAGGAGTTCAAGGCTATCCGGACCTCCAGGAACGCTCACCCCCAGTTCCGGGTCATATCTCACATTCTTCTTTGACCGGGGTGGCCTTGCCCGCGAAGAAGAGGCTTCCTGAGGCTCCTCGTCCACGTCCGGAGCGTCATCTCTTGGCATCCAGGCATTGCTGGACTGGTCCTGAGTCCCCCATGTATTGCCCTGATCCTACATTTATTAAATAGATCAGATACAATAACAAATTGTAAACAAATTCATGTTAGACTAAATGTACTTACCATAGGCTGATGATAGGGAGCGTTCGGGTATACTGTCGGGTTCTCCCACGGGTTGGCCTGCTCCTCATCCCCTTGGTAATAATCCCTCGGGCTATGACGAGGGCTCACATGCGGCGGTAGTGCCGGCGGACTAAAATTTCGCCCGTAGTAGTTATTCTGATCTATTATATCAGAATAACCATGCAGCGGGCTCCCTTGATAGTCCAGGTCCCTCGGAGGCTCAGAGCCTGCTCTACCCCCAATAAACGACGGCACTTCCATTAGGCTCTGCACTCCTATCATGACAGGATTGCCAGCATCCCAACTACTGCTACCGGCTCTAGTTTGAAATCCTAAACCAGCCCCACTACTGCTACCGGCTCCAGTCTGGTATGCGCCGGTCTCATCATCCCGGTAGCACACATCCATCCGTTGCCTCCTCTCCGACCTGTTGACCTCTTCGCCAGTCATATACGACTGTTGGTGTACAAGGTTGCGGCGTCTCCTACGTTCAGTTCTTTCCCCAGGCTCCATCTGCGGTTACATATCAACACATTTTAATCAAAAAAAAATTACGTTCAAGATATTAACACACAGGCAACAACTCAGTCAACAACTCGGCCGAGTTGTTGACCGAGTTGTAAAAACTGACGCTGACTCGGTCGACAACTCGGTCGAGTTTTTGACCGAGTTGTTCTCTGTTGGTTTCCAGAAGCTCCAAAATCACATCAGTTCACACGTTACGTGTGAACTGATCTCACACGTAACGTGTGGTGCACATTCACACGTTACGTGTGAATGTGCACATCCAACATTTCGCCGGTGAGTCGCCGGCGAAATTCGGGCGACTCTCCGGTCATCTTCTCCGGCGCGCATTCATTTAATCCGACGGCTTTTTTTCATCAAAAAATACATACAATTCATCCAAAATTGCACAATTTTTACAATTCTATCAATACTATCACTTTCACTTCCATACTTTCACACAAAATTCAACATAAATCCTCATGCAAACAATTACTTCAAAATTACCCAAAAAATCAAAAACAACCACAAAAGTTTCCCTAAAACATAGATCTACCACCCTAAACATCAAAATAACATAGATCTACAATATGGATCTATAATTACTAACAAAAAAACTTCAAATGTAACAAAACTAAACCAAACAACAATTTCTACTAACTAACCTTTCAAAGATCTTGAACGTAACGCGCGGAGTCGATCGATTCGTCACGAGGAGAGCAAAGAGACGCGTAACGAGTATAAATTGTTGTGGTGCAGTTCGGATGAATGAAAGGAAAGGAGGAGCAAGATCTGGATTTTAAAGCCAGATCCACTCCACACGTTACATGTGGAGTGATCCCACACGTAACGTGTGGAGGTGCTCCACGCGTAACGTGTGTGGCAGTCTCACACGTTACGTGTGGGTCTTGAACGGATGTCTTCCCGCGCGTAACGCGGGATGCCTATTCCCACGTTACGCGCGAGCCCTATGCGTCAAAAGGCAAAAATACCTATGCGCCGAATAGTATGGCCCTTTAAAAATTCATATTTACCCCAACTATCACCCTCACCTTGTGTACGATCTGCCTCCTAGAAAAAAAATTATCCGTTTTTTCTCCGGTGCTCCATCCTATTAGCCATGACAATGGCCGGAAATATTTGGCAGAATTCATTGACGATGGTGGTTTAACTCTACACGCAAGAAAAGAGAAAAGAAAACCGGTAAAAAATAAAAGGGTATATTAATCATGGCATGAAGAAAAGGGGTGCGGGGGGTATGACAAGATGACCCTCACCTCTCTCCTCGCCAACCTGTATTGATTAATTAAGCAGTTTGATAAATAGAAAAAATGGGCTTTGAGAGTAGCAAATGTAATCAATTTGCCCTAATTTCATAAGCATATAAAAAATTTATTGGTTTAAAGTCTCAATTTTATTTATTTATTTTTTGATAATGGTAAAAATTCGAGTAACCGACAAAGTCGGACCACTCGAGAGGCCGATAAATCGGCAATTAGAAAACCAGTTAGTACAACAAGATAAGCTAATGAAAATACAACAAAGCAAAAGCGAGTTACAAGACTAGAGGGAGAAGCGAGGCACCACCAGACGACGGGTCAAACAGGAAAACAATCCTGGGAAGTGAAGAATGGACAGCCATGATGTTGCCCCCACTCATGATGGGGGATCTTTAGGAGTCTCGACCACCCTGACGTTGCCATATGGATATTCAGGAGCCTCAACACAACCAAGACCGCGATTGGAAGCCTCGATCAACACACTAATCAGCCCACAAAAGCAAAGAGTACAACACACTAGCTTACCGAACACACACAACAAAGACAAAACCTAAAATAAAAAAAAACAGAAAAGCAAAATCAGAACAAAATAAACGCAGAGGAGCAGGGGGGACAGGGGCCCAAGCGGAGGCCGGGGAGGAAGAGGAGGGCGGCGGGACAGAGAAACGGACCCAAAAGCTCGGAGGTCGGCGGGACGGAGAGAAGGACGGCGGAGAGGGGCAGAGAGGAGGTCGGAAGGGAGGATGCCGGAGAGGAGGGGGCGGAGAGGAGGTCGGAGGTCGGGCTGAGAGGAGGAGGGCAGAGGGCGGAGAGGAGGAGGCTGGGGAGGAGGACGGAGGTCGGGCAGAGAGGGGGTCGGCGGCGGCGGGCCGGATATGGAGGACGGAGAAGGGGAAGGCGGCGGCGGAACTGGGCAAGGAAGAAGGAGGAGGCTTCCGCTATAGGGGGGGTTCTCCCGGCGGTGGCGGACCGGGCTAGGAGAAGCATGTGGTCCCGGCAGCGTCGGACTCCATGGCGGTGAAGCTGGTGTCGCGGGTGCCGGTGAGGCAGGGTGCCGGTGAGGCGGGGCCGGTGAGGCGGGCCGGTGAGGCGGGGCCGGTGAGGCGGTAGCTCGTCGGAGGCATGAAGCCAAGAGCTGCCTAGGGCCGACTCCCCTAAGGGGAGCTTTTGGGGTTTTCTTTTTCTGCCCGTTGAGGGGGTTTTCTTTTATTGGTTCTTCTGAGTGGAGTTGTTGTTGGTTCTTCTTCAAATTGTTTTATTTGATTGCCCTCTGAGGTGCCCTTAAGTTGACAACAGGGAAGGACGTCACGTGGGCTAAGGTTGTCGACTAAAGTTGTCGGCTGTGTGTAGGCTTGATGGCTCTAATGTTGTGTTGGGGGATAAGAATGGTGTGGCTTAGGTTAAGGTTATATATCCATACAAACTGATCTAATTGGATAAATACTCATTATTACTTAAAAATTGGTCATATATCCATCAATTTTTTAAAATGTTGGATTATTATTCAAATTATGTTTTCTTGTAAAATAATAAATTATATAATTTTATAATAGAATAACTTATACAATATTACCCGTAAAAAAAATAGTTCTCATGTGATTATCCATAAAACTAAAAATTAAATAGAGTTTGTATAAAATAAATCATGCATAAAACTGAAAATAACCCAAAATAATCATTTTCATATGTTTTATTAAATAAATACCAACCAAATTAAAAGGATTATGAAAATTCTAATAATTTTATAGAGGAATAGGAGCGTAACAAGGAAAATAATATAATATAATAAAATGTATTAGGTAAAAAAGTTATTATAATCTTACTAGGAAAATTTTTAGTTTAATTTTAAATAAAACCCCTAAAATGGGTGATTTTGCAGATATTTATTATTTTTATGAGTGATTTTATAAAAAAATCTCATCTTTTATGAGTAATATTGTGTCAATTATTCTTAATGTAATTGATTATATTCCATAGTCTTAAATGTAAATATATGAAGGATTAAAAACTAAGTTTCTTATGATTTGATGGGAATATGTACAATTCTTATATTTTGATGGATATATACCCAAATAAACATATTTTGATGGGTATATAATAAATTTTACTTTAAATGTATTACATATTTACATGTTTTATTTCTGACAGCTAAACACAACTCAAAAATAGAAACATAATACAAGAATTCTGAAAAATAAATTAGACATCCAAATAGGCCCTAAAGGTATGACATAGGGGTAACATAGGACAAGTGAAAGGGGAAGTGCCATTAATTATTAACACTAGGTCTTTAAGCCCGTGCTTCGCACAGATCATGATGGATGGTTAAGGCAAGTTTTTTAGCTATATTTTATAATACATGTTTTTTTATTATTTTAGTTATTATTAATTTATACAAATTTCGAAGGTGATTGACTATTTTTTTGTGAATAGTAAATAAATCGTATAATTCATTTTATTATGTAGGCAATACTCAATATAGAGTAAGTACCATAATTTTTTTATCATAATATATTAATATTGAGTTTATATGATTGCGTAGAATTCAGGTTTTGTCGATCCATAATGTATTTTTTATTATGAAAATATCGGTGTATTTATAACCATTTTTTGTTGTAAATTATTGTACTTTAATTCATATGAAAGCTATATAGTTCTATACGTTATTCGAACGGGCTAAAAATGTTATTATTTTGTGTTTATATAATACATAACATTTCATTAGTTGTGGTAGAATCTTATAACAAACAATAAATCACAATTTTTTAAAGAAGACGGGTCATGCGCTTTGCACGGGTCGATACAAATGTTATCATGGTTTGCTTCATATGTAAATAATATAATATGTCAGTGTTTTAGCTATGTTAAGGTATGATTGTACGTATGAAGCGGTAACACATTTAAGTTTTTTATATTAAAGTCGCACATTATTTTTGTTTGGAATTGTTTGATTTGAATAAAATTCTCCCACAATAAAAACGTAAATAGATTCAGCAGGCTTAAAGAAACTTTTATAAATTTATATGCGACAATAAAACATATACACAATATACATGTGCAATATATTATTCTTTTACAAAATAGGATTTTTTAAATAATTGAATGAACCATATCTCCAATATGAAATAAGAAACTCATGAAATTCATCATGTATAGCTACAAAATGGTTGAAAACATATCTCTGGTATGTATGTAAACATATTTGTAAAAATATCGGCCCAACCATTGGGCCCATTTAAGCATACTATAGAAGATCTTTGGGCCCATTTAAGCAGAAAGTTGATTTTGTAAAGTTGGTTTTGTCTTTAACAGTTAGCATTCAATGACCTAGAATGCTAACTTTTAAATATATATATATATAGATATAGATATAGATGGTTGTTTTTCATGCTTAATAGAAATATAAATTGAGAGTGCGGTTCCGGTGCGGAGCACTCTTCCCGTGCGGACGTACGGACATGCACTATAGGGCCTTATTTGTGCACTTTTGCAAAAATTTTGAAAAATGCTTGGAAAAAAATTTGAAAAAGATTTTTTTTTTTTTTTTTTTGAAAAAGTGCACAAATAAGACGTTAAAGTGCACAAATAAGACCCAAAAGTGCATGCTCCGCACGTCCGCACAGGAAGAGTGCTCCGCATATGATCCAAACTCTATAAATTGAACTATGTTGAAATTTTAACGTGAAGATATAAGAGTTATACAACGATATAAAAATGAAGACTTTTTAATTGATTAATATGTAGTAATTGTATATAATTGTGAATCAAAAACTTTGTATATTATATAGACGATTATAGATTATTAATATAATTGTTAATATATGAAATTGTCACTTTAGTACTTTTTGGATTTGAGAAATTGTTTAAATTTTGTGCTAAATAAATAAGGCATGAAATGAAAAAATAACTAATTCATCTTTAAAAGTTAGCATTCAATGACCTAGAATGCTAACTTTTAAATATATATATAGATGGTTTTTCTAATTAAACATCGGAGTTACTCTATGAAACTTACATCTTCCAACATATATATAGCTTCAATTTGCTATCCCATACGAATATTGGATATTGAAATTCGCGTGGGGTTAAACGTCTCCATTTCTAGATTGAAATTGGATTTTTAAGACGCAACAATTATTTAGACATGCTTTGTTTAACGGAAACAAAATACAATACTTTACCGAATTCACAATTTTACAACAAACTTGGCATTAAATCAATTATAATCTCCCCATCTCAAGGTACTAAAGATGGATTATGGATGCTTCTCAGTAACTCCCCGTTATTATCATACATTACAATCCTTTGTAACGACTCTGTTATAATTCTAGTAGCTTCCAACAAAACAATATTCATTTCCTTATAATCCTTATGTATGCACCGTCGCGAGTGGACCTAAAACAGGATTACTGGACAACTATTGGTGAAATTATTTTGCAACATAACCTTCTTGTTATGCTTATCGAAGATCTAATGACATTCTTTCACCGACAGATAAAATGGGAGGTGCACCTATTTACCATGTTAGATTCCATAGATTAAATAATTTTATTTGGTCTCCTGGATACAAAAATTTATGACTTCCCATTTACTTGGAGGAAAATGTCTACCATGAATGCTTAGATAGAGTAATTATACACCCTTACATTACTAAGACCTATAATAATGTTACAGTGCATCACCATCCCTTCACTACCTCCAACCACTGTCTAATCACATTATTTCTAGGTTCTTCTAATGACTTCATGAAATATCTTTTTCGTTTTGAGAATGCATGGGACAACAAATCCAAACTACACCGCTCATGTTAAGAAAGTTTGGAGCTACCATTTAAAAGGATCATTCATGTTTAAACTTTTTATGAAACAAAAATTACTTAAATCGTACTCTAAGTCCTGTTGAAACATAATTTGAATAATAACTTCGAACAACTAAAAACCACAAAAATAAAACTTCTCAAATTACAAACTTTGTATCTTCAAAATACTACTAACAATAATATTGCGGACAAATATAACCAACAACTATTAAAATATAATAAATTATTACAATTCCAAACAACTATTGGAAACAACATGCAAAGATCACACATCTAACTAATTCTGATAAAAGAAAAAAAAACTTTCATAAATATAGTGAAAATAAGAATATACAAACAAAAGATTAAGGCATTCCAAACACACGATGGTTTATCCTTCATGATTACCATGTCATAGAAAAACCAATTACTGCAAAGCTAAAATCTCTTACACCAAGTACAAATAACACAACACAAATCGACTTGTCTATTTTACCACATCTTGTCACAAATGCATATAATTTAATACTCATGAAACAAACCATCGGCGTTAGAAATCAAAGAAGTGGTTTTTTAGCTACCAAAAAACAAAATTGAAGGGCCTGATGGATTTCCGGCTGAATTTTATCAAGCATATTGGCCTATTGTTGGACATTCTGTTATATTAGCTATCCAATCCTTTTTTTTATTCTGGAAGACTATGCTCAATCTTTTATTTCTCTAATACCTAAAATTGATAATCTCATGACTATTAACTATTTTCAGCCTATTTGTCTCTATAATACTATCTAAAAAATTATAACTAAAATTCTTGCCAACAAACTTAAAGTACTTCTACCTCGCCTTATTAGTCCACTTCAGGGAGCCTTCATCGAAGGAAGAGTTTTTCAAGGCAATATTCTAATTGCACATGAAATCTTTCACTATTTCCATACTAAGAAAATGGCAAAAAGAGGGGTGGATGGTGCTCAAATTGGACATGGAAAAAGATTATGATAAAATAGATTGAATCTCATTACACAAATATTACTCGATTTTTTTTTCACCTGAGTGGGTTAAGTTGGTAATGACATGTATTACTTCGACATCATTTTCGTATTAATTAATAATGAACCAGGCAGCCTCTTTTGCCATGTGTGTGGTCTTCGTTAGGGAGATCCTATTGCTCCATTCATCTTCATACTTTCCATGGAGTTTCTATCTCGAACTTTTTCCTTCGAATCCCAACAGCAAAATCGAAAAGTGGGAATTCAACTTACAAGAAACGAGACTCGTATTCCCTTTCTTAACTTTGTATATGATACTTAGATTTTAGCAAATGCAACTTCTACTAACATGTTATACATCAAAACATTACTTGATAACTTCACTATTAAATCTAGTATGGCTATACATTACCATAAAAGCTCATTCCAGACCTCGTCTAACATATCACATATCAACTCAACAGATTGCTTCACTTGCATCTACATTAATTATTCAAACTACAAAATCAATGGGAAATTATTTGGGCATCCCTATTATGCGAGGTCGGGTTAAGAAATAAATTTTTGACTACTCCATCTTAAGTCTTAAAAAACAACTCTCTAAACGAAAAGCTAACTCACTCTCTCAAGCTAGAAGATCCATACTCATTCAATCTAATATTCTTTCTAAAGTCAACTACTTATAATTAGCCTCTTTTTGCCTTCAACTTTGTGTAATGAAATTGACAAAATTAATAAAGATTTCTTTTGGAGTAAATCTAATCACAATCATCATTCTCTCATCAAGTGGGAGAATATATGTCGTCCAAAATCAGATGGCGACCTCGACTTGTACAAAGTTGATTGTATGAACAAATCTCTACAAATGAAGCTTCTTGTTGAACCAAACAACTTATAGGTCCGTATTATAATCGAAAAGTACATGGGCTTATCAAATCTTTTCTCTTTTTGAAAGGAAAATAAGCAATCTTGAAAATTCTCCAGACTCCTCCATATCCGTGATATTTTCAAAAAGGGTATCTTCTAGGAACTTGGGAACGGACAAACAATTAATTTATGGACAGATAACTACATTCCTAATTACGATCTACTGCCCTATTTCCACAATGGAGACATTACTTTGAAAGTGACTAATTTTATCACTTTTGATTTTCACTGGAATATTTTAGAATTATAAAAACTACTTCTACCTTGCATTATCAGCAAAATTCTAAAAATTTATACACCTACAATGCCACTCCAGGATCACAATATTTGGAAATTATCAACTATTGAAATTTTTCCGATAAAGGCTGCTTCACCTCTTACACAATCGCCCAATATGAATAACTTCCAAAACTCTACATCCCGGGTATGAAAATTACGAATACCTTCGAAAATTAAAAATTTCCTTTGGAAATCAGTTACATGTGTAACTGCTTACCCGCAACAAAACGCTTAAATCACCATTTCTCCAAGGTCCCTTCAGAGTGCAGCTTGTGTAATACAAACAATGAAGATCTTGAACACCAATTTTTTACTTGTCCATTTACTAAGAAAATGATTTGTGAGATTGAAAGTCGACCGGGAATTACATTCTCTTTCCAACTAACAACGAATTTTGTTACAGACTTGACATACTTCAGGACAACCAAGTCAAGGCCGGAAATCTTGTACTTTCTCTAGTGGCTGATTTGGAAACATTACAACTCCATCATTTTCCATAAGGACAATTCACAATGAAATACAAAGCCTTCTGATCTAGCATTTGTTTAGTACCAAGAATGGTTATCTTTGGCCTCTGCGGAGACCAACATTAGTAATACAAAAAGGAAATAATCTAGCATTATTAACAGAGTTTGGAAAAAACACTCCCAGACTGCAAAATTAATTTTGGACAGCTCGAAAAGAAATAATCAATTTTCTGACACCGGTTTTATTATACGTAACTTCCATGGTAATATATTATACATTGACAATGAACAAATACCTGCTAAATCAGTATTAGAAACTGAAGTTACTAAGACCCTGAACAAGATTCTCAAAGCCAAACATTAAGAAATTAGTTATAGTGGGTGATAATTTAACATTAACTAACTCAATTAAAGGAATCTGGTAAGTACCTTAGAAAATTCGCACGATACTCTTAGATATCAAATCTTTACTTAGTTGCTTTGATTCGGTTTATGTTTTTCATTGTTTCAAGTGTAATAACCCTTATTTTATCATAAAAGTATTAATTTAATTTTTATATATTTTATTTTGATAATAATAATAATTATAAAATTTATTTTATTTATTTAAAGGAGTAATTTAAATTTTCATTAACTTAAGTTCAAAAGTTAGATTAAGATAATTTTATGCAAATTATCAAATGGGTCATAATAGTATGGGTAGAAATAAATAATTAAGTATAAAAACAAATGTAGTTTTATAATTTTAAATATAATAATAAAGATTTTAAGAGTTATTATGTTTATACATGAAGGGATAAAATAATAAATACCCTAAGTATGTTATCTATGTAAGTTATTAATGGTCTAAAATATGATTAATCTTATGTTAATAATTTAAATAAACTTATAAATTTAACTTTAATTATTTAAGTTAGGATTAATAAAATGTTAATGAAGAGTTAAAAATGGTTATGTTTTTAAGAAAATGTGATTTAAGCTTAAAGCTAATTTAATTTTCTTTCAACTTAAATTTGGGTTTAAATATATAAATAAACTTAGGATAATATTATAAATAAGTTTGGGTAATTTTTAAAATATTTGAAAAATGAAATAAGGGCACTTTTGCCACAACTTTAGAAAGTTTGGCAAAAATGTGCAGTTTGGCCAAAAGTCTGGGGGCCGTGTGCAAATAAGGCAAATATAGCTTCTTCAACCTCCAGCCAAAGGAGAAAAAAACGCAGCAGCTACCAAGCTCCTCCCATGGAGAAATTCGAGCCCAATTTTGCACCATTCTTCAAATTAATTAGTGGGATTTGTAGATAAGATTACCACGTTAAAAATCCCCAAGAATCGGAATTTTTAACCACCCCATTTGATCGAATTTCTAAGTTTAATACGAACAGCCCGGTAAACCTAAAATTGGGTAGAAATGCAAAATTCATTCGATTTCAAGCGGGGTTTTTGAAATTGAACAAACATCAAGACGCGCTAAATCCCCTTAAAATTGGGATTCAATTTCCCCCGAATCGCTCGAATTTGCTCAAGAAAGGTAAGTGTATAGACGGACACATCACTTGAGTTGGTTGACGAAATTCGATCTGATTCAGGATCGATTCGAGCCAAATCAAGCACGATTGTGTAGATCTCTTGAAGGGCAATCTAACCCCTATAAATATTGTTTTGGGGCAAAAAGATCGAACCGACCTGAATCGTCTTAAGAGGGGCAACTAGGCAATTACAGAATTGATTATATTTGAATGATCCAAATCAAGCAAATAACTAAATGAAATAAGATTAAACAGACACAAAAGTAAGCTTATCTCCCTTGAACGAGAGATTAGTCGAATCGGACAGTCTAAGCGTCGATCGCTTCAAAGTTGCAATAAAGGATCGAACTTAGAGAATAATTGTAACAGAGCCAGAAAGTTGTAAATGATAGCTGGTAATATTGATAATGATCTCGTGTATCTCTCAAGCTCATTAATCGAATACTTATACATATATTACATGATCGTATAATCTAGCCGTTGTCTTCCAGATTTTTTGGGAACCGTCGAACCGTCTCCCGAGATCCTCGCCAACGTCTCCCTTCCTCGGATCGTCTCTGCTTCGCTCTAGCCGAGTTGGTTAGCCTCATCTCTGAGTCCATGGGCCAATCGTTTTGGGCTTCGAAATTCCTAGGACTAACAACTGCCCCAAGATCAAAGTGGGCTAGAAATGGAACGGTTTCTGGGCAGTTTGATCTTCTCCCAGGGAATCCTTCTTTGCCGATCCTTCAGCGGATGTGGCGTCTTACGATTGGCTCAGCGGTTTGACCAAGGGTGAGGCGGTTTGCTTCTTTAAATTACCCTCGATTACCTCTCTTCACTGCAGGTTTCGCGTCTTGTTAAGGTAATTTCTCTCTCTTTCTTTCAAACTTTCACCGTCTCTTTCCCCTCTTCTTTCATGGCATCTTCTAGATCAAGGAAGGGCAAAGCCATTATCAATGATGTAAGCGAGGAAGGCGACGCCTTTATTCCTTTGAATCTCCTAAACCCAGATGATTCCTTGTGTGGAACCCTAACCCAACCCGAGCTTGAGAGGGTTTTAGAGGTCGGAGGATTTCCTGAGGGTACTGTAGCGCGTCTTCCTTCACCTTGTGAACGAGTGGACTGGTACAATGAAGGTTGGGTATGTTTCTTCGAGTATCCCTTCAAAATTGGCCATTCTTTCCCTTTTTCTCAACTTGTCCAGAATTTCTTAGCCGTGTTAAAGCTTGCACCTTGTCAAGTTATGCCCCACACATGGCGCTTGCTTATGGTGGTTGACCTCTTGACTGCGGATAAGGATTTGGAATTTGATTTTGATGCTCTGTGGTACTCGTATTACTTGAGTAGTCGGGGTTCCTCAAGATTTCAATTGCGTCTTCGTCGGGGTAAAAATCCAATAGCTTTGAATTTAGACGTCAATGACCACGGATGGAGATCCCGATTTTTCTTCGTAGAACGTAGGTCCCTTGAAAAGGGTTTCGATTGCTCTTTCCTTCTCTCCAACTGGAGGAAAACAGGTATTGTGTCTCTCTTTTCTGATATGTCTGGCGAATGATTTCTAAAATTTTGCTTACATATATTTCGTTGCAGCACCCAATCCAGGAGAACCCATTGGATTCGAGGTTGTGACTGCTATTTTGCTTGCTTTGCCTGAGGCGGAAAGATCTTTTAAAAACGTCAATCTTTTCCTGCCTGAGCCTAGGGACATGTTGACTCCTTCTGTGTCTGTGACCAAAGGCACCTGTTCGTTCCTGCAAGTATGCGTTTGGTTGGTCTTCAGAGTTTTTATATGCTTATGGTGTTGTGCTATTTTGTCAGCGTCTCGCGGTGGTCGGTCTAGCGCGCGTCTGTCGGTAAAAAGTCTCTTGGAGCAGAAGTTGTCGGTTGTCAAGGCGTCTTCTTCGAGGGCTATTGTTAAGACTCGACCATCGGCTGGAGTAATTGCTTTAGACTCTCCGTCGTCTAAGACATCCGGTGCGAAGAGAAAGGCATCCGTCGCTTTAGGTACTCCGTCGGGGATGCTGAAAGAGAGGACGGCGAGTGACTTGACTCGATTTGTGGATCCGGAAGCCAAGAAAGAGATTGGCGACCTCTCCCCCATCGATTGTATGGATGAAGCCGCTGTCGGCGCTTGAAAGGTGAGTAGTAGAAGATTCAAATTATGTATATATATATATATTTGACATTGATCACATGTTGTGCGAGGTACATGCCTTTCAGTACTCGATGGTCGCTTACTCTACCATACAAGAATTTAGTGACAGGTCTGACAAGCGAATCGCACAGGCGGAGAGTCAAGCGAAGGCTGCCAAAGATCGTGTGAGGGTTGTCGAGAAGGAGTTGGTGTCGGTCAAGGAGGAACTCCAATCTCAAGTCGAGGAAGTAGAGAAGCGTCGTGAAAAAGATGCTCGGACTGCTGGCGATGTGGGGACTTACTATTGTCTAAAATCCCGTATTGAGATGATGGAGGAGTTCACCGCTGGTACTCACGTGGATTGGGACGTTGAAGGGGAGAGATCCAATCTAGACCTCCTATATCCTGATGACAACCCTGGTGAAGAGCTTTTTAAGTTAGCTGGCCTGGAGGTAGGAGAAGACGACCAAAAGGATGATGCTGATTCTGAAGCGGTTGAGGAGGTTGAAGACGTGCTGAAGATCCTCCCCGAAGCGACAATTGACAAGGAAGTTGATCCTGTGCAAGCCAAGGAGAAGTCAGATGAGTCTTAGTATATATTAAGATCGTGTCGTGTGTCTCAAAACATTCTAACTGTTTTAATTACTTTTGTCGTGACATTTGGTGCCCCATTGTGGAGATGGGATGGATAATGTTTGGCGACCCGTCTACCATCGCGGGTCGCGTATTTCGTAAGTTATTTTAGTACTTGTTGTGTACCTTGTGTTTGTGTGTTTCTTTGCAAGTGGATTTCGTCGATTGCGTTTTGGCCGTGATGCGGATTGTTTGGTCGGAGCAACCTTTAATTTGTAGTTGTCAGTGTAGCATGCTTTGTGTGTTAGGGAAGAGTAGTCTGTATCACATATCAAGGACGAGTACCTTGAATAGGACAAGCCTTTTGCGTAAGGTGATGTTTTTGTGTTGTTTCCTCTATTCCCTACGTATCGATCGATTATGAATGATAAGGATATCCGTTTGAATGGCAAGTTTTGTCTTCGAGGCCTCTTGTTCCTACTCAGATTATGTTAAGAATACGAAAAAGAGAGGTCTTTTAGGTCACCTTTGGGGGCTGACCCAACGACCCTCCGATGCTTAAGTCAGTGATCGTAATTCAAGCGAATATAAATTGAAAAGATGTAAAAAATGCAAAGTAAAAGTGAAAGAGAGTTTAGAAGTGATACAACTTTAGGTGGACTGTGATACCACGTAAATCTGTAAGGTTATTTTGGGAATTTTGAGAATTTTCCCGAGTACCCGTGTTGTACGTCGGATTAATTCAGAGAGTTTAGGACATTCTGTAATGTCCTCTGTATCTGTAATATTTTTCTCAGTGAAATAATATACAGACGACGTTCTTTGGATTTTAATACTCGTTCGCGTACGATAATTTTATCCCGGGTTAAAGTTGTTGTCGTTCAAAACCAGAATGGACGCGAAGCCACAGGGGCGGCGACCACCGCATTTATGGCGGCGCCCGCCGTCGCCAGGCTCAAGGACTGGCGTGGTCGTCTTCCTAGCTGGGCGCCAGGCCTAGTGGCGGCGACCGCCGTGCAGTACGGCGCCCGCCGTAGGCAATTTTTGAGGCGGCGACCCTTGCTCTCCGCGGCACCCACCGTCGTTGTCCGGAGGTCTTTGCCCGAAGGTCGTCGGCGAGGCTCTGGCAGCGCCGAAGTAGGCCTGTGGCATCTCGTCCTAGGGCCATCATGGTGTCTCCTTTGCTTGGCTATTTAAGGAGAGGCTTGGAGGTCGGATTGGAGCTCATTCCATAGCCCAAACTCTCCCGAAATTGTGCCTCGCCGGAGTTCTTGCCTCGCCGGATTCTGGAGTGTTCGCCGGAGGTCGTTTGGTGTGTTTTCCAGTAGCCTTGAGGTGCCTTTGGAAGCTTAGTGGAGGGTGGAATCCAAAGCCAGGCCAAAGGGTGTCTTCGCGTGTGTGTGGGTGAGTGTTTTTCCTCTCGCCGGCGTCTTCTGGTGTTCTTACGGCGACCGCCGTGATGAACAACGGCGACCGCCGTGATGAACCCGGCGACCACCGCCAGTGGCCAGAACCCTCTTTGTTGGCTTGGTCTTGGTGGTCGTCGTTGAGGCGTCGTTTCCTTCGGTTTCTTTCGTCTTTCCTTAGATTCGTACTAGTTTATGTCGAATCTAACTTAGGGTTTCTTTTTGGGTCGGCTCGAAGGTTGTTGTGCTGTCGGAGCTATACCCGTGTCGAGCCCGGAATTTCCGTCGTCGTTAGGCTTGTTCCAACTCTGCGGATTAAGGCAAGTGGCGGTTCGCTCTTGCTTAATCATTCCATGTTTCATTAATTATCAATTATTTAATTGTTAATTAAATTGGAGTGAACTGTTGTTTTGTTTGGGAACTACTTTCTTAAATAAACGTGATGAAAGTAATGTTATGATAGGTTGTATATCTGTTAGAACAACGCTATTATTTGTGATAATTACCGTGATGGTATTGTTGTGAATTTAATCTTAATGCTAGAATAACATGTGGGTTAATAGGAAAACTAATCCAAGTAAGGATTAGCCGTTTCTATTATCTCTATGTTTAAGTTGATTGCCTGGATGACTTTAATGTGAATAATTGCTGTGTTAGACTGTTTAGTTAACACGAGTGTTCGTAGGAACGCTAATCCAAGTAAGGATTAGTCGTTTCATATAACTTAATGTTCATAGGAACGCTAATCCAAGTAAGGATTTGTCGTTTCTTTAAATCGTAATACTCATCGGGTTAATTTCCGGATAATAATTTAAGGGTCATGACCTATGCTTCCTATCCACCTTTAAGGATCTGAAGTGTTTAAGCGCCTTGCTAGCGCAATTGGGTGAACAAAATTGTCACCCTGTGTATTAAGCACCTAGCTAGTGCAATTGGGGTGGACGTAACTGTCACCCTGTAAATTAAAGTGTAAGCACTGTGGCAGTGTAATCTGGGTGAACGTAAGATCACCCTGTGTAATAATAACTCCGTTGTTCTCGGAATAATGTTAAGTCTCGTGTGTGTGTTTGTGTGTTGTGTTAATTTGGGTCGACATGATTGTCACCCTGAGATTTAAGCTTTGTGCCGCTCTTAATAACATTAACGTGTTTCAGTAAAGTGTGTTTTGTAATTAAATAAGATATGTGCCCGAGTGCACATGATTAATAAACCTTCGGCGAGTAGTGCAGCTAAGTTATAGTGCAGCTAAAAAAACTCATATCGACTTTGATCATAGTACGTTCTCTTTTCAATCTGGATTCGCTGTATGCGATGAGGTTGGTTGTGAACTGAAGCATCTCAGTCAACTTTTAAATCATTGTGTGTGTAACTTTAATGTTCCCTAGCAGTTGTCATAATTTCATTTAAGACTCAAATTCCTCTAGAGTCTTCTCTTCAGTGCATATCTTAATTGTTAAATCATTCCGTGAAAGTGTCGGGTTATATATCGTTCCTTCGGTTTTTATTCAAGGGACAATGATAGTAAACGGTCACGATCACTCGAACCACTCTGCTTTGTACCCTTGCTAGTCTATTCAGTAGACTAACCCACGAACTTTGTTCTCTGCATGTGGGCTGGTGTCATCCGTTCGATTCGGCACATCAGGAGTTGATTCCCGGAGTTTAAGTAACCTATTGAAGGATAAGAAGCTTGCAGACGAAGATTTAAAGTCAGTATTTAAGTTGTTAAGTGTTTTAAGTTTGTTAAGTGTTACCTTGATGTATCTTCATAATTTAAGCCATGTTATAAGTTGGCTATTTAAAGTCTTCCGCTGTTTAATCTTTCAATTAATATGTAATTGTGTATGTATTTAAGCATGTCTGTTCTGGAAAAGCCTGGGGTGACTTTGGACGGTAAAGTCTGAGGTCACTGGCATGTAATATCTCTGGTGTAAATTGGGGGTGTTACAGATTTGGTATTAGAGCAATGGTTTTAAAATTCTTGGCCTATTGTTAGGTTTGAGAATTTTTGAAAACTAATTTTGAAACTGTTTTCAAACCTATTTTATATTAAAGAAATTTTGAGAATTTCAATGTTGAGAGTTATAAGTAACTCGGTGATTTAATTTAAATGATTTAGCTTTTGAATGCTACTTATAAGTGGGTTATAAAAGTGTTGTGTTATAAGCAAGTAAATTAAAGTTTAAAGGTCTGAAGTTTGAAAGTGAGATTGTTGATAAGTGATTTCAAACTTCTGCAAACTTCAAGTGTTACTTATTCCTTAGATCCATTCTTAGGAATATTGTCTATTCTAGGGATTGATGTCATTTAAAGGTTGACATTTCTCCCCGGTTTCCAGTCTTTAGTAAGCAGAAGAAGGTTGTTCTTGTAGTATCAGTGAAGGATAGTCAGACTAATATAAAGTTATTAGTTGGACCTCTATAATCTGTATCATAACGTATTTGACTATAGTGTCATAATTAAGTTGGAATAAGTTCTAAAGTAACGTTATGATTCACCAGCAGATGGTGAACACAAGGAATGCTACTCGAGCTGGTGCGGGGACTAATCAGGACCCCAGAGATGCCGCTCAAGACGAGCAGGAGTCTGTAGCCCGTAATCATCCCAGGGGCAATGACCAAGATCAGCCCAACACTCCGTTGATGTTTGATGCTGCAGCAGTAGAGGCAATTCGGGGAATTGTCATGCAAGCAATCGCAGATGTTATGCGACCAGTCGCACCACAAGCTCAAGGTGGTCCAGTTCCTCAGGTTATTCCTGAAGTTGAGGAGTCAGTGGAGCAAGTACCTCAGATCAATATTGCCAGGAACATGGGGACTTACGGTCAGGCATTAAAAGCCGTGAGTTCAATGAGGCCCGACATCTATGACGGTACTAGAGAACCAGTCAGAGTGACATATTGGTTCTCGCATATGGAACGGTTGCTCCGAAATGTTACTTGAACTGAGGCTGAGAAAGTGCACATCGCTTCCCTTCAACTCAAGGATGTGGCTAGCGAATGGTGAGAGAGCACTGGTCTGGCAGATCATCCCGAGCTTAATTGGAGCATGTTCAAAACCAAGATGACTGGTCGTTTCTTCTCTCGTGCTACGAGGGAGGAGAAGCATAAGGAATTTCTGTACCCACAGACTAAAGGGTTAAAGGTGACTGAGCTCGCAGCTAAGTTCAATCACTTGTTGCAATACGCTGGGCCTGAGGTGTCTACTGAAGAGCAGAAGATCTGCTACTTCCATGGATGGATGAATCCAGAGATCAAGCCTCTAATGTTGCATCATGGTTGTACTACGTTGGAACAATATGTGAATGCAGCCTACAAGACATAAGTCACACTGGAGGAGTCTGCCCTTAAGCGGGAAAAGCAAGTTAAGGGAAAGGGTGGGCAACAGGATCGCCAGGTTGGTTCATTCAAACGATCGGCATCGCCTACCAAGTTTGAGAAGTCTGGTCGTGCTAAGACCGAGATAACTCAGTTTGACTCTGCCAGAGGCTCAGGTTGGAGCAACGGAGTAATTCAGTGTCACAACTGTGGTGAAGTTGGGCATAAAAAATTTAATTGCCAAAAGGACAAGAGAGTATGTCATAATTGTGGGAGAGAAGGCCACATAAAAGCATACTGCAGACTAAAGGGTCAGGGACCAATACAGTCTTATCAGGCGTCAAATGTTGGCGGTGGACAGAACCCAAGGCCAGAGGTATCTGCTCCTGAGCAGTCTATGGCTCGTAATAAAGGCAAAGCGCCTATGGGGTCTTCAGGCCAAGGGCAAAGACTCTTTGTAATGAGCCAAGCCAACGAAGAAGAACCCTGATCCATTAAGTTGTAATCGTGTTAAGTCTTTCTTTAAGATTAAGGAGTAACGACGTGTGTCGGTAATCTCCGTAGCATTGTGATCTGTCTGTGCAACTTTTGACAGTTAATGTAATGTTTAATGGTAATGAAGTGTCTCCTTGTGTTGAAAATTTCTGAATGTGTTATCGTTACGAATTTGCTGTTCATACGAAACCCCGTAAGTGTCGAGATCAGCTTATGCCAAGTAAGGATAAAGACTGTAGGACTTATGGTGGTGGAGTACTGTAGGCAACTTAAAGGTTCGTCCCCTACATGGTTAACCCTAGGGTCGACTCTGCTGTTTAATCTAAATCCATTCCTAAGATTCTTCTTCATACATAGAGTATGTCATCTATAAGGTTGGGTGCAACTCTTTGAGGAAGATTAAGTTGTGGAGTTATTGTGTTAAGAGAAACGGTTGCAGTCTAAGGATGGGATATGTTGATGATCCCGATGTATTATAGATTCAGTAAGAAGGATTGTCTATATACATCTAAGGAGTAAAGTGGTAAGCATTATCTCATACGCGGAGTTCTTCAGAGGTTTCTTAAGGATAAAGGATGAACTTGTAGAGTTTTGTTCGGAGAGATTAGGAGCTATCTCTCATGCGTGAGTTTGTGCCATAAGCATTGAGGCGGATGAATCATTTTTAGTATGATGTCCTAAGAAATTAAGAGTAATATCTCATGTGATCCATTTCAAGGACAAAGTGATTAAGGATATTGGATCCAGGTAGTAAGGTTTGTGTTGAGGCAGGATCCTCATTGGCTTAATGCAAGTTTCAGGGTCGAAACTTCTTTTAAGGGGGAGGTGATGTGATACCCTGTAATTCTGTAAGGTTATTTTGGGAATTTTGAGAATTTTCCCGAGTACCCGTTTTGTACGTCGGATTAATTTAGAGAGTTTAGGACATTCTGTAATGTCCTCTGTATCTGTAATATTTTTCTCAGTAAAATAATATACAGACGACGTGCTTTGGATTTTAATACTCGTTCGCGTACGATAATTTTATCCCGGGTTAAAGTTGTTGTCGTTCAAAACCAGAATGGGTGCGAAGCCACAGGGGCGGCGACCGCCGCATTTATGGCGGCGCCCGCCGTCGCCAGGCTCGAGGACTGGCGTGGTCGTCTTCCTAGCTGGGCGCCAGGCCTAGTGGCAGCGACCGCCGTGCAGTACGGCGCCCGCCGTAATTCGCCCGCCGTAGGCAATTTGTGAGGCGGCGACCCTTGCTCTCCGCGGCACCCGCCGTCGTTGTCCGGAGGTCTTTGCCCGAAGGTCGTCGGCGAGGCTCTGGCAACGCCGAAGTAGGCCTGTGGCGTCTCGTCCTAGGGCCATCATGGTGTCTCCTTTGCTTGGCTATTTAAGGAGAGGCTTGGAGGTCGGATTGGAGCTCATTCCATAGCCCAAACTCTCCCGAAATTGTGCCTCGCCGGAGTTCTTGCCTCGCCGGATTCTGGAGTGTTCGCCGGAGGTCGTTTGGTGTGTTTTCCAGTAGCCTTGAGGTGCCTTTGGAAGCTTAGTGGAGGGTGGAATCCAAAGCCATGCCAAAGGGTGTCTTCGCGTGTGTGTGGGTGAGTGTTTTTCCTCTCGCCGGTGTCTTCTGGTGTTCTTACGGCGACCGCCGTGATGAACAGCAGCGACCGCCGTGATGAACCCGGCGACCGCCGCCAGTGGCCAGAAGCCTCTTTGTTGGCTTGGTCTTGGTGGTCGTCGTTGAGAAGTCGTTTCCTTCGGTTTCTTTCGTCTTTCCTTAGATTCGTACTAGTTTATGTCGAATCTAACTTAGGGTTTCTTTTTGGGTCGGCTCGAAGGTTGTTGTGCTGTCGGAGCTATACCCGTGTCGAGCCCGGAATTTCCATCGTCGTTAGGCTTGTTCCAACTCTGCGGATTAAGGCAAGTGGCGGTTCGCTCTTGCTTAATCATTCCATGTTTCATTAATTATCAATTATTTAATTGTTAATTAAATTGGAGTGAACTGTTGTTTTGTTTGGGAACTAATTTCTTAAATAAACGTGATGAAAGTAATGTTATGATAGGTTGTATATCTGTTAGAACAACGCTATTATTTGTGATAATTACCGTGATGGTATTGTTGTGAATTTAATCTTAATGCTAGAATAGCATGTGGGTTAATAGGAAAACTAATCCAAGTAAGGATTAGCCGTTTCTATTATCTCTATGTTTAAGTTAATTGCCTGGATGGCTTTAATGTGAATAACTGTTGTGTTAGACTGTTTAGTTAACACGAGTGTTCGTAGGAACGTTAATCCAAGTAAGGATTAGTTGTTTCTTTATAACTTAATGTTCATAGGAACGCTAATCCAAGTAAGGATTTGTCGTTTCTTTAAATCGTAATACTCCTCGGGTTAATTTCCGGATAATAATTTAAGGGTCATGACCTATGCTTCCTATCCACCTTTAAGGATCTGAAGTGTTTAAGCGCCTTGCTAGCGCAATTGGGTGAACATAATTGTCACCCTGTGTATTAAGCACCTAGCTAGTGCAATTGGGGTGGACGTAACTGTCACCCTGTAAATTAAAGTGTAAGCACTGTGGTAGTGTAATCTGGGTGAACGTAAGATCACCCTGTGTAATAATAACTCCATTGTTCTCGGAATAATGTTAAGTCTCGTGTGTGTGTTTGTGTGTTGTGTTAATTTGGGTCGACATGATTGTCACCCTGAGATTTAAGCTTTGTGCTGCTCTTAATAACATTAACGTGTTTCAGTAAAGTGTGTTTTGTAATTAAATAAGATATGTGCCCGAGTGCACATGATTAATAAACATTCGGCGAGTAGTACAGCTAAGTTATAGTATAGCTAGGAAAACTCGTCTCGACTTTGATCATAGTACGTTCTCTTTTCAATCTGGATTCGCTGTATGCGATGAGGTTGGTTGTGAACTGAAGCATCTCAGTCAACTTTTAAATCATTGTGTGTGTAACTTTAATGTTCCCTAGCAGTTGTCATAATTTCCTTTAAGACTCAAATTCCTTTGGAGTCTTCTCTTCAGTGCATATCTTAATTGTTAAATCATTCCGTGAAAGTGCCGGATTATATATCGTTCCTTCGGTTTTTATTCAAGGGACAATGATAGTAAACGGTCACGATCACTCGAACCACTCTGCTTTGTACCCTTGCTAGTCTATTCAGTAGACTAACCCACGAACTTTGTTCTCTGCATGTGGGCTGGTGTCATCCGTTCGATTCGGCACATCAGGAGTTGATTCCCGGAGTTTAAGTAACCTATTGAAGGATAAGAAGCTTGCAGACGAAGATTTAAAGTCAGTATTTAAGTTGTTAAGTGTTTTAAGTTTGTTAAGTGTTACCTTGATGTATCTTCATAATTTAAGCCATGTTATAAGTTGGCTATTTAAAGTCTTCCGCTGTTTAATCTTTCAATTAATATGTAATTGTGTATGTATTTAAGCATGTCTGTTCTGGAAAATCTTGGGGTGACTTTGGACGGTAAAGTCTGAGGTCACTGGCATGTAATATCTCTGGTGTAAATTGGGGGTGTTACAGATTTGGTATCAAAGCAATGGTTTTAAAATTCTTTGCCTATTGTTAGGTTTGAGAATTCTTCCCATTGTGGTGCCAATTTTCCGTCGGTTGGATCTTTAGTATTTTGGAAGGTTTTCCTTAGGACCCAATCTCCTAACTTGAAGACTTTAATTCAGACGTTCTTGTTGTAGCTCCGGGCGACTTGTTGTTGGTATTGGACCATTCGGATTCTGGCCTTCTCTCTAGTCTCGTTGATGGTGTCGAGGTTGTGAACTAACTCGACGTCGTTCTGTTCCGGCGTTTGGAGTCTGTATCTGGCCGTTGGGACGAGTAGCTCGGTGGGGATGACTGCCTCGCTTCCATATACCAATGAGAAAGGGCTTTGTCTTGTTGCGTTCTTTGGCGTCGTCCTGTCGGACCATAATATCAGTGGGAGCTCGTCAACCCATTTGCCTTTTGCCCCTGTGAGGCGTTTTTTGAGGTTGTTGATGATGATTTTATTGCTGGATTCTGCTTGACCATTAGACTGTGGGTATCTTGGTGTGGACGTGACTAATGTAATGTTCCATTGTTTACAGAAATATCGCGTCTTGCTACCGATGAATTGGAAGCCATTGTCGCATACGATTTCTGAAGGGACGCCAAATCTGCATAGAATGTTACATTTTATGAATGAGATGACGTGTTTTTCTTTTACCTCTCAATATGCTTCGGCTTCTATCCATTTAGAAAAGTAGTCAGTCATGGCTAGGAAGAAGACGCGTTGTCCTGATGTCGGTGATAGTTTTTCGATGATGTCCATTCCCCATAGCATGAAGGGCCAGGGAGCTAGGGTCGGATGGAGCATATCAGATGGTTGATGTGTGATAGGCGCGTGTCGTTGGCAAGCGTCGCACTTTCTAACATACTCTGTTGCGTTCTTGTTCATCGTGGGCCAGTAATAACATGTCCTGAGAGCTTTACCGGATAGGCTACGTCCTCCGGTATGATTTCCGCATTCTCCGTCGTGTAGAGATTATAAGACGCGTCGTACCTCAGTTGTTTTGAGGCATCGTAGGTATAGACCTATAACAGATCGTTTGAACAAAATATTATCTTTTAAATCAAAGGTCACGGCTTATACCTTGAGTCTTTTGTCTTCTGCTTTGTCTGCTGGGAGTGTTCCGTCCCCAAGCCATTTGATGTAGGGAATGGTCCAATCATCTTGATCGCCTACCAAGTCTTCTTCTGTATGGTCGCCTACCTCTGCTGAGACGACTTATTCTAGGGGTAGCTCATCCATTGTCTGAATGTCATCCGGATTGGGTGTTTTGAAGACTTTGGGGACGGCCGGTGTGGTGATATATGCTAATGGAATGTTGTGGAAGTCGTTGGGATGCAAGGCTGAGCCGAGGTTTGCTAGGGCGTCGGCTTGTGTGTTGAGGTCGCGTGGGACTTGTCGGATAGTGAAGTTCTGGAATTTGCTTGCCAACTTTTTGACGATGTCTAGGTATGCTATTGTTTTAGGGCGAAAAGGTCAATCAACCTAAATCGCCTTAGACGGGGTAACGAGTCGATCAGATAGAATGCGATAAATTCAAACCAACTAGACAATCAACTACGTATGAAATGGGAGTAAGAATATATGACAATATATTGATTGTATTATGATTAGAACACGATAACGTGTAGCTTATCCTGTGAATACAAGAGTCGGATCTTGCTTGACCGGCTAGGCTAGCGTCCGATCCCTGGTGACCGAATATTGTTGACAAAAGAGCTGGACGGGCCAGGTAAGTGCTTCAAGCCTTTTCAGAGTAGTAAAGAGTGAGTATTCGTGTTTTCTTTAGCTTCTTCATGCCCTATTTATGGGATTTTCTCCTTTGACCGTTTTCTTACCGTTTTCATGAGATCTTCCCTTTTATTGCCGAGCGTAATCTCTAGGATCTTCTTTTAATGGCACCTCTAATCTTGCTCTTTTGAATTGGCTAACGTTTTCTTGGGATTGAGTAGTTAAGGCATCGGTGAAATTTTCGGGATCGGTCGGGTCTGAGCATTGATGACTGTCTGACGTCGCTCTTCACGGCTTCTTGGCTCTCTCCCTTGGATGAAATGGCCCAATCGGTTGGGCAATATACTCTGGGCCCAACAATAGCCCCAAGTCGTTTTGGGCTCAAGGCAGCCATGGGCGGGAGCCTAAACGACTTCCACTCTGCACGATCTCCACCATCCGATTTGGGCGCGACAGGCGAGGGCTAACGTGGCGACGATCGTGCGGCGTGATGGGATACTTCTGCTCTTCTATCATTCCCTCCATAAATCCGAAGCAGGCTCTGACGATCTCTTTTCACTTTCTTTCTTTGCTCTCTATCTTGGTAGGTTCTTCAAAGTTTCAAAAAATTGCTCTCCGATTTCCCTCTCTCTCCGTCTTGGATATGGTTTCTAGTGATTCCTCTGAGTCATCTGCCACTCACTCGAACTCGAGCAAGAACGATCCCCCCCTTTCCTGCTAAAGGAGGCCGATGGTCTGACGGGGATGCTGACAGAGGCAGAGCTGGAACAGATCCTCCAAGTTGGAGGCTTTCCTCCTGAGACGGTCCTGAGGCTGCCGTACCCGGATGAGAGGGCCAACGCTCGCTATGAGGGGTGGATCTGCTTTTATGCCTATCCGTTTCGGATTGGGCATAAGTTCCCATTTTCTTCCCTTGTTAGGGACTTTTTGGCGACTCTGGTGCTCGCGCCGTGTCAGGTTATGCCACAAGCGTGGCGGATCCTCAGAGTTTTGGATCTGTTGAACTTACAGTCGGGGGCTGGTTTTAACTTTGATGCTTTATGGTATAAATACTCCCTGGGGTCAAAAATTTCTTCTCGGGTCCAGTTGCGCATTCGTCAGGGTCGAAAACCCTTGGTGGCTAATCTTGATGTAAACGACCGCGGATGGGGGTCGAAGTTTTTCTTCGTCGAGCGATCATCTCTGGAGAAGGGGGGTGACTGTTCATTTTTGCTGTCGGAGTGGCGGGTCGAGAGTATGTGTTTTTCTTTGATTCTCGCTTGTCGGTCATGTTTTTAACTGTTTGTTACCTCTTCTTTTTTGTAGTCCCTGAAGCTGAAGATTTGGAAGTGGATGCTCAGTTGGAGGGCTTGACCAACATCGTTCTTGGGATCCCTTTATCGGAGCGGAAGTTTGTGAACGTTAATCTGTTGTCTGTCGCTCCCACTACTCAAGACGTCATGTCGACTCTATCGTCGTCTCAGATTAAGTGTAAGTCTTTCGTTTGAGTCATGTGTCTTTCGTCATGCATCGTATTTTTGTATCTTACGTCTTGTCTAGTATGTCAGCGTCTCCTACTGGTCGGTCGAGTGCACGCTTAAAGGGAGTATCTGGGAAGGGTCTAATTGAGCAGAAGATTGATTTGGTCGGACAGTCGATTGTCGACTTGTTCCATGCTCAGGATCCGACTTTAAAGTCTGAGGTTGATAGTGTTTTGCCTTTGGACTGTATCGGCGAGGCGGGCTGCTCTGCTCTGCATGAAAGGTAAATTGTTTCGTCGCATCTTATGTATACATGTTTTTCTTTTTCGAAAAAACTGATGGATTGAGTTTTTATTTTGCTTCGTCTTCCAGACTTTTCAGTTTCTCTTGGGTGCTTATTTTGGGGTGAAGGAGATGATTGCCAAAGTCGAGGACATGGCTGCTAAGTCAGAGTCCGACTTGACATCTTTGAAGACCAAGGTGGAAGGGGCTGAAAATCGCTTAAAGGATGCTGAGCGCCGCTTCGCTAGAGAGTTGAAGACTTGCCAAGATGAGTTGGAGACTTGTCGGAAGGAGCTCAGCGAGAGTCAGACTAGTGTCGAAGAGAGGGTCAAGCAGGCCAAAATTAAGGCAGGTCGGGTTGCAGGTGACGTGGGTGCTTTTTATGCGTTGAAGTCGTGTGTTGAAATGATTGAGGAGTTTGAGGAGGGCAAGCATGAGGCCTGGGATCTGAAGGCAGAGAGGGAGACCATGGATACCATGTTCCCCAAGGGGAATCCAGGTTCGGAGTTGTTCCAGCTGACCGGCGTCGGAGAAGAGTCTTCAGACGAAAGCGCTGGCGAAGACGAGGCTCATTCTGGCGACACCGTACCGATCGAGCCCCAGCCTTCTCCCGACCCGACTCCTAATGAAGATAATACTGTGACTCTTGACCCTTGATTTTCTCGTGAATGACTTGTGGTCCCACCTGTGTGTGGGTGAAATGTTTTCCGGTTTGGCGACCCGTCTATCATCGCGGGTCGCAGAATATGTTTTTTAGAATGTTTGAAGTCCTACATGTGTGTAGGCAGACAATATGTTTTGGCAACCCGTCTACCATCGCAGGCCGTATGGATTTAAAAAGAACTAGACCCTTTTTTTATTGACGTAATCTGTTTTACAAAGGGTCGACCTCGTTCTATGTCTAAATGTTTGTCGGACTCTTTTAGAGAAGATAGTCGCGACACCTTTGATATGTGTCAGATTTGCCTGTATGCTCCGTCGAGTAGGGCTTTCCGCGTCATGTAAGAAAAGGGAGGCCTGTAAGTGTATACATTTATGTTTAGTTATGACTTAGTGTTATGCCGAGGAGGAAAGCAATATGTTTTTATTGCATAAATGTAATAAGGTGTTCGACCTTATGTATTGTATAAGGTAGGCGGTGTGCCGGTGTGCCTCTGGTATTCATCTCCTCGTGTTCCGATCGATTGTGTAAATGTAATGTAAGCGCTTTTGTGTGTGACTGGATCCAGCTTGTTTTTGTGTTGTCATGTACTTATGGTCACAAGAACGTATCCTTGCTAGATGTAAGTGTTAGGTTAACGAAATAGAGTCGAGTTTGTAACAACGAATAACATACGAAAAGTGAGAGCGTTATAATGTCTTACCAGATGAGGTCAGAAGTGATACAACTTTAGATGTGTAGTGTTCCAGCTTCTTGGGATCGGTTGTCCGTCTTTATCTTCCAGTCGATATGCTCCCTGTCCGACTACTTCTTTGATGAGGTAGGGACCTTCCCACTGTGGTGCGAGCTTGCCGTCGGTCGGATCCTTGGTGTTCTGGAATGTTTTTCTAAGGACCCAATCACCAACTTTGAAGACCTTGGTCTAAACGTTCTTGTTGTAACTTCTTGCGACTTGTTGTTGGAACCTGACCATTCTAATTCTAGCTTTTTCCCTAGTCTCATCTATCGTGTCTAAGTTGTGTGATAGTTCGACATCGTTTTGTTCATTCGTCTAGAGACCGTAACGAGCTGTCGGAACTAGTAGTTCGGCGGGAATGACCGCTTCACTTCCATAGACGAGTGAGAACGGTGATTGTCCGGTTGCGTTCTTTGGAGTGGTTCTGTCGGACAAGAGGACGAGGGGAAGTTCATCTTCCCATTTTCCCTTAGCCCCTGTGAGGCGTTTCTTGAGGTTGTTGATGATGATTTTGTTGTTAGACTCAGCTTGCCCGTTGGATTGAGGGTATCTAGGAGTGGATGTGACCAGTTTGATGTAGCTTAAACGCAGCCATCACCTTGATGAGCCTGCCGTTATCAGCGTCATTCCGACCCTTGAATTTGCATACACACTGACCCCCAGATGACACCGTCACAGTTCTTGAACTAAATCGATGACCGCCCCATGATGCGTCAGCTAATCCATACCGAGAATTTATCGTATGGAGCCATGGCTAATCAGATTAAATCTACCTCGAACTCCTTACCCTAAATGGTAATCAGGAAGTCTGACAGATGCTTGGTTCCAACTAAATGGTCACCATTTTGGACCAGCCCATTACATGGTTCACAGATGGCCCACTAATGGCTCCGAGCCCAGGCCCAGCCATTACCAGCGTCCACTGTTGCCATGAGCCATTGTCCATACATCTTAACCCATCCTTGGTAGCTCCACCTAATTAATAGGCAGCCATCTCCTAAGAGGTTGTTGGTGAGTCTCGAACACGAGACATCATCCCATACCAAGCAATGAAACACTAACTTGGTATAAACCAAAGGTATGGAGTACTTTGAGCAATTGGAGCATTCGGTCCTTCAGCCTCACGCATCTCGTAAAGGCGTTGACCTTGACCTCCAATCGTTCCTCTAGTACTTGGGGCCTTGGCCTGACTGGTTGAGTCGGGACCACAACTGGTGTATCCATTGACTCCCATGGCCTTGCCCTCCAACGAGCACGCTCAACCGTCTCATCCATCTGGCGATGCGCTTCAGCACTAATCGTCTTCCAAGTGGCAGGAGACAATGGCGAGTACTCCCGCTCAGGTGACAACACCGGACTCGGATAGATAAATCCACTCCCGGGTCCTCGCTGCCCACCAATAAGCGCTCCAAGTTATCAGCCTTGTGGCCCTGCCCCTCGAGGTCTTCCTCGGGGTCCTTCTTCTCAGGATCTTCCTCCGAATCCTCTTCAGGATTTTCCTCAGGATCCTCTTCCTCAGGGTCCTCTTCGGAAATCATTTCGATCATGAAGTCGTCGTTATAGTACTATCTAGCGTACCTTGACAACTTTTCTTCATCCTCAGTGTCCTCCCCTGGCTCCTCGGTAGGCTCTACCACAGGAACCACGGTCTCGTCGGACACTAGCACTACCGACTCAGGGAGTACGGTCTTCACTTCTTCGGGTGGACTTCTAGGTTCACCGACCTCAAAACACGACGAGGGAACCGGGAACTTAAGCCTATCTAGAGATGGCAGAGCCATCTCGGCTTCTTTCGAGTCCCTCTGAAGAAAAACAAAAGCGCTCAGAATCCACGCGCGACAACATAAAATTAGTCTTTCTAGATATGGAAGTTCGTTTTCATATCAGACTACAGAGAAGGCACGACTATAAACGGTATTTAACAATTTTATTTTAAAAGTTCAGAGCCTCCAAAACATTTTCGAAAACGAGTAAATGGTTCATGAAATTCCAAACCCGTTTTAAAACTTTAGGCTCTGATACCAAATCTGTAACACCCCCAAATCGTTAGCCCATTTGGAAAGGTATTACCGCCAGTGACCTCGATTTCCACACCGAAGCCACCCCAGGCTTTACCATTGAAACACAATTCATAAAGAACAATTATGATACAAAATTACCATAACTTTCATTTAAAACATAGTCGCGGAATTTCAACACAATTCCAAATGCGACAAAATACAGAGTTATTACAATACAACGGAAGGCTTAAAATAATTTACAAGAGTATTGACCTCAGCAGTCAACGCCCAAAGATCGTAGCCTAATTAAAACATTTTCAAATACCGTTCATGTTCATAGTCGATCTAGCCTTCATGGATCCTCAACTCATCTGATGTGCCGAATCGAACGGATGACACCAGCCAACCATGCAGAGAACAATTACGGTTGGTTAGTCTAATGAAAGACTACGCAAGGGTACAAAGCAGAGTGGTTCGAAGTAGTCGTATTAGGTTAGACTCATCGCTTCTCGAATTAAAACCGATGACGATAGTCAACCACCATACTCCTACTGGAATATATCAAGCAGCATGATCAAGAGAAGATTCTGAAAGACCGAGTCTTACAACAATCAACCCAAAAGAAGACTCCAATGAATTGAGTCTTATCGGAATTATGACAAATGTTGGGGAACATTAATTAATCATACAAGCGTTCATAAACGACTTGATGTTTCGGTTCACGACCAACCTCACCGCTTAATGCGAATCCAGATTGGAAAGAGAAAGGTACTCTGATCAAAGTCAAGACGAGCTTTCCTAGCTGCACTACACTTAGCTGCACTACTCACCCAAGGTATATTAATCATGTGCTACGACGGAACTTATCTTATTTAATTCCAAAACGCGCATCACGTTATAGGCTTTTAAAATATATGTTTCGCCATGAGGGACATATATTGAGTATATGTTTCGTCATGAGGGACATATAGGACATATGTTTCGCCATGAGGGACATACTCCTAAAGGGACGTATCCCAAGATTTGTAGCACCAGCTAAGTGCCACCATCTCTATACTTAGCGTATAGAGATCGGTCATGACCCACCGAATGATGTTAGGGGTTTTGCCGCCCTACACACCATTTAATATTATAAAGAAACGACTGGACGTCGAATAGTCCAACGTTCCTGACTACTCGTGCTAACTAAACAGTTCAACACAATAATAATCATATTAAAGCCCTCCGGGCCATTATCATAATAATATAGATATTCATAATAGCGTTGTTCTAACAGATATACAACCTATTATAATATCATATTCTTTTCATATTGTTGCCCTCCCGGCAATCCTCATAAAATATATATCTATAATAGTGTTGTTCTAACAGATATACAACCTATTATAATATCATATTTTAATCCATATCATTTATCAAAACTGTTCCCAACAAAACAGTAAATCATTCCAAATTAATTAACAATCAAACCATTGATAATTAATGGAAATATGGAATGATGAGCAAGAGCGAACCGCCACTTGCCTTAGATCAGCCGAAAGCTTGAACGAAGCTTAGGAACAAGAGGTTTCCGGGTCTGGAACTGGGACAGATCCTGGATGTTAAATCCTTCTGGAACGACCCATAATGAGACCCTAAGTTAGATTCGACAATAGCTAGTACGAATCTAAAGAATAACGAAAGGAATCGAAGGGGACGGAGCCCGATCAAAAGCCACAGAAGCCAAGGCCAAAACATGCCAAGGTCCTGTCGGCGGCGGTCGCCGCCTGCCTTACGGCGGGCGCCGCCTATTCGTGGCGGCGGTCACCGCTACGAACAGGTCAGAAACTTTCAAGAAGAAGAAATCTCACCGACGTGGATCGGTTTGCTTCTCCTTTGGTTTGCTTTGGATTCTAAGCTTCCTAAGGCCACCAAAGCTTTACTTTGAGATCAACCAAACTCAAGAACGAAGCTTCGACGAAGCTTCGAATATTTCCGACGAGATGATGGGTTTTTCGGCGAGATTTTGGAAGAGAAAGGGCGAGTTCAGATGAGCTCGAATTCCTCTTCTTTCTCTGTATATATAACCCAAGCAAGGAGGAGAAGCAGCCAGCTGCATTGCCCGACCAACTGGACGTCCTCCGAGGCGTTAACGGCGCAAGTTTCCAGCTTCGGCGATGTCAGAGATATTGGCGGCGGTCGCCGCCGATGACAGAAGGTCGCCGCCCGATTTGTGCCTGGCGGCGGTCGCCGCTTTCTGGCGGCGGTCGCCGCTTTTGCCGCTTTGGCCAATTCTTATCCGATTTGTCGTCCGGGTTAATAATATTCATACACGAACGACTTTTTAACCCAAAAAATACATTAACTGTATTTTATATTGCTCAGAAAAATATTACAGAGATCAAACATTACACAGAATGTTCATACATCTCTGAATTTAATCTGACTCGCAACATGGGCTTAAGAAAGTTCAAAATTTACCCGTACAAAATGAGGGATATTACAAGAAGACCCGTTGGCCTGATGCCGGTGGGAGTTTTCCGACGATATCCATCCCCCACCTCATGAAGGACCATGGTGCTAAAGTCGGATGGAGGAGTTCTGAGGGTTGATGTGGAACGAGTGCGTGTCGTTGGCAGACGTCGCATTTTTTGGTGTATTCCATCGCGTCTCTATTCATTATGGGCCAGTAGTATCCCGTTCGTAGGGCTTTTCCCGAGAGGCTTCGTCCTCCGGTGTGGTTGCCGCATTCTCCTTCATGTAATGATTATAGGATGCGTTTGACTTCTGGAGTCTTGAGGCATCGTAGGAGTATCCATGTGACAGATCTTTTGAACAAGACATCACTTATAATGTCGAAGGAAAGAGCTCGTACCTTTAGCCTTTTTGCTTCCGTTCTATCATTGGGCAAGATTCCATCTTTTAGCCATTTGACGTAAGGTAATGTCCAGTCATCATGGCCGTTGATAATGTCTTCTTCTGGTCGGTCGCCTATTTCCAATGCGACAAGTTCTTCCAGCGGTGTGCTCAGATCTTTGGGTGTTTTTGGAACAGCCGGCGTCGTGATATATGCCAGTGGGATGTTTTGGAATTCCGGATCCAAGACGGACCCTAGGTTGGCTAGTGCGTCGGCCTGAGCGTTGAGATCCCTGGGAACTTGTCTGATGTTGAACTTTCGGAATTGGTCGATTAGTTTCTTGACCACGTCCAGATAAACTATCATTCTGTCATCCTTGGCGTTGTATGACCCTTTAATTTGATTCACGACTAGGAGGGAGTCGCAAATGACTTTGATTTCTTGGACTCCTAGGTCGCGTGCCAGAATGAGCCCAAACACGAGTGCTTCGTATACGGCTTCATTGTTGGTCGCGTTCCATTCGCATCTTACGGCTTGGGCTATCCTGTCCCCTTGTGACAGTTTTAGCACGACCCCCAACCCTGATCCTCTAGCATTTGACGCGCCGTCTGTGTGAAGCTCCCATTTACCTGTTTCCTCTGTCGCGAGCAATTGTGTTGCTTCTTTGACTGCTTCCTGTTCTAGGGTCGGACTAAAATCTGCCACAAAATCGGCCAATGCTTGGGACTTGATCGCCGTCCTGGGCTCGTATTCAATTTCGTAAACACTGAGGTGTATGGCCCATTTAGCCATTCGTCCTGTGAATTCTGGTTTCCTCATGATTTCTCTCATGGGATGGTTAGTGCGAACAATTATAGTATGAGACTCGAAGTAGGGTTTAAGTTTGTTCGACACCGTTAGCAGTGCTAGGACGAGTTTTTTCAGCGACGAATACCTTGTTTCCGCTGGGAGTAGCGTTCGACTGACGTAGTAGATTGGCGATTGCTTGTCGTCTTCTTCTTCTCTGACCAGCACTGTGCTTACAGCAGATTCTGACACTGCTAGGTACCATAGTAGTGGCTCGTCGTCTTTAGGTTTTGCTAACAGTAGGGGGCTGGCCAGGTACTTATTCAGATCTTGAAATGCGACTTCATGTTCTTCTGTCCATTGAAAGGACTTGTTCTTTCTGAGAGCGTCGTGGAAGGGTTTGCACTTGTCTGACGACTTTGAGATAAATTTGTTTAGGACTGCTATTCGACCTGTCTGCTTTTGTATGTCCTTGACGCATCGAGGAGATCGGAGGTTGATGATGGCTTTGACCTGCTCCGGGATGGCCTCTATTCCTCTTTGTGTCACCATATACCCCAAGAATTTCCCTGACGAAACTCCGAAAGAGCATTTCATAGGATTTAGTTTCATATTATATCTTTTCAATACCTCGAAGCCGTCGCGGAGGTGATCGATGTGGTCCTTCTTCTTTTTCGACTTGACCAGCATGTCATCTATGAAGACTTCCATTGTTCCCCCAATCTGGTCTTTGAACATCTTGTTGACTAGTCGTTGATAAGTAGCCCCTGCATTTTTTAGTCCGAAGGGCATCACTTTGTTACAATAAATACCTTGATTTGTGACGAACGCCGTTTTCTCTTGGTCTTCCGGTTCCATGAGGATCTGATTGTAACCACTGAACGCATCCATGAAGGATAGCATTTCATGTCTTGCTGTCGCATCGACCATGGCGTCGATATGGAGGAGTGGGAAGGAGTCCTTGGGACATGCTTTGTTAAGGTCGGTGAAGTCGATGCAGACTCTCGACTTGACGTTTTTCTTTTGGACCACAACCACGTTGGCTAGCCAATCGGGGTAGTCGACTTCTCTTATCTTTCCTGTTTCTAGCAAGCTCCTGACTTCGTCGTCGATGATCTTATTCCGCTCGGGGGCGAATTTCCTGCGCTTTTGCTTCACAGGAGGGTGAGATGGATCTACATTTAATTTATGAGTAATAATGTTTGGAGATATCCCGACCATGTCTTCATGTGACCACGCGAAGCAGTCAGTATTAGACCGAAGGAAGTCCAGTATTTGTTGCCTGGTCGAGTCGTCCAGGTCAGACCCGACCCTTACCGTTTGGTTTGGCTTTGAAGGATCTAGTGCAATCTCGTCGAGCCTTTACATCTCTGGTTCGATGTATCGACTGGATCCTTCGCCGAACTGTAATTGCTATGCGATCTTTGGTTCGACCGCGCTTTTCATGGATGC
Organism: Rheum nobile; assembly: GCA_027886185.1. Classification (NCBI taxonomy): domain Eukaryota; kingdom Viridiplantae; phylum Streptophyta; class Magnoliopsida; order Caryophyllales; family Polygonaceae; genus Rheum; species Rheum nobile. The sequence goes on from WOAB01000559.1 coordinate 6,658,232, forward strand.
GACATAGCATTCCTTGGCCATCCTTTGGTCGTCCTTGATCTCTTGAACTCCCCATTTGGTTGGGAACTTGATGGTCTGATGGTACGTTGAGGGTACCGCCTTCATCGCATGTATCCAAGGCCTGCCAAGAATACAGTTGTAGGGAGATGGACAGTCCAAGACTAGGAATTTTACCTGCTGGTTTACTCCTCCAGCATATGTCGTAAGGACGATTTCGCCGATAGTGTGCTTGACTTTACCGTTGAATCCAACTAGTGGAGTCGATTTCTGGATAAGATCATCTTCACCCAGACCCATCCCTTTGAGGGCGTCGAAGGTCAAGAGGTTGGTCGAACTTCCTGTATCGATTAGTACTCTATGTATCAAACAGTTTCCGATGGACAAAGAGATTATCAGACCGTCATGATGATCCCCTGATTCGTCAACATCGGATTCATCGAATGTGACCGTTGGTAGGTTAAAGACCTTGGATCGTCTGAACTCTGGTACTTTGGGCTTATTGCCTTTGCTTTCTCTCGCATGTCTTTTTGCTGCGGAGTACGTGTTTCCACATACGTTCGAGCCCCCTGAATTAGTATTGATAATTTTTGTATGGACAGGAGATGGGGGTTTATCATGCTTTACCTGGTCTCGTCGTTCCATGGTGGCTTTGGCCCGTTCCGAGATTACATCGCGTAAGAGACCTTGTGCAAGCAACCTAGCGACCTCTTTGCTCAATGCGATGCATTCGTCCGTTGAATGACCGTGGTCACCATGGAATTCACACCATCTGTTCATATCCTTCTTGACGTTTGGCCTGTCGCTCTTTCGGGGCCATCTTACTTCTTTCTCATATTTGTCGAAACTCTTGACGAGCTCCGACACAGAAACATTGAAGTTATAAGATTGAACCCTGGGAGGCAGTGTAGGACCCTCTTTCCAGTCTTGAGACTTGTATTGGAAGGAGTTTACCTGACTTTGCTCGTTCCGACCATGAGGGTACGGATGATGGCGTCTGTCTCGGCGATTGTCAGAAGAGGATTTGCGATCGGAATGATCGGGTCCATGGGATGCCTTTCACGACTCGCGATCTTCTTCTAAACGCATCTCAGCCATGGTCTTGGCTTGGACGTCTTCGAAGCTTCTGCACGGATACTTGGTGATCTCATTGTAGAGGTTGCTATCTTTGATCAAACCTTGTCTGAAGGCTTCGATGGAGGTGGTGACATCGCAATGGGGGACCGCGACCGTTTTTTTGTTATACCTGTTAAGATAGCTTCGGAGAGGTTCATTATATCTTTGGGTGATTCGATAGAGATCGCTGGACTGCCTTTCGAGTCTCCGACTGCTGGCGAATTAGACTTTAAAAGCATTGACCAGATCTGCGAACGAGGTGATTATTCCCTGAGGCAAACGCATAAACCAGGTTAGTGCGGGACTCGCGAGAGTCGTGCCAAATCTTTTGCACATGACAGCCTCGCAGCTCTCCCTTGGAACAGATGCAGTCATTAATTTTTGTTTATAGAGAGAGATGTGATCGTCTGGATCGTTGGTACCGTCGAAAGTCGTCATGTTAGGAAGGTTGAACTTCTTAGGGATCTTGACTCTGGCGATTTCTTTGATGAATGGAGATTCTTCGTATCCGTCCGATGCTTCTTTCTTGATCGGCTGCGGAACTCCGGGAATTCTAGCGATGCGATCGTCGAGCGCCTTCATATGCTGACTGAGCGTCTATTGGACGAGAGCCAGGATATCGGGGGGATTGGTAACCTGTGGTTCGTCGATTCAGATTCCTACTGACCCGATCGGTGTGGAGAAAGTAACATTGTTAGTCAAAAATGGATTGACCAAATGAGTTCGAGATGTACCCTCAGTATATCCGGGGCGTCGGACGCTTGGGGGAGTCAGCTCGACGCTATCCATGTTAAGACGCGTCTGGACGTTGCTATGGACGGGCGCTTGTCTGGATCCAGAGACCATCGATTGTACCTGCGATCTAAGAGACTCATTTTCACGAGTTAGTTGTGCGATCTCGGCCTCAGATTGGGTGGACAAGGCTGCCAGAGCTTCGGTCTTTCGACGTTGTTGGGCGAGGTCATTTTGGAGGGTAGTCATTTTTGGGGCAAGCTCTTGGAGTTGGTTCAGAGTAGGATTTTCAGTGGTGTTTCCTTGAGTTTGGGGGTCGTCTTCGAGGCGTGGCTCCTTGGTATCGGTAGGTAGGCTGACAGTCATGGTTGGAGGATTTTTGAGACGGTGATCGGCAAGTTGCCCCACGGTGAGCGCCAAATTGTTTTAGGGCGAAAAGATCAATCAACCTAAATCGCCTTAGACGGGGTAACGAGTCGATCGGATAGAATGCGATCAATTCAAACCAACTAGACAATCAACTACGTATGAAATGGGAGTAAGAATATATGACAATATATTGATTGTATTATGATTAGAACACGATATCGTGTAACTTATCCTGTGAATACGAGAGTCGGATCTTGCTCGACCGGCTAGGCTAGCGTTCGGTCCCTGGTGACCGAATGTTGTTGACAAAAGAGCTAGACGGGCCAAGTAAGTGCTTCAAGCCTTTTCAGAGTAGTAAAGAGTGAGTATTCGTGTTTTCTTTAGCTTCTTCATGCCCTATTTATAGGATTTTCTCGTTTGACTGTTTTCTTACCGTTTTCATGAGATCTTTCCTTTTATTGTCGAGCGTAATCTCTGGGATGTTCTTTTAATGGCACCTCTAATCTTGCTCTTTTGAATGGATAACGTTTGCTTGGGATTGAGTAGTTAAGGCATCGGCGAAATTTCCGGGATCGGTCGGGTCTGAGCATTGATGACTGTCCGACGTCGCTTTTCACGGCTTCTTGGCTCTCTTCCTTGGATGAAATGGCCCAATCGGTTGGGCAATATACTCTAGGCCTTCTTGGCTCTTCTACGAAGCCCTTCAAAAGAATAAGTCATTCGACTGGACAACAGCGCATGAACAAGCCTTCCAAGACTTACAGATGTATCTGGCGAGTCCACTTCTGCTAGCTAAACCAAAAGACGACGAGCCACTACCACTGTATCTAGCCGTATTAGAATCAATCGCCAGCGCAGTACTAACAAGAGAAGAAGACGGTAAACAATCACCGGTCTACTATGTAAGTCGATCCCTACTTCCCGCCGAGACAAGGTACACGTCACTTGAAAAATTAGTCTTGGCATTAGTTGTGGCCTCAAACAAGTTAAGACCATATTTCGAATCACATGCTATTATTGTGAGGACTAACCATCCCATGAAAGCCGTCTTGAGGAAACCAGAATTCACAGGAAGAATGGTAAAGTAGGCCATACACCTTAGCGGATTCGACATTGCGTACGAGCCAAGGACGGCGATAAAATCTCAAGCTTTAGCCGACTTTGTGGCCGATTTCAGCCCTACACTGGAACAAGAAGCCACAAAGGAGGTCGAGCAACTAAAAGTTGAAGAGGATAAGGGTACATGGCAACTCCATACAGACGAAGCGTCGAACATAAAAGGAGTCGGCCTAGGTGTCGTACTAAAATCGTCACAAGTGGACCACATAGCCCAAGCTGTGAGATGCGAGTGGGACGCGACCAACAATGAAGTAGAATATGAAGCCCTCGTATTTGGGTTAACACTCGCGCACGATCTCGCAATCCTAAGCTCAGAGGTGACATGCGACTCTCTCCTGATCGTCAACCAAGTGCAAGGTTTGTACGCCGCCAAAGACGACAGGATGATGGCATATCTAGATATCGTCAAAAAATTGGCAAGCAAATTCCAGAATTTCGCCATCCGACAAGTCCCGCGTGACCTCAACACACAAGTCGACGCTCTAGCAAAAATTGTCTCTGCCCTACATCCCAACGACTTCCACAACATCCCGTTGGCACATATCACCACGCCGGCCGTCCCCAAAATCTTCAGAACAGCTAATCCATACGACATCCAAACGATGAACGAAATTCCCTTAGAAGAAGTCGTCTCAGCAGAAGTAGGCGACCATACAGAAGAAGACTTGGTAGGCGACCAAGATGATTGGACCACACTCTACATCAAGTGGCTCAAAGACAGAATACTCCTAACAGACAAGACAGAAGACAGAAGACTTAAGGTACAAGCCATAACTTTTGATCTAACAGATAATGTCCTATTCAAACGATCTGTCACAGGCTTATACCTACGCTGCCTTAAAAAAGTCAAAGTACAACGCGTCCTACAATCCTTAAACGATAGAGAATGTGGAAATCATACCGGAGGACGTAGCCTGTCTGGCAAAGCTCTTAGGACGGGTTACTATTGGCCTACGATGAACAATGACGTGATCGACTACGTCAGAAAATGCGACGCCTGCCAAAGGCATGCTCCCATCACTCACCAACCATCATAGATTCTTCATCCAACTCTCACACCTTGGCCTTTCATGCGATTGGGAATGGACATCGTCGGGAAACTACCACCAGCATCAGGACAACGCGTCTTCTTCTTAGCCATGACCGATCACTTCTCTAAATGGATAGAAGCCGAAGCATATCAAGAGGTAAAAGAAAAGCACATCATCTCATTCATAAAATGTAATATTCTATGCAGATTTGGCGTCCCTTAGAAATCGTATGCGACAATGGCTCCCAATTAATCGGTAGTAAGACGCGATCCTTTTACAAACAATGGAACATCACACTAGTCACGTCCATGTCGATATATCCACAATCCAATGGTCAAGTAGAATCCAGCAATAAAATCATCATCAACAATATCAAAAAATGTCTCACATGAGCAAAAGGCAAGTGGGCCAACGAGCTCCCCTTGATACTATGGTCTAACAGGACGACACCAAAAAATGCAACAGGACAAAGCCCCTTCTCACTAGTTTACGGAAGCGAGGCAGTCATCCCTACTAAACTACTCGTCTAAATTGCCAGATATGGACTCCAAACCCCAGAACAAAACGACATCGAATTAGCTTACAATCTCGACACCATAGACGGAACCAGAGAGAGAGAGCCGGAATTCGAATGGTCTAATATTAGCAACAAGTCGCCCGGAGTTATAACAAAAATGCCCGAGCTAAAGTCTTCAAGTTAGGAGACTGAGTCTTAAGGAAAATGTTCCAGAACACCAGAGATCCAACCGACGGGAAGCTGGCACCCCAATGGGAAGGACCTTACCTCATCAAAGAAGTCGTCGGACAAGGGGCATACCGACTAGAAACCAAGGCGGACATCCAATTCCTAGAAGTTGGAATGCGACCTTAAAGTTGTATCATTTCTAAACCCTTCTTTCCCTTACATTTTTTACATCTATTCGATTACACTTGTTTGAAGTATATCAATGACTTAAGCATCGGAGGGCCGTTGGGTCACCCCCCAACGGTCGCCCCGAGACCTTTTCCTTTTTGTACTCTTAACACAATTTGAACAGGAAAGAGAGGCCTCGAAGACAAACATGACATTCAAACTCAAAAGGATATCCTTACTATATACAAAATAGCGCTTACAACACACAAATCGATCGACACACGGGGAGTAGAGAAACAACATACTACAAACTATTTATGAGACTTGTCCCATCAAAGGTACTCGTCTTTACCCTAACATTACATACGACTCCTCCCCGGATAGACAAAGCATGCTACATTAACATCTACAATTACAGGTCGTCACGACCAAACATTTCGCATTAACGACCAAGGCACGATTGACAAAATCCACCTGTAAAATTAGCACATAAGAAAAACACAAGGTACGCGACAAATACTAAAGTGTTTACAAAATACGCGACCCACGATGCTGGACGGGTCGCCAAAACATTATCCACCCCATCGCCATGATAGGGCACAACACACTGTCTAAACGTTTAAAGTAAAGGGTTCACGACACACAAAAAGAAACATTGTCGTTTATCAAACCAAATTAGGACTCGCCTGGCCTCTCATTAACTTCCACAGAAACAACATCTTGACCCTTGGTCGCCTCAGGAAGTTCCTTGGATACATCCCCGATGTCTCCTTCAACCGCCTCAGTATCGGCCTCTTTCCTCTGTTCGCCTTCTCCAAGGCCCATCAATTTGAACAACTCGTTGCCCGGATTTCCACAGGGATACAAGAGGTCCATATTCGCCCTCACGTCCTCAATCTTCCAAGTCGAATGAGCCCCCGCGGCATACTCCTCCATCATTTTGATACGAGACTTGAGATAGAAATACGTCCCGACATCGGTGGCGACGTGGGCATCCTTCACACGAACCTCTTCAACACTACCCTCAAGCTTCATGAGTCGGGTTTGCACCTCCGCCATCTTCTTCTCGGCCAGTGCTTGCTTGCCCTCAACGACCTTGACGTGCCCATTGGCAACCTTTAGTTGACCCTCAACCTTGGCTACCCGCGCATCAGCTCGGTCGCTTAAATCTTGTACATTAGAGAACGCGACGATTGAGTATTGAAGAGCATACAAACAAACAATGTAAAAAGACATAAGCAATAAAACAAGAACGCGTGTATTAGCAGAAAACTTCATACAACATCTTTCTTCACTTACTCGCCAAGAGGCTGCTCCGGCCTCGTCGATACAATCAATAGGGTGCAAGTCACCAATCTCCTTCTTAGCTTTCAGATCCAAAGTGTGGAGCAACTATTCCAAATCTCTTCCCCTCATCATGCCTACCGGAAGCCCTGGAGCACTAGTCGCTTTCCTTTTCGCCCCTGAAGTTTTACACGACGGTGAATCTAATGCGATGACCCTCGAAAGGGCTTTAGCTTCACCTTTTGCCGACAAAGAACTTTTACCACCAACAACTTTTGATCCAATAGACTCTTTCCGGACAAGCAAGCACTCGACCTCGTGCCCCGAGATACTGTTAGGCAAGCACAAACATATAAACATATGGTTACTCCAAAGACCACCCACACGCATACCTGAAGGAACGAACAAGTGCCTTTGGTAATAGAAGTGGACGGAGTCGCCATGCTCAGAGGGCTAAGGGTTAGACAATTCACGTTCTTGAACGACCTGTCGGCCTCCGAAAAAGCAAGTAAAACTTCAGTAACCGCTGCGAAATTGGAATCCGTCTTCTCTTTTGGACTCGACACTGAAAATAGACACACGTGAGCAGAAGTTAACAAGACATAAAAACACAAAGTCTCAAAGGCTAATATGATACTTGATGTCCTCCAGACATCACGCAAGAAAGAGCAGTCGAACCCCCCCCCCCCTCAAGCGACTTCCTCTCAACAAAGAAAAATCGCGACCTCCATCTGCGATCATTAACATTAAGATTTAGGGCGATTGGTTCTCTGTCTGACCTAAGGCGCAATTGAAAGTGAGAAGAACCTCGACTACTTAGGTAATACGAATACCAGAGAGCATCAAAATCTAAATCAACCTCCACACTGGACACCAAAAGATCAACTACCCTAATAAGACGCCACGCATGTGGCATCACCTGACATGGGGCCAGATTAAGAACATACAAGAAGTTCCTCACCAAGCTCGAAAAAGGGAAAGAGTGACCTATTCTGAAGGGATACTAAAAAAAGCAAACCCATCCGTCGCGACACCAGTCGGCACATTCTTGGGGCAAAGGGAGGCGAGCAACCGTTTCAGAAGGGAACTTGCCTACTTCTAGAATCATATCCAACTCCAACTGAGTCAAGGTCTCGGCTAAGGAATCCTCCGGGCTAAGGAGATTCGAGGGCGAGAAATCGCTATCTTTCTTGCCGACACCAGAAGACGAAGCTTTGGACTTCTTTGATCTCGAAAGCGACATTGTTCAAAAAGAAACGGTAGGAAATTCGAAAAAAACGCTTACCTTTGAACCAGAAACCCTTTGTGAGTAAAAAGAGAATGGTGAAAAGAAAGGGATGTGACTGCCATTTATGGGGAAACTGCCCGCTCACGGTCAAACCTACCGACTAATGGAAGAGCATCACGTCATCGATCCATTATAGTGGAATCGGCAAAAGGGAGATCACGTTCAGAGGAGGCTTTGGAAAAAATCCAACCGTCCCTCAGCAGCTGCTTCCGGCCCAATTCGATTTTTTGGGGCTATTGTTGGGCCTCATCCTTAACGGACCACCACCACAGCGGCCCAGTGGGCGAAGAAGCATTCCCTTCTAGAGTGATCGTCTGATTAAGCGACGAGCGAAGATCTCGGCCTCGACAGGTCTGAGGAGTTATTGAGCACCGGATTGTGTGGATTAATATATCGGTCCATAAAGCAGTTACAACCCACGTAATCAATCATAAATATTGTAAGATCGTGGCCATCTGGTAATCAAAGCCGACGAACTCCGAAGATCACGGATGACAAACGGCTAGTTCAGCTAATCCTTGGAAATTAAATGTGTATATAAGATGATTTAGGATCATTGTAAAGGGGAGGAACTAGACAAAATACGAACTACTATCTACTACTCTCTTGCTTGCATTCATCGTTGTTCTCTAGCTCGGATCTTCATTTCAGTATTGAAGCGACCGACGATTAGATCCTTTGATTTGACCAGTCTCTTATTCAAAGGAGACAAGCTTGTCTTTGCATCTGTTTAATCTTATTTCGTCTAGAACTTTGTTTGATTCGGATCATTCAGATATAATCAATATTATTATTGTCTAGTTGCCCTTCTTAAGGCAATTCAGGTCGGTCCGGTCTTTTCTCCCCAAAACAGATAGGATCTACCTTCTTTCGTCCACGGTGCAAAGGAGACGCTCCAACTGAGTTCCAAGTGGAGGAGAGTACACGTCTTGGCTTCAAAGGAAGGATCCGAATTCTAGAAAAAATGGCATGTCTTCCACTGGCTTGTTCTCTCTGTTTCGGACTCTGAATCGGGTGATTCCAATCCCAGAGTTAGATCCGGAAGTATAGATGATTGCCTCAAAATTAGAGCATGAACGGATCAAGGAATCAAAAGTTGTGCGGAATATACTGAGGGGTCGCAGGCAGTTCAGCGAAGGAGATGTTGATGATGTTGGTTCTGCGAATGAGGAGTTTGAGGAGGGTGGAGATGAGTGTTTAGATGAGCGAATGGTGAAGTTGAGTGGCTGTATAGTTGGACTTCAAAGGAGGATATGACGCACCCCCAAGTAAGAACAAGGTTGAACCTCTTCGATGGGATGTGACTCACCCAAAGGAGAAGAACAAGATGAACTCGATATAACACACGAGCTAAGGACTTTTTTTTGAAAGAAAGAAGCTTGAAGCTGCTGATTTTTTATAAAGCATATGATGATTACAAAAGGCTCACGAGGCTTGCTTAAATAGGCATACAAAATTAGAGCTTAAAACTCTTGAACTAGCCTAGTAACAGCTTCCTCTAATTAGTGTCTTCTAGATATAATAACTCTTAAACCGGAATTCTTTAGAACTTGCCCTTCTAGAACATGGTATCTGGATGAGTTAAGTGGGCCTCCTCCAAAAATGGGCCAGTTTGCACGAGTGAAACAAAATGGGGCCCATGCTCAACGCATCTATGTCATCCTGGCACGACGACGTGTGTGGAGTGCGATGTTTGGGAGTCTTGGGCACACTTCCCTCGGCACTCATGGGCTGAACGGACTCTTATTTTTCACTTGAGCTAATGGAAGCCTTGGTGTGCGGGACAAGTGGTGGAGCGACCGGTGGAATTAAGTCCTCCTTGTGTGGCGCCGACGCTTGGCCTTGATCAACTTGGTCGGTGTCACTTGCTTGCACTTGGGGCTCTTGGTGGCTTGAGGTGTCTAGCTCTTGATGGGATGTAGTCACATCATCCTCCCCTCCATGGAAAAGATTCGACCTCGAATCCAAGTCCCCTACATGAAAATCAGAAAAATGAGGCTCTTGAACTCCACCAAGAAAATTTGAGAATATAGTCACGAAAATTCCAAGTTCTATATGAAATGCGAAGATGCATGCACAAACTTTTCCACTCTTCTTCCTAGTCCTACGTTCAAGTTTAGGAAACCAACTAACAGTGTAACACGCATGCTTGTACAAAATAATAGTATGAACTAGATGCATCCCACATGACATGTATTGAGCAAGAGAACTTGGGTGCATGCATGAGTACCTAATTCTACATTCAAAAACTGATTTAAGCATTTGGAATTCTATACTCCTTGAAATATATTCATTATCAAGCGAAGGGAATAATAGAGTAGAAAACAAAGTAAGGGCATATGATACTTCCCTAGAATGAGTCATAGATTGGACTTTCTTCTTCGCAAGGTCAGAATCAGAATCTTCAGCCAGTTTGACATCTTTTGCATTAACCTCGTCTTGTAGAAGACATGACAAGCTTAAAGGTACCATGTGTGTCAAGTCGGACCATGGAGTAGCTAAGGAGCTACGTTTGATTGTAGGCCAACACTTGCGTCTTGGAGGAGTTGGAGATGGCTCCAAGATTTCCTCCTCTTTTTCCATTGGTTCAAGCTCTTTTCCGTTGGCCATAGACGATGGTGATTCAGTAGAAAGAGCATCCTCATATTTATCCTCTTTTTGAACCACCAAATTGTCTTCCTCGACATCATGACCCTTAAGCGGCTCTTCTTTGCTGCCTAAAACTAGGGAAAGGTGACTAGCATTCAGTTCACTCTTGACCTCTCCCACACAAGCATCAACCAAAGCTTTACTCTCAAAGGATCATTCATCCTTGTAAGTGTAGTATTGGTTTGGACAAATTTCAGCCAAGTGACCTCGCCCATCACACATGACACATACAATGTCATGTGTCCTAACCCGGGGCGGTGGATGCATTCTATCTCTGCCCTTGGACGTGCTAAAAGATTAGTTTGGTGAGTCATAGACTCCCATGTCCTGCACGGAAGGGTTAGACGAAGAATGGTAATAAGGTTCAAAATGATGGTCCAATTTGGTTCATAATTCACACAAATTCAACCAAGGTTTAAGGCAGCAAAAAGAAGAAAAAAGAAAATCAACAAATCGGCTCAATCAATGCAGGAAACTCAAGAGAACTCGGTTGAATTGAATGAAGAGACTTAAGTTATTGCAAGTAGTAATTCAAGGACAGTTTAAAATCAACTCAAAGGTTGTCTCCAACCTTGCAAATCCCACATTTCATCCAAAACTGCAGCCAACACAACTCAACAATGACACGAAAACAAGATTGCTTGCAAGACGAACTAATATAGACTTTTAAAACAAAATTTCGAGCGTTACCTTGCGTGGCTCTGATACCACATGATAGGATCTGCCTTCTTTCGTCCACGGTGCAAAGGAGACTCTCCAACTGAGTTCCAAGTGGAGGAGAGTACACGTCCTGGCTTCAAAGGAAGGATCCGAATTCCAAGAAATTTGTCCTGTCTTCCACTGGCTTGTTCTCTCTGGTCCGGACTCCGAATCGGGTGATTCTAAATTCCAGAGTTAGATCCGGAAATCTAGATGATTGACTCAAAATTAGATCATGAATGGATCAAGGAATCAGAAGTTGTACGGAATATACTGAGGGGTCGCAGGCAGTTCAGCGAAGGAGATGTTGATGATGTTTGTTCTGCAAAGGAGGAGTTTGAGGAGGGTGGAGATGAGTGTTTAGATGAGAGAATGGTGAAGTTGAGTGGATGGATAGGTGGACTTCAAAGGAGGATATGACGCACCCCTAAGGAAGAACAAGGTTGAACCTCTTCGATGGGATGTGACTCACCCAAAGGAGAAGAACAAGATGAACTCGATATAAAACACGAGCTAAGGACTTTTCTTTGAAAGAAAGAAGCTTGAAGCTGATGGTTTTTTATTAAGCATATGATGATTACAAAAGGCTCACGAGGCTTGCTTAAATAGGCATACAAAATTGGAGCTTAATACTCTTGAACTAGCCTAGTAAAAGCTTCCTCTAATTTGTGTCTTCTAGATATAATAACTCTTAAACTGGAAGTCTTTTGAGCTTGCCCTTCTAGAACATGGTAGCTGGATGAGTTAAGTGGTTCTCCTCCAAAAATGGGCCAGTTTGCACAAGTGAAACAAAATTGGGCCCATGCTCAACGCAGCTATGTCATCCTGGCACGACGACGTGTGTGGAGTGCGATGTTTGGGAGTCTTGTGCACACTTCCCTCGACACTCATGGGCTTAACGGACTCTTATTTGTCACTTGAGCCAATGGAAGCCTTGGTGTGCGGGATTAGTGGTGGAGCGACCGGTGGAATGAAGTCCTCCTTGTGTGGCGCCGACGCTTGGACTTGATCAACTTGGCCGGTGTCACTTGCTTGCACTTGGGGCTCTTGGTGGCTTGAGGTGTCTAGCTCTTGATGGGACGTAGTCACATCAATGATCGTAAAAGCGAGTAAGAAAGTAGAGAATTGTAGCTTGTATTCAGTAGAAATGATAATGTGTCGTTACAAGATAGTTTTCTCTATTTTTATACTAGTTTTTGGCTTGAATTGGTTGGCAGATCCGCCCAAGATTCATGGAAGACGTTATCCTGCACGTGGGTCGGTTAAAAATTGCCCGAGATCTACGGGAGTCGTCAAGATGCATACTTGTTGCTCTGAGATCCGCGGGAGTCGTCAAGCTACGTACTGGTCGCCTCAAAATCTCTAGAGGTCGTCTCCTGGATACTGACCGGACCGAGATCTCTGAAGGTCGTTTTACTTTATCAGGACCTTCTAGAAGACAATTTGGTTAAAGCTACTGGACCGATCCAATGGGCCGATCTAATGGGCGGAAAAAATGAGGCCCAACAATATATATGGTAGGGTGCATAGTTGGACTTCCATAAAACAACAAAAAACATTATTGCTTTAGATAGAGGTAGTGTTGGCACTGAGGAATGAGTAAAATGACTGTTGGTTGCCAAATGTTATGATCTATTAGATTTGTGGAAATAAGTTAAGATTGGATATTTTCACAGCCTACCAGATAATGGAGAGTAAAATCAAAGCAAGCTAGGTGTTGTTCATCGATCATTTCAATTATTTGATGGGAAGTAATCTTGTGGTGGTGCATAACAATGCAGGCTGTTGCGAGTGATGCTCTCTCAAAATTCAACTATCCTCATGTGGTCGTTGTATCTCTTTCGTATCCTAAGGAAGTGATTAGAAGAGAACACTTGATAAATGGTGAGCTTAAGGGTTTTGGCCGGCTACATCCTCGAAGCCAAGGGGTGGAAGCACTATGTACACTTATCAAATCTTATACACACCAAACTGTTTGCAACATTTTTATCATAACCTTTGTCATATCTTTGTCCCAATAGGAAAGCTAAAAGTTATCTTTTCAACGCACATTATAGGAACCATATATAGTTTGTCTCTTTTTCCCAACTGAGCACCACCTGCTAGGGTACTCTTCTTGAACTACATGGAGGAGCTACAAATCTTGGAATTTTGTCTAAGGTAATCATACCTCCTAATACTATTTCATTGAACCAAAGGTTACTTTGATTCTAAATGAACTAATTATGAGGACAAAATTGGAACGCAATTCAGGAGGAGGGCGAAATTGTTGAGGTTATTGATCGAGACTTGAGGAAAATGCTGCTAATGTCGAGCCCAAAAGTCCAGCCCAATGATTTGCTAGAGCAACTAGTAAAAATGGGTGAAATGTGTGAGGGTGTGTAGCCAGCCACCACCGAGAATTTGAGAAGCAAGTGTGCTTCTTGGAGAGTTAGCAATTCAAAGGAGAAAAAAGAGGGAGCTTGGAGGAGAGAGATTACGGTGGGAGAAGAAGCTAGTTTTGCACTTCCTTAGCCTTGGAGATCGTCTCTTAGATCCGGATAGCTCATTACCAAAGGTGATTTGGTAAATTAGTCTCTCTTAGAATCCATAATCTTATGAACAAGTGATTTAGTTAGTTGGAGATGAATCTTATCTAGATCGGGTTGTATTTAGAGAGGTGTTTGAGATCTCCATGTTTGTCTCCAATGTGTGAGACTTGTATCGCTAGACACTTGTACTGATTTGTTGATTAGTGGATTGATTGGCTTGGTTGGTCGGTCGTGGGTTTTTCCCCTCTCGCGATTGAGGGGTTTACCCACGTTAAATTCTTGTGTTGATTATTGTGATTATTCTGTTGTTTGAGTTTGTTTACGATTGGTTATCCTGAGATTCTGTGTTGTCGCTGTTTCTGGGTATCATTTGATTATCAGCGGAATTGTCGTTACTCCTAGTTGACCTCGAATTTGCGCTTTCAGGCCCAATAAGTGGTATCAGAGCTTTTGGTTGTGTTGAGACTGTGGGCATTAGGAGTGGAGATGACAATTAAAGTTAAAGACTTTGCGGGTACAATGATCAAGTTGACGGCTTCAAATTACTCGATTTGGATGTCGCGGATGGAAGATTTGTTGTACTGCAGGGACTTATATGATCCGATTGAGTTGGGATCAAGAAAGCCGACTAAGACATCTGAGAGTGACTGGAAGAAGCTACACAGAAGGGCTATTGAAACCATCAGACAATGGGTGGATAATTGTGTTTATCACCATATTAGCAATGAGACGGATGCACAGGAGTTGTGGAAAAAAATGGAAGATATGTATGAGAGGAAGTCAGCCCAAAGTAAAGCTTTTGTGATTAGAAAGCTGATGAATCTCAAGTACAGAGACAGAAAGCCTATTGTAGAGCATCTGAGTGAATTTCGGGAATTGGTGAATCATTTGAACATGATGAGGTTGGTCCTTGATGATGAGTTGCAAACCCTATTGCTCTTGAGTTCTTTGCCTGACAGTTGGGAAACTCTGGTGGTATCGATCAACAATTATGCTCTGAGTGGTGTTGTGTCTTTATCTGCAGTGAAGGATAATCTCTACAATGAGGAGACTAGGAGGAAGGATATGGGCACATATACGTCATAGGTTTTGGTGACAGATTCAAGGTGCAGATCGAGAGGTAGATCGCAGACCTTGGGGAGCTATGCTTGTTATTTCTATGGCAAGGAAGGGCATATCAAGAGGAACTGTAAATATTAGAAGGAGAAAAATCAGAAGGAAGATGATGAAAACACCACTATAACTGTACATGGTGATGAGGATGCATTGGTTGTTCCCTCTTGCGTTGAGGCTCAGAGTTGTGAGTCGAATACTTGTGTAGAGTGGGTTGTTGACTCTGGTTTGTCTTACCACTGTACATCAACGAAGGAAGCATTCACCACGTACAGAGTAGGAGTCTTTGGCATGGTGAAGATGGGGAACACCAGTCATGCAGAGACTGTTGGTATAAGTGATGTTGTTGTGAAGACAAACATTGGTTGCACGGTGACATTGAAGAATGTGCGCCACATACCGGATCTACAGATGAATCTAATTTCTCTAAATGTTTTGGATCAGGAGGGCTACAAGAACTTTTTTGGTGATAAGAAGTGGAAACTCGTCAAAGGTTCCATGGTGATTGCAAGGGGTAGCTTGAAAGACACCTTGTATCGGAATCAGATGTGGGATATCAAGGAAGGCTTGAGTGGAGCTCGAGATGATACTTCACTTGATTGGATGCATAGGTGGTCGACATGCTTGAGTGAGATGAGGCTGCAGGTTCAGGCAAAGAAGTTTCTCAATTCTTTTGTCGGTGTAACCTTGAGCACTTGTGATGATTGGTTGTCTGTGAAGCAGACAAGATTCAGCGGATCTTCTGAGACGACAGAAGAGGATGGCACAAGTGTGGAGTTTACTCAGAGGATGGTGTTGATGTGATACCCGTGTCAGAGGAGTGTTTGTCAGGTGCTGAGACTGATGAAGGATCTGAGTAGGGGGAGCCAACACAGACTGAAGAAACTGTCAGGAGGTCAAAGAGAGAGGAGTATGAGTCCACCGGATATCCTACCTCAGTGTACGAGAGAGTTACTGGGGAGATGGAGCTAGAGGGTGGTAGTGATGATGATATCTGGCGAGCATTGGTTCCGCACCATGATGGCGGGACGGGACTCAGATGCAGGTGAGGCCAGGATGATGACGTATTTCCCTTGGAATAGAGGGGGAGATTGTTGGGCCAATGGGCCCAAAAGTCCAACCCAATGATTTGCTAGGGCAACTAGCAAAAATGGGTGAAATGTGTGAGGGTGTGCAGCCAGCCATCGCTGAGAATTTGAGAAGCAAGTGTGCTTCTTGGAGAGTTAGCCATTCAAAGGAGAAAAAAGAGAGAAAAAGATTGAGCTTGGAGGAGAGAGATTAAGGTGGGAGAAAAAGCTAGTTATGCACTTCCTTAGCCTTGGAGATCGTCTCTTAGACCCGGATAGCTCGTTATAAAAGGTAGATTTGGTAAGTTAGTCTCTTTTGGAATCTCTAATCTTATGAACAAGTTGTTTAGTTAGTTGGAGATGAATCTGATAACTCCATGATCCCCTCGATGACGGCGACGGACGAAGAGGAAGCAATGAAGGTGCGTTCGAATGGCCCGGTAACAAGAGCTCGCGCAAAGGCAATGGAGCGAGCAACACAATCATTAGTCTTGCGGGCGCAAGCAAGTGACGCGGGTTCATCTAGTCCTAAATGGGTTCTCCTCTTGACCTATGAAGGATTAGGTGAGGTTCCGCCTTAGCCGATCCCGCCAAGAAGACGAAGACGACGAGATCGCGGAAGCAGAACGAAGCAGCCAAGAACTCGACCCAGAACTCGACCGAGTTCTGGACCGAGTTATTGCTCCAGCCAAGAACTCGACCCAGAACTCGACCGAGCGAGTTCTGGACCGAGTTGTTGCTCCAGATACGTATCAATCCTAGGCCCGGCATAGTACGTATCAATCCTAGCGTAGGGCTCCACCACCCCCCAGAAGGCCCCCGGTATCCCCGTCTCCTCGAACCCCTCCACCGCCATGATCGAGCATCCCGCTGAACAGCACCAGGATCGAATACGAAACCTGCATCCATCATTCATATATGTTACTGCCTTAATTGGCACGCTGTACGTACCTACAGTACATACCTTGTTGAGGCATGGCTGAGCGTCCTTGAAGTCAAGAGCCACGAGAGTGAGCTAGGGCGGCGCAAATGGCCGACCATGACATGTCAAGCCCCGCCAGCATGGCCACCACCATGCCAGCTGTCACCACATAAACGCAAGCCTTCCGCGCATTCTCAGCTTGTACAGATGCTGCAGCGACTTGTAAGCCGGAATCCTGCGGAGCAAGAGGAGCTAATCTCTCATCACCATCGCCATCATAATCAAGAGACCTCTAGAAGAAACAGAGAAGAATGGCAGCATTGACTGTTGAAACCCGATTCAACCATTCGTGAAGACATCGAGGGTCAACACACCTTCGACTCGGATTTGTTGAGGATTTGTTTGTTTGGGGGACGTCCTCATCAACTTCCTGGTCACTTGCTTCGCGTAGGGCGGGACCTCCGACTCCGGTTCAGTTCTGATGTTGATATTATTCCTTCACACCTCTCTAGATTATATGTAGTTGTTCTCGAGCTTCAACGACCTTCTCCTACACGAGATTCACCTGAAAACACCCCGGAGATGGCTTTCCCCGGGGCGGGCTCTCCGACGCTCAAGTCAGTTTTCTATGCAAAGAGCATGTATATATATGTAGAAAAGCTATAGTTGAGAGATTTACTAACCCGTCGAATTACCTTGACTGAGTATACTCACCCTTTATTTCATTAGTGGGGCATTAGACTTTGTACCGATTACTCCATTGAGGGCCTACCTCCTATACTAGCCTATACTTTCAAGTATCCAAATGAGATATCGAGCACGTATAGTCAATCCCAAAAGCAATATAGCCGCCTCTTATATGAAGCTTAATGCTAAAGCACTCTAGCCACCCTCCGCGTGTTCTAATACGAGCCAACTTTGGGACTCTAAGTAGATTAGTTCGCGAGCACACACTTGCATCAACATATGTAGTTATAACCACGCGAAGAGATTAGGCGAGCCCCAGTAGAAGTAATACTCACAGATCTCTTGCCCTTTCTCAAGCAAGAGGCGACCGAGAGGCTACGTATTCGGACCGTAGAGGGACTTCGGAATTATTGAAGATGCCGACGATCCTCCGGTGACAGTGGTATAACGTAATCGATACCCCTAGAAGATGCTGGTATGGTGGAATCGCCAGCGCCTGCATGTTGAACTCGGATTCTGACCGGTGTAATAATCGAGAACGTCAAGGATTACAAGCGGATGGAGCTTGAAGGTCAGATAACAGTTGGAGGATGCCGCCATGGTTTTCGATCCGAGATGCAGATTGGAGCAGGATCAAAGAAGAGAGAAGGGGAGATTTCTAGCTCCTTCCCTTCGCAGATGACCAGATTATTGATTTAGACTCTTCTTGTGTTTGCATCTCTCCGCCCATCTCTTCTCCCCTGAAAGATCTCTCTGGTTCTCCCGCCATTAGAGGCACCAAGAGGAGCTCTTTCTCACTTTTCATTGTTGCCCCCCTCTCATTCTAAGGATCTCAAGAGTATATATAAGCATAGCTATCCACTACCGTGTTGCCAAGTGTCGATCGCCAATATTTGACAGGGTTCTTTAACATGCGCAGAAGCTCCTCCCTCTCTGACACCCCGTCTCTCTCCATAACTGAATTCTCGTAGCTTTGGTACTCTACGCGTAGACCTTCCTACGCGAGGGAAATCTGACTCCCACAGCCAGCCCCCCAAGCTCTTTGACTTCGCATAGCGAAGGTGAAGGCTTGGTTCACTGGTGGCCTCGCAAGAGCTTGCATTCATCTAAGTTCTTCGCGAATCTTTCTTGCAAGTTGTCTTCTCCTCTTTCATTTCGGGGAGTGACTAAGCTAATCATTGTCTCTTGGTTAGGTTCTCTCTTAATTTGCTCGCTTTCCGCGTTATCTCTCATTTCATATTGATTTTTGAACCATCTCTATGGTTGGATGGAGCACAGGTTAAAGCGCAAGTTCGCGAGTCAACTAGTTGAGTGGCGCAGAGCCCCGAGACATTGGACTTCGAGTTCGCGAGGGAACTCATCGAGTGGGCGCGAAGCCCCGAGATATTGCACTTCGAGTTCGCGAGGGAACTCGTCGAGTGGGTGCGAAGCCCCGAGATATTGCACTTCGAGTTCGCGAGGGAACTCGTCGAGTGGGCGCGAAGCCCCGAGATATTGCACTTCGAGTTCGCGAGGGAACTCATCGAGTGGGCGCGAAGCCCCGAGATATTGCACTTCGAGTTCGTGAGGGAACTCATCGAGTGGGCGCGAAGCCCCGAGATATTGCACTTCGAGTTCGCGAGGGAACTCGTCGAGTGGGCGCGAAGCCCCGAGATATTTCACTCCGAGTTCGCGAGGGAACTCGTCGAGTGGGCGCGAAACCCCGAGATATTGCACTGCGAGTTCGCGAGGGAACTCGTCGAGTGGGCGCGAAGCCCCGAGATATTGCACTTCGAGGGGCATGGCTCTACTCTAGTTAGGTTGCTTCTTGGTGTGCCTTGCACTTTGCTTTTAATTGTTTACTCGTATTTATTTTATTCTTATCATTTTCTTTAATAGTACAAGCGTGAACCTTGTATCTGAAAGAAAATGCGAGCATCCCATTGGGGGTATACAGACTTGCGCGTAAAGAAGCATGTGTGTGCGTCATAGAAAAGAGACTCATGAAGGGGGTATGCGTTTGTGTACAAAGGACCCGCCAAGCGTCGGAGAGAGTGATCCCATAGAGGGTATAAGGGAGGGAGTGATTGCACTAGTTTGCTCGTGTTGCTCAACTTGCTTTTTCACTCTGTTTGCTCGCTTCCTCGTGTTGCTTATACATTTGTCTTCTTACATTTCCTTTTCACTCGCTTTCTCTAAGTCGATGAAGGGTGCATGGTTGGGTAGTTATGAGCGAAGGTAAACCTTTGTGAAGGGGAGTTCTCGTGAAGGACAGGCTTTCGTGGATTATGGGCCTTCATGAGGAATGGATTACGCGACGCATTGCCTTCGTGAAGGGACATAGGCACGAGCCGGGAAGCCACGAGTATGGGCTATGAGTACCACACGAGGGTCAGTAAGGCCTTCGTGAAGGCGACTTCACTAGATTTCTCGCGTTGCTGTTCAACTTGCTTTCTAATATTGTTTTTCTTGTATTGCGTAATGCTTTTCATACTCGTGCACTTTTTGTAAGACTTGCATTTCACATGCCATGTTCACTAATTGCTTTGTTTTTTCTTGTTTCGTGCATCGTCTTGGTTTTAATTTACGTCTCGTTCGTTATTCAGCTCTAGAGTTGTGAAGGCTTGTTATGATGGGTTGAAACCTCATCGTCTCAATCTTGTAGTTCGCGAATGGAACATGAACTTCAAGATCAGAGTAGTGCTCTCTAGCGAGCATATTCAACTGCCTTCGCCGGAGACCCGCTTGGAACGAGGTCGGTTACCTTCGCTAGAGAGTCACCCTAGAAAACATCTCGTTCTTCCAGAGAATCATTATGAGGCTAGGCACTATCGTGCCTCTTGCTGTAGTAGGGAGGGCCTCCCTAAGGAGCCCCCGCTCTCACCATCAAACGAGGCTTCATCTCGCGAAGGGACTTCATCATCGTCTTTCTCTTCGCGTGACGCGACAGACCCTTAGAATATGGATACTTAAGAGATGGGTGAGGCAAATGCCCTTTTCTGGCAGCACCGCTTTCCGGGAAGACGACGAAGATGAACTCGTTTTTACTTTTGAGAACTTGGGGGGACGGTAGAAACTTATCCTTTCCCCATGGGACCCATACTTGCTTGTCCCGAAGAAGGGTCTCGGTCGTTGCACCATTATCCTAACTTCATCGCGGCAAGCCTTCTTACGTTGTTCGCGGGGTTTTGCGTGTGTTGCTAGCTGTATTTAGCATATGAATTATGTGTGCATGTAACTCTTCGAGTAATTCACTCGCGAGGCTGACTATGCCATGTGCACGGTTTTTGGACGTGTCATAATCAACTTTGGCTTAGTCATTATGACAATTACTCGGGCAGACCGCACGTTTTTGACTTTGTTCGCGTACAACCCCCTTCTCTCCCCCCCATCCCTCCTACCAGTTTGTGAACTGGAGGAGGGATTACAGAAGGGGTTGTCAGGGGGGTTACCTCGTTGTTTTTAGTATCCGTTATGGTGCCTGCCCTTGGAGCCATCTTGTATGTTTCAGACACGCATAATGGTAAGTGTAATGAAGCTTTGCATTGGGCAAACAATGTATCTACAACTCGCTTTTTGAAGAGCAACAAGTAGAATATACGAACATACGACTTCTTTCGCGTGTCTCTTTGTTTCCAACGTTTCTGTTTGTAAATTGCCCTTTGCTGTATCCTCGCGAAGGCGTACCTCATCGCCACTTAGGTTTTTGCAGGCGATAGTTGCCCTTTTAACTTGTTGAATTTTTCTCGAGTACGAATTGCTTGTTTCACCTGTATTGCTTTTTCTCGCGCCTATTGCTTCTCAAGGGTGTTGCTTTCATGATTTGCTTATGTAAGTGTTCAATGGTTATTTGTTTTACACGCGTATTGCCTTTTGGGTATTGCTTTTGACGCTTGCTCTTAACAATTGCTTTAACTCGCGCATACTTGCTGATGTTGCTACGCGCACTGGCCAATGCTTGCCAGGCCCAGTGCCATCTGGTATTGCTATGCGCACTGGCCGCCTCATCGGGTCAATACTGTTTGGTATTGCTACGCGCACTGGCTAATCCTTGCCAAGCCAGTGCCGTCTGGTATTGCTACGCGTACCGCCGACTCTCGGCCGATACCGTTTGGGTGTTGCTACGCGCACTGGCTAATCTTTGCCAAGCCAATGCCGTCTGGTATTGCTACGCGTACCGCCGACTCTCGGCCGGTACCGTTTGGGTGTTGCTACGCGCACTGGCTAATCCTTGCCAAGCCAATGCCGTCTGGTATTGCTACGCGTACCGCCGACTCTCGGCCGGTACCGTTTGGGTGTTGCTATGCGCACTAGCTAATCCTTGCCAAGCCAGTGTCATCTGGTATTGCTACGCATACCGCCGACTCTCGACCGGTATCGTTTGGGTGTTGCTACGCGCACTGGCTAATCCTTGCCAAGCTAGTGCCGTCTGGTATTGCTACGCGTACCGCCGACTCTCGGCTGGTACCGTTTAGGTGTTGCTACGCGCACTGGCTAATCCTTGCCAAGCCGGTGCCGTCTGGGTATTGCTATGCGTATCGCCGATTCTCGGCCGGTACCGTTTGGTATTGCTTTCACTTGCTCAAACTCGCTTGTATTTGCACATACTTGCTTTTTCTTGTGCATACTTGCTTTCGACTCGCACTTGCTTGCTCTTTGGTGTTTTGGGTTATGTATTGCTTAATAATTCGTGAATGCGTTGTTCTAGGGTGTTTTGCTTTGTGTACTTTGTTATTACGTATTGCTTTTATCGTATAGCCTTTGTAATTTACTTTCTTTAAGCCCGTGGAGGGCATGTGGCTGGGAAGCCATTCGTGAAGGGAAGCCTTTGCGAAGGCTATGAAGCGAAGACCTTTGCGAAGGGGAGACCTTTGCGAAGGGGAGACCTTTGCGAAAGATGGACCTTCTTGAAGGGGTGTCTTCGTGAAGACAATAGGATCAAGCTGGGGAGCGACGAGCACATGTCGTGAGTTCTTCGCGAAGGATAGGAAAGGCCAAACGAAGAACGGGGAAGCCGAAGGCAAAGGTCGGGGAGGCCAAAGGAAAAGGCCGGGGAGGCCTTCGCGGAGGATGTCTTGCTAGTTTTTCTTATGATGTTGCTCCATTCACTCTAAAGTGCAGTATCTCTTTCATTTCGGCCTCACATTGCTTTTCTTCTTGCCTCTTTGTAAAAGGCCTGAGTGGTGGTAAGCAGAGTGATGCTGTAGATTGCGTCGGCCTGAGGGACATACGAGTCCCAGCCATTGTAAGATGTTGTAAAGCCTACGCAAAGACAAATGTAAAGTAGTGAGAGCTACGCGGAGTGTAAGTATAGAGGAGAAGGCTAACCGAAACCGAAGTGGAGTGTAGTGGAGCTCGATTGCCAGAGGTTCTTCATAGAGCGGACATTTCTTCATGACAAGAGCATTCCTAGTGCGTGAGGACATCCCTACGGTCGGCGCCAGTGTTGAAACCCGATTCAACCGTTCGTGAAGACGTCGAGGGTCAACACACCTTCGACTCGGATTTGTTGAGGATTTGTTTTTTTGGGGGACGTCCTCAGCAACTTCCTGGTCACTTGCTTTGCGTAGGGCGGGACCTCCGACTCCGGTTCAGTTCTGATGTTGATATTATTCCTTCACACCTCTCTAGATTATATGTAGTTGTTCTCGAGCTTCAGCGACCTTCTGGAGAGAAGGGGGTTGTATGCGAACAAAGTCAAAAACGCGCGGTCTGCCCGAGTAATTGTCATAATGACTAAGCCAAAGTTGATTAAGACATTCCAAAAACCGCACACACGGCATAGTCAGCCTCGCGAGTAAATTACTCGAAGAGTTACATGCACACATAATTCATATGCTAAATACATCTAGCAACACACGCAAAACCCTCGAACAACGTAAGAAGGCTTGCCGCGATGAAGTTAGGATAATGGTGCAACGACCGAGACCCTTCTTCGGGAAAAGCAAGTATGGGTCCCATGGGGAAAGGATAAGTTTCTACCGTCCCCCCTAAGTTCTCAAAAGTAAAAACGAGTTCATCTTCGTCGTCTTCCCGGAAAGCGGTGCTGCCAGAAAAGGGCATTTGCCTCACCCATCTCTTAAGTATCCATATTCTAAGGGTCTGTCGCGTCACGCGAAGAGAAAGACGATGATGAAGTCCCTTCGCGAGATGAAGCCTCGTTTGATGGTGAGAGCGGGGGCTCCTTAGGGAGGCCCTCCCTACTACAGCAAGAGGCATGATAGTGCCTAGCCTCATAATGATTCTCTGGAAGAATGAGATGTTTTCTAGGGCGACTCTCTAGCGAAGGTAACCGACCTCGTTCCAAGCGGGTCTCTGGCGAAGACAGTTGAATATGCTCACTAGAGAGCACTACTCTGATCTTGAAGTTCATGTTCCATTCGCGAACTACAAGATTGAGACGATGAGGTTTCAACCCATCATAACAAGCCTTCACAACTCTAGAGCTGAATAACGAACGAGACGTAAATTAAAACCAAGACGATGCACGAAACAAGAAAAAACAAAGCAATTAGTGAACGTGGCATGTGAAATGCAAGTCTTACAAAAAGTGCACGAGTATGAAAAGCATTACGCAATACAAGAAAGCAATACAAGAAAAACAATATGAGAAAGCAAGTTGAACAGCAACGCGAGAAATCTAGTGAAGTCGCCTTCACGAAGGCCTTACTGACCCTCGTGTGGTACTCATAGCCCATACTCGTGGCTTCCCGGCTCGTGCCTATGTCCCTTCACGAAGGCAATGCTTCGCGTAATCCATTCCTCATGAAGGCCCATAATCCACGAAAGCCCGTCCTTCACGAGAACTCCCCTTCACAAAGGTTTCCCTTCGCTCATAACTACCCAACCATGCACCCTTCATCGACTTAGAGAAAGCGAGTGAAAAGGAAATGTAAGAAGACAAATGTATAAGCAACACGAGGAAGCGAGAAAACAGAGTGAAAAAGCAAGTTGAGCAACACGAGCAAACTAGTGCAATCACTCCCTCCCTTATACCTTCTATGGGATCACTCTCTCCGACGCTTGGCGGGTCCTTTGTACACAAACGCATACCCCCTTCACGAGTCTCTTTTCTATGACGCATACACATGCTTCTTTACGCGCAAGTCTGTATACCCCCAATGGGATGCTCGCATTTTCCTTCAGATACAAGGTTCACGCTTGTACTATTAAAGAAAATGATAAGAATAAAATAAATACGAGTAAACAATTAAAAGCAAAGCACAAGGCACACCAAGAAGCAACCTAACTAGAGTAGAGCCATGCCCCTCGAAGTGCAATATCTCGGGGCTTCACGCCCACTCGACGAGTTCCCTCGCGAACTCGAAGTGAAATATCTCGGGGCTTCGCGCCCACTCGACGAGTTCCCTCGCGAACTCGAAGTGCAATATCTCGGGGCTTCGCGCCCACTCGACGAGTTCCCTCGCGAACTCGAAGTGCAATATCTCGGGGCTTCGCGATTATTACACCGGTCAGAATCCGAGTTCAACATGCAGGCGCCGGCGATTCCACTGTACCAGCATCTTCTAGGGGTATCGATTACGTTATACCACTGTCACCGGAGGATCGTCGGCATCTTCAATAATTCCGAAGTCCCTCTACGGTCCGAATACGTAGCCTCTCGGCCACCTCTTGCTTGAGAAAGGGCAAGAGATCTGTGAGTATTACTTCTAATGGGGCTCGCCTAATCTCTTCGCGTGGTTATAACTACATATGTTGATGCAAGTGTGTGCTCGCGAACTAATCTACTTAGAGTCCCAAAGTTGGCTCGTATTAGAACACGCGAAGGGTGGCTAGAATGCTTTAGCATTAAGCTTCATATAGGAGGCGGCTATATTGCTTTTGGGATTGACTATACGTGCTCGATATCTCATTCGGATACTTGAAAGTATAGGCTAGTATAGGAGGTGGGCCCTCGATGGAGTAATCGGTACAAAGTCTAATGCCCCACTAATGAAATAAAGGGTGAGTATACTCGGTCAAGGTAATTCGACGGGTTAGTAAATCTCTCAACTATAGCTTTTCTACATATATATATACAAGCTCTTCGCATAGAAAACTGACTTGAGCGTCGGAGAGCCCGCCCCGGGGAAAGCCATATCCGGGGTGTTTTCAGGTGAATCTTGCGTAGGAGAAGGTCGCTGAAGCTCGAGAACAACTACATATAATCTAGAGAGGTGTGAAGGAATAATATCAACATCAGAACTGAACCGGAGTCGGAGGTCCCGCCCTACGCGAAGCAAGTGACCAGGAAGTTGCTGAGGACGTCCCCTAAACAAACAAATCCTCAACAAATCCGAGTCGAAGGTGTGTTGACCCTCGACGTCTTCACGAACGGTTGAATCGGGTTTCAACATTGACAATGACCCCAACAACGGCGGCGGGGAGAAGCCCTTTCAAGAAATCGAGAAACGAGATGTTGGCCTTGAGAGCAATCACCAGATTCTACGGGTTCCCGATGGGGGTGGCGGAGGACCTGATGTTGGCGCCCGAGGCCAGGGCCAGGAGGAAAGGGAGCGGGGAGGAGGAGGGGACGTGCTCCAGCAGGTATAGCGGGTGAGGGCGACGTAGGAGGTACGTGTCGTTGGTCAGGAGGGAGGCGGAGGCCGCCGACACGAGGGACACGCGGGCGGCCAGGTCGCGCGGCCCCAGGCTGCGCCACGTCAGGAGTCGGCTGAGCTGGCAGAAGAGCCCCGCGCGCTCCAGGTACACGACGAGCGTCATGCATGGTGCCGAAGAGGAGCCCCAGGATGGAGAGGTCCACCGAGGAGTAGGCTCCGTCCGGGGTGAGCACGCCGGCGGCCACCATGAGGGCGGCGGAGAGGAGGGACCCGGCCACGCGGCCCACTGGGAGGACGGGGACGGAGGGGAAGACGGCCAGTACCCAGAACACGGAGAAGGCTATGGACCCTGCAACCATCGCGTAGGTGGTCGCCATGCACGTGAAGGTGGGGACCCCGGATGTTATCTTTTGTTAGGAGATTTGTGGTAGACAAGATGAGTTAAAGCTAGGATTTGTTTGACACAATATTTATAAAGCACATTTGTAATTGTAAATACTTTTTTTAAAGAAAATGTTTGGTACATCAAGCATTTTTCACAAATAATATCTTTTTGAGCCAAACGTCTTCAAATAAAAAATACCACACAAATTTAAAATTCAAAATTCAAATCATTTCACAAATATCAAAAATATTAAACCTACTTTTTATCCCAAAAAAATCATATTATGAATAGAAATGTTTTTATAATATGATTTACCAAACATAATATATGTGAAGACTTGACAATTATCTAATAACTTAAGAAGTAAAATCATAATATAGCAACTCTATTATTTTCTCTTTCATTATTTATTTTGCTTAGAAATTTACATACGTAACATAATATAATTAAATTGACTTCATGGAAAATGATTCACATACATAATATAATTAAATTGACTTCATGGAAAATGATTATATGTGAACGAAGTTTTTTATGTGGACATGTCCCAGCTGTTTAGATTTGAGAAAATCACAATCCAGTTCACAGCTTCATTAAAATGCCAACAAAAAATTGACATGATCGTATTTTATCCAAATAATACATACATCAACATGAAAGAGGATGTACATCACACTTATAATTAATTGTGTACCGATATAATTACACATCATAGTTATAATAAAATATGCATTATTGTATGAAAAATTTGTGCACTAGTGTGTAAGAGTATGTGTATAGAAGTTTTTATGGATTATGCATCATAGCCATAATTAAATGTGCATTAGTGTTTTAAGAACATGTGCATTACTATATAAGATAATTAAGCACATGCACCGGTTTGAAAGAGTATGTGTATCATATCTATAATAAAATTTGTGTTAGTATAAAAAAATATGTGTATCACATCTATAATAAATGGGCATTAGTGTGTAAGAGCATGTGTATCAGTGTGCAATGTTATATTTATCAAAGTTATAATGAGATGTGAATCACAATTAAAAAGAATGTGTATCAACGTTGAAGAGTGTGTGCACTATAATTACAATAAAATGTGCATTGTTTATACATTTGCATGTGAATGAGTGTTCGCATTTGATTAATCCTCTTGACTTCATATATGAGCAACCTTTTCATATACTAGGTAGTTGCTGCACGTTCTTCGCACAAGCTAATAAAATTGAACAAATCTAGTATTTCTCAAATCTAGACCAATATTTTTTTTATAAGGTAAAAATTAGACCGGAAATCAGAAAAAACGATTTTTTAGTCTATAGCATCCTTGCGGATGAGAACTAAAAGCTCTATATTGGCTTGAATATCTTCCAAGGAACTTCGCTGGCCCAACTTTGCAATGCAGTCGGCCACCGGGTTTGTTTCTCGAAAAATATGACAAATCTGCACTGAAGAAAACAGTTGTAAAACACAAAAAATATCAGAAATTAAAATTTCAATATCCCAAGGACAGTGTTAGATTTTATTCAGGACGTTTACAATAGTAATGTTGTCGCATTCAACTTGAATGTTGGTAATGCCTAATTCATAGGCTTTTACCAGAGCATTTCTAACTGCTAAGGTTTCTGTTCTCGAAGGGGTTGAATTTCCACATTTGTGACTTGTATTGTTTCTGAAGATATAGCCAAAGCTAGAGTCCCTATTGATTTTGGTGGATCCATCAGTATTAATTTTAATGACGTTCTCCGATGGTTTTTTCCATTTCCTTTTTGGTCGTCTAAGATTATAATATATTTTTTTATTTTTGGTTTTTCGTCTGCCATGCAATCTGGGTTCCAGTTTTTTGTTTGTTTCCAATTATGGATTTGTTTTTTAATGTAAATTGGTACATCCTTTATCAAGTCTGTATCATTGTTTATTTTTCCAAAACTTTGTTGGTTTCAATAAAACCAGATTCTCCACCACGAGACCACTAATTCTAAAAATTGTGATCTATCAGTTTTTTGTCGAATTTCCTCAATAATTTCATATGTTTTTTTATTTCCTACATTTAAAGATCTAATGATTCCATATGTAAGTAGATTCATTTTCTCTATTGTCTTCAAGGTATGGTTGCATTGTAAGAGGAGATGATTAGAATCCTCCGTTTGTGCATTACAACGGACACACCCATGAGGGAGTACAACTACTTTTTCAACTAATCTGGCTTTGGTTGGAAGTCCATTTTTCACAATTTTCCAAATAAAGTTTTTAACTTTGGGATAAGTGTCCAGCTTTCAAATCCAAGAAGAATCATAATCAGAGTATCTTTTATTTTTGTTGATCATTTCCATAGCAGATTTAGTGGAAAACCACCCATTTTTACTGGATTCCCAGTACATTCTATCATGAATATTGTTCAAAGGTATTTGTATGGAAATAATTTGTGTAGCTAAATCACGGGGTAAGCATTGTTCAGTTATATCCTTATTCTAGGTTTTGTTTGGTAGTATAAAATCTGTCACCAAAGCATCCTTGTTCAGAATAAATTGTGTATTAATAATGTCACATAAAGGAGTTTTAGAGAGCCAATTATCAGACCAAAATTTGATTGTTCTGCCATTATAGTTAGCAAATTTACAAAAGTTTTTCCATTCTATTCAAGAGTTGAGAAGATATAGACGAGCTGCAAAAATATCATTACCGATAGTTCTATAACTATAAGAGTTGTTTCTTTTGTAGCATTCACCCGAAAGTATTGAAGGAGGTTACACGAGAATGTGTAGTTTTTTTCTTCCTTTTCATACACAAGTTTAGTTAGGCTAGCAAAATACTCTACTTGTTATGCCTCTTACATAATAGCTAGATAAGACGTATTTAACAGAATGTAGAACTTTTTTTAGACAATGTCTTTTATATATATTTAAATGAAATTATACATTATTTAGCAAATATTATTCGAGACCGTGCATTCGTATGAGCACATTTATATTAGGAGATAATAGAAGTTATATAGAAAATTTACCATTAATGAGGCAACCTATCCCTTTGCAATTGGCTCTGAGATAAGAAAATTTATAAGGTCTCTAGAATTGTGAAACTAAATACAAGTAATAGCAACAATAACAACCTTGTATTTTAAGAGTAAATTTTGTAAAATTTACTGTAGAATAAAATGATTATATTCTTAAATATATGAGAAATTTGCGGCGAACCACCCGTTATATACTCGTTTCTGCGACAAACCACCTGTTCTATTCGAAATTATTTTAAACCACCCGTTACTTACATTCCGTTAGCGAATCGCCACCCACGTGCCTCTGCCGTCCAAATTTCCGTCAAAATGGGTAAAATGACCCTTTTACCCCTCGTATTTTCCAAATTTGCCGGTTTTGTCCAACTTCTAATGACATTAATCTGAACCCGACCCAACCCAATTTTAATTCATTAAACCAAACCGGTGAAATTATAACAAACTCCTACACGAACAGATTGAGGAGTTCCTCCATCTCCCGCTAATGTCGCGTCGGCAATCTCGTCGGAGCAACTGAGGAGTTCATCCGCATGAGGGTCTCCGACGCCGAGCCTAACCATGTCACGTTCGTCACTATCCTCTCCGGTTGCGCCCACTCACCCTCCAGAACTGCGTTGTTTGGGGCCTCAGTCCACGCCTACCCTCGGAAGTTGGGGTTGGACATCGGAAATGTGAAATTGGGCACCGCGCTTGTCGATATGTACTCGAAATGCGGTCTTGTGGATTTTGCTAGGAGGAGCTTTGATGAGATTTCAGTGAATAATTCGATGTCCTTGAATACCATGATTGATGGGTACATGAGGACTGGTCGAGTTAAGGATGCAGTCCATCTGTTCGACGAAATGCCTGAGAGTGATGCAATCTCTTGGACTGCTCTCATTGTTGCTTGTGCCAATCTTGGGGCACTCAACTTAGGTTTGTGGACTAATCAGTTTGTTCTTGGGAAGACTTTCAGGGACAATATCCGCTACCACGCTGCCGGCGGAGGAAGAGACATTCGGAGCCGCAACCGACCAAGACCTCGTAATTGTCCTAATTTTCAAATCAACCGCCTCCTCTTCCTCCGCATCCGCCGGGATCTTCTCTCTCTTCAACCTACGCGGCCAGAAAAACATCCAGAACCATGACTTACTCTTTCCAACCGACGCCGTCGCATCCCTCCGATCGTCCGATCCAGTACCAGAAAACCTCAACGACTTGAAGATCGGAAAACCCTTAGATGGGTTTGTTATAATTTTATCCTGTTTGGTTTAATTAATTAAAATTGGGTTCGGTTGGGTTCAGATTAATGTCATTAAAAGTTGGACAAAACCGGTAATTTTGGAGAAATATGAGGGGTAAAAGGGTCATTTTACCCATTTTGACAAAAATTTGGACGGCATAGGCATGTGGGTGGCGATTCGTTAACGGAATGTAAGTAACGGGTGGTTTAAAATAATTTTGAATAGAACGGGTGGTTTGCCGCAGAAACGCGTATATAACGGATGGTTTGCCGCAAATTTCTCTAAATATAAATATATTAAGGATAAGAAACTAAATTTCTAATAGTTTGATGTGCTTATATACAATTTTTAAGTGTAGAAGATTACTCTAAACTTTATGCTCTATGTGCTTGAGGTCTCATTAACAAATATTATGTAGGACCATGTATGAAAATGTGTCTAAGCAAGTTGTGAGTTGTATTCATTTGCGATTCTAGCAAAGCTTTTTTGGGGAGACAAGTAGACGGTTAGTGGAAATTGGTGGGAATGGTCTTGGAGTGACATTCTTTATATTCTCTGGGGTAATGGAAACAATTTGTGTTCTCATTAGTTGAGCGATTGATTTGGAGAGTGAGCTCACCTGATCATTTTTTCTATGTCACCTATCATTTGGGTTTTACTTATGCTTGGAGTCAGTGGCGGAACCAGAACATTTTAAAAGAGGAGGCCCAAAATTGGCTTAACTTTTAAAAGAGGTGTCGGCGTGTCACAGTGGGAGCGTGGAGCCAAGTCGCCGGTCGGTGAGGCGTGCCCAACCCAATCGATTTGGCGCCGGCACGTGACGAGAGGTAAAGAGGAGAACTGGAGACAGCGAGCGAAGAACACAACACTGTAGGTCGATCGGCTTAACTTTTAATTGGATTTTTTTGAGTATTTTTTTTTTAAATATAAATCAAAACGACGTCGTTTTGATTTCTATAAAAAAAACTGGAATGAAAGGGGGGCGGTGCCGCCCCCCCTGGCCCCCCCTCAGTTCCGCCTCTGCTTGGAGTAGTGTATAAGGTGGTCAGTCAATGCTCTGATGTTATGGGTGATTGAACTTTAAATTAATTAGTGCCTTCTTCTTGAGTGCCATCCCTCAATTTATATCTTTCATCGTTGGATATTTTTTTTAAATCAAACTTAGTTTTTTGAGAATTTCTTATTTTAGATGTATTTAGAAAGATGACATATCCACTTTCAGTGTTGTTGCATCTGCCTCTTCTGTTCATTCCAGGCGATGAGGCTTCTGATGCTTGATCGAGCAAGATGTCGTTCACCAAAAGCTCACGGATTTCATAGGAATGAGAGGTCGGTTTCTGCTGATTGGTGACATGGTGATGATGATTGTTCTTCCATGGATTCAGATGGAAAGTGTTTGCTGGTGCTTCCACTTATGTGGCCTAATCTATTGCTTCCGATCTTAGTGTTTTGAGACTTCTCTCTTCAGCGAGCTTCTTCATTTCTATCACCTTGGTTTCAATTGCTTTGATCCTAGTGGCTATAAAAAGCAAGTTAGATATAGCATCTGATTTTTGAGCAGTGACTACATCCTTTTACTTGGTTTGTGAGAGCTGGAAGAATCCTGTGTAGACACCAGAGAACAAGTTAGCCATCAAAGCAAAACATGGACATACTGATGACATATGCTGACAGTCATGTACAAATGGTAAGATTGATTGAGCAAAATACAAATGGCACCTTTATAATTTACAAGATAGAACTCCAAAAAACAAAGGAAAAACTTAAACAGTACTTGGCACATTGAAATGTTTTCACTAGCAATGTAACCTAATGAGCTGGTTAGAAGTGTTATCGTTCTATCAGAAGACAGAAAAGAAATACCTTGGACTTTTCATCTTCAAACCCATTATGTGTAGCATGACTCTCAAGAGATGCTACATCAAAGTTGCCAAGGCTTGAATAATTTTTGGAAAGCTTATAATAGTTTTGTAATTAAATTAGGACGTTTTGGCACACCTTTGAAAGTTGGGCAAAAAATGCAATTATGTTAAAAGGAGGGGCCACGCGTGTAAATAAGCTAAAAGTTGAAATCAACTGATTTCAGTCAAATTTCTGGTTTGGGAGGATTAGGGTTCCAAATTCAAATGCGAAATTCGAGCTCATTTTTTAACGGAATTGAAATCCGTAAAATCCGGGTTGTAGATAAGATCAATATCTAGTAAATCCCTAAGTTACTAGGCCTAATTAGATGCAAATCCGTCCGGGTTCATTCGAGTTAATGGAAGCTGCATTTTTTCACTTGAACCTAGGATTGAACCGATTTGATTCGGTTCTATCTTCTAAAATTGATTTGATTTGTTATCAAATCATAACCAACGATGATTGCATCTTATCCTATAAATAGAGCCCTATTCAATCAAAATTTTCATCCAAAACTCCTTCCTCCTCTGTTTTTTCGCAACCCTCTGTTCTTGATGTTTCTCGACTCATACAGTGTTTGTTTTCAGAAATTCTTTGTTCTGAGTTATAGCCCTCGATGACACGTGTAGGAATTACTGCTGTGGCATATGTCAGTAATCTGTTAGATGAATTAGTTAAGCCATGCTATAGCCGGTTGTGGCTACTGGTTATAACATGTCATATTAAGTGGTCGTATATAAGCCACTGTTATCTGTATTTTTCAAACAATTGAGTTTAATCAATATAGAGAGCTTAGCTCGTTTCTTCTTCTTCTAAGTTCTCCAATGGAGAATTCTCAATGAACCATAGATCCAATTTCAATATGGTATCAGAGCAGAGGAGGTTCGATTGAGTGTTAGAGGAAGCTAAGTTTAGCTTGTTCTCTGTGATTATTTTTGGTGGAATATGAGATCACGATATACGCGATTCAAACCAGAATCCATGGCGCTCGATAAACAGTTGCTGCAATTAGGAACACTGAAGGAGAATGGTCCACTGTCGATGTCCAATTCTGAGAATCCAAATGCTCAGATTATGCATATGTTGTTTGATGGCAATAATTTTGTTGCCTGGAATCGACAACTGCAAAGAGCACTGTGGGCGAAGATGAAGCTCGGTTTCTTAGATGGAACTGTGAAGAGGCCAGACAACGACTCCAAGGATCTTTCTTGATGGATCCGGTGTGACTAAATGGTAGCTTGCTGGATATTGAACTCAATGACTCCAGATCTATCCAATTCCTTCATTCTGATGAACTCTGCGAGGGAATTGTGGATTGAAATCCTTGACAGGTATAGCCAGAGCAATGCTCCTATACTATTTCAATTGAAGCAAGATCTTCTTCGCATAGTTCATAGAGATATGAATGTTACTAGTTATTATACTAAGCTGAAAAAGTGATGGGATGAACTTCAATTGATGAATGCTATTCCTCCATGTTGTTGTGGCTTTCTGGCTAAATGTACTTGTAAAGTAATGGCTAGGATACATGAATTGGAAAATCAGGATCGATTACTACATTTCTTAGTAAACTTGAGCTCATAATATGATGTTACTAAGAGTCAGATTCTGGCTATGGATCCCGTGCCTACGCTCAATAGAGCTTATAGCCTAGTACTGCAGGTTGAGAAACAGAAATAGATTTCTGTTAAGGGTCCAGAGAGTTCAGCGTTTATGGCAGGTCACAAGACATCACAGGAAGGGAATTCTGGTGTTAAGAAAAAGTCAAAGAGGAATCACAATGCTGAGAGGAAGCATTGTACTGTGTGTAACATGGATGGACATAACTCTGAGGGTTGTTTTGAAGTGATCGGATATTCAGACTGGTACAAGGGAATGAAGAATAAAAAAGGACCTAAGGCTGCAACAAGTGTTGCTCAGGATCAGTGTGTTTCTGAGACACCTCTTGGAGGTGATGATACAGGAAGTAACAACAAAATGCAGTCTCTGGATCCCTCTTTTGTGCAGGCTTTATATCAGGAGATCATGAAGATGCACAAAGGAAAAGGCAATATGGCTAGTTCTTCAGTGAACTTTGCAGGTATATCTTTTCTGAATCTTGTCTCCTTTGAATCACACAAAACTAAATGGATATGGGACACAGGAGCAACTGACCACATGTGTCCCTTTGCTGAATGTTTGTTTGATTTAAAGAAGTTATCTAAACCAGTTTTGGTAAGGTTACCAGATGGTATAGTCAAAAGAGTTGAATGGTTAGGAAGAGCAGTGTTGTGCCATGATTTAGTGATTGATGATGTTTTGTTGGTTCCTGAATTCAAGTTCAATTTGTTGTCCATCAGTAAGATCAGCAAACAGAGAAAGTTACATGCTAGTTTTGATGAAAACTATTACTCATTACAGGACCTTTTGAGTAAAAGGATTATGGCTGTTGGTAAGGAATGTGGTGGGCTTTACAAGATGGAGACTGGAACAACAGAAGATGGAGAAGCAAATAAGGCACTTTTGGAAAGGTGCCAAAAGTGGTTAGATCAGATAATGGTACAGAATTAGTAAATCAAGAGTGTCAAGCACTTTTCAGGCAACTGGGAATTCAACATAGAGGAGTATGGCTTATACTCCACAACAAAATGGTGTTGTGGAGAGAAAGCATAGGCATCTCCTAGAAACAGCCAAAGCACTTAGTCTTCATGCAGGTCTGCCTAAAAAGTTTTGGGGAGATTGTATATTGTCTGCTACCTATCTGATCAACAAAATGCCTTTGGTGAGTATAGTATAGAAAACACCATATGAATTGTTGTTTGAGAAGTCTCCAACCTATGACAATTTGAAGGTCATTGGTTGTCTATGTTACATTGGCACTAACAAGAGGGGTAGAGACAAATTTGATACAAGAAGCATGAGGTGTATTTTTCTTGGTTATCCAGTGCATCAGAAAGGGTATAAGGTTTTTGATATACAGACAGAGGAAGTTTTATACAGTAGAGATGTAATTTTTTGTGAGGATAAATTTCCTTACAAGGATGGCTTCTTCCTCAATACCAATTCAGGGGTCTCAACTCTTCCAGAGAGACAACAGAATGGTTTATCTTCATTTCCAAATGATGAAGATGAAGCTATTTTTGTTCCTCCTGCTACTCTTTCCTTGGATCAAGGAATCAGTCAAGCTGTTAGACAACCTAGAGAGAGGAGGGCACCTAGGTGGACTTCTGATTATGTGATGTCAGCAACATGAGTTCATACATGTCCAGACACTACTTCTCATTTCTGTGCTTCTTTGACTAAGGTGATGAGTGTCACTGAACTAGTATCTTACCAGAGGGCTCAAGGTATTCCTGTGTGGGAAGAAGCTATGTCAAAGGAACTAGCTGCACTTGAGTCTAATGGAACCTGGGAACTCACTTCTTTGCCTCAAGGAGTTACATCTGTAGGTTGAAAGTGGGTTTATAAGGTGAAATTTCGACCAGATGGCACTATAGAGAGGCATAAGGCACAGTTGGTAGTTAAAGGCTACAACCAGAAGTTGGGCAAGGACTACAAACATACCTTCAATCCTGTTGCTAAAATGCCTACAGTTCGAATTGTCATTGCTCTAGCCATTGCTAAAGAATGACCTTTACATCAACTTGATGTAAACAATGCCTTCTTGCATGGTTATTTGGAAGAAGACATTTACATGCAAGTGCCAGAGGGATATCACAAGGCAAAACCTGATCAGGTTTGTAAACTGAAAAGATCTCTATATGGACTCAAGCAGGCTTCTAGACAGTGGAACATGGAGCTGACTAATTTCCTTGTGAGGATGGGATTCATACAGTCTACCAATGATTTTTCATTGTTTGTAAAACATAAACAAAGTTCTTTCTTGGTAGTACTGGTGTATATGGATGACATCCTGATAACAGGAAGTGATGAAAGTGGTATTCAGACAGTCAAGGATGCTTTGCACAGAGAATTTACTATTAAGGATCTTGGAAGTGCAAGATACTTTTTAGGAATGGAGATCTTCAGGGATTGTCATGGGACTTATCTTAGTCAGCAGAAATATATTGTTGATACCTTGGAGGCTGCTCATATGACTGATGCCAAGGAAGTCGGTTTTCCTCTGCCAACTGGTCTCAAATTACAGTTAGGTGTAAGAACACTCCTTGCTGATGGTGAGCGATATAGAAGACTTGTCAGGAGATTACTCTATTTGTCTTTAACAAGGCCATATATCTCTTATGATGTACAACACTTGTCCTAGTTTGTCAGCCAACCTAGAGAGCCACACTTTCAGGCCATCAAGCATGTGCTCAGGTATCTTAAAGGGACAGTCAACAAGGGTCTCTATTATCCTATTCAATAAACTCTCAAGGTCACTGGATTCACTGATGCTGATTGGGGAGCTTGCCTTCATACATGAAGGTCTCTTTCAGGACATTGTCTATTTGTTGGTCATTCTTTGGTTTCATGGAAAACAAAGAAGCAGGCTACTGTTAGTCGTTCTTCCACTGAAGCAGAGTACAGGAGCATGGCATTCACTACTGCAGAGTTGGTCTGGGTTAGTTATGTCCTGAATGACTTGTCAGTGGAGGTTCCTCTGCCCATTACCTTGTTTTGTGACAACAAGGTTGCACAGTAGATAGTCGCCAATCCATGCTATCATGAACGAACAAAACACTTGGAAATTGATGCACATTTTGTTCGAGAGAAGGTTCAATCTGGGTTCATCCAAACCTCCTATATTCACACCAGTTTGCAGCTTGCTGATTTAATGACCAAAGCATTGGGGAAACAACCATATCATTTTTTGTCTTCCAAGTTGGGTCTTGTTTGTCTTCCAACTTGAGGGGTGGCTGTAGGAATTACTGATGTGGCATATGTCACTAATCTGTTAGACGAATTAGTTAAGCCAGGCTATAGTCGATTTTGGCTACTAGTTATAACAAGTCATATTAAGTGGTCGTATATAAGCCACTGTTATCTGTATTTTTCAAACAATTGAGTTTAATCAATACAGAGAGCTTAGCTCATTTCTTCTTCTTCTAAGTTCTCCAATGGAGAATTCTCAATGAACCATAGATCCAATTTCAATAACACAAGTCCATAGCCTCTGATCTTGTCCCATTTGGACGTCGTTTGAGCCACCAATGAATAACACAATATGGGCTCGATAGAGGCTCTGTTCTGAATACAACGTACAGACCTGCTTCTGTAATTGGCGTTTTCTGGCTCCATTTCTCGAGCTCCGTCAACACAAGGCATACCCGGTGAAAGCTTGCGACGATACGAGTCCGTAGCCGCTGACCCCGCTCAATTTCGAGTCCGAACGAGCCCGTACGGTCTGTTCGAATCCAGCCCCACTGAGCCACTTGTGCTGGTGCGTTTTGTACCTGTTCGAACAAAGGCAACATGTTTTCGGTGCTTACAAATTAGCTTATGTTATATTATGTTATAACATGTATAGGCTATGCTTAATTTTTGTTTAAAATTGGGTTAAGCATGATTAGGCTTAATTAGGTTAAAATAATTGATATTATTTTTAATGGGTAAATAAAATAATATTGTATTATTTTATAATGGCAAAAATCAACAATTAGAATTTATAAATAAATATTTATAAAATTGTTGAAATGGTTCATGAGATTATGAAAATAAATTGACTAATGATAATTTATTTTTGGGTACATCTCGGAACCGCTATTGGATCGGATTGAAGCAGAAATCAAGCCGTGAGTTAGAGCCGACATCGTAGCTACATCGTTTGAACGTCAAAACGATCTAAGGCAAATGACGGTTCGCTCTTGCATATTTATTCCATTTTTATCTTAATTGCCAATGAATTGGTTGTGCTATTAAGTTGGGATAAATAATTCTTTTCTTGTTTGGAAACTTGTGTGAATAAATGGTGTGATTAATTGAACCTTATTATTAGGTTGTATAATATGCTAGCTACGACCCTTTTTATATATATTATTATAGAGTGCTAGATATACTTGGTGTGGATTTTTTGTGCATTTGTGTGGATATATAAATGCTATTTTATCACGAGTATTCGTAGGAACGTTATTTCCTTGCGAGGTTTAGTCGTTTCTTTATAACTTTGTGTTAGGAGGTTAAATGCCCTAACAATTTTGGTCATGACCTACCCCTATCCGAATATAGGTGGTGGTGCACTTAGCTAGTGCCAATCTTCGAGATTTATTCTCATTCTATATCTCATTGTGAGATCTGTTGTGGAAATTAAAAGCTTTAACGTTAATGCATGTTTTGAAATTAAATAAGATAAGTGTCTTGTTGGACATAATTAATATACCCTTGGGCGAGAAGTACAATGTGGAACCCGCCTAGACTCTTGTATTAAAGTAAGTCCTCTTTCCAATCTGGATTTGCATTGTGCGGTGAGGTTGGTCGTGGTCCCAAATAATCAAGGTCGGTTTTCAAACTTTGTGTGAATTATAATGTTCCCAAACAAATTCATTAATTTCCCATAAGACTCATTTACTTTGGAGTCTTCTCTTGTCTCATAC
This sequence comes from Rheum nobile, assembly GCA_027886185.1. NCBI lineage: Eukaryota > Viridiplantae > Streptophyta > Magnoliopsida > Caryophyllales > Polygonaceae > Rheum > Rheum nobile. Next base: position 6,697,255 of record WOAB01000559.1, read on the forward strand.
ATTTTCTTCCGTTTCAGTGAGAGTATCTGAGTTATATATCGTCTATCGGTTTTTATTCGAGAGACAATGATAGTAACCAGATACAATCACAAGAACCATTCTGTTTGAGCTCTTGCGTAGTCTTTCATTAGACTGACCAACCTTTCTCTTTCCTTGCATGGTTGGCTGGTGTCATCCGTCCTATACGGCACATCAGTGGTTGGTCTCTGACGCTTTGAAGTAACAAATCAAAGACGAAAGCTTGCAGTTGAAGATTGAAGATTTTAAGTAATATTATTTTAAAGTTGTCTAGTGTTGATTTAGTCTTCCTAAATAAATGTAAGATGTAGTTAAATTAGTCATTTAATTAGGATTTATTTAAAGTCTTCCGTTGTAATTTGTATATCGTTTGTAAAACTATCCTTCTCAATTTACAAGAGCAATTTAAACAAAAGATTGAGTTTCTTTATACAAAGTCTTCCGCTATTTACTCTTTATTATTTAATGTACATTTTGTTGGAATATAAACGTTCCACATTGGAAGTTGGGACATAATTTGTCTAGTATATAAGCTTGATGTGCTACTCCTCCTATTGCCAATTGGTTTTAGGATGGAACCTCATTGGGCTTATGTACTAGGTCTATCTGTGCCTATGCGCTCATGTCCGCATGACCCCTAGTCTATGGGCCCACGGACTTTGACATGGTATCAGAGCGGGTTCGGTCCTGGGTCCCTTTATTGGGTTGGTTGGATCTGGCTATAAAGAGATTGAGATGCCCACCCACACCCGTTTGTTCAAGTGTCAATTGGGCCTGGCCAATTGCCCGCCCGTTGCACTTACGGGGGCGTGTTGGAATATAAACGTCCCACATCGGAAGTTGGGACATAATTTGCCTAGTATATAAGCTTGATGGGCTACTCCTCCTATTGCCAATTGGTTTTAGGATGGAACCTCATTGGGCTTATGTACTGGGCCTATCTACGCCTATGCGCTCGTGTCCGCACGACCCCCAGTCTATGGGCCCATGGACTTTGACACATTTAAGTATAATTGCCTTGGGTGGCTTTGGACTTTACAGTATGAGGTCACTGGCATGTGGCACTATCGACGTAAGTCGAGGGTGTTATACTTCTTTCAGCTCATCATCAAATTTCTCATCATCAAATTTCTCTAGATGGCTGCTGCTAATGGAGTAAAACGTATTTGGGTTGGCCAAAATGGATTATGTCCACTCATGCTGTATCAGCTGTCATCCGTGAAATAGTTGGATAGGATGTAAGGTTAGTGAAACTTGTTTTGCTCTATGAAAATCACTTTCTGTGTAAGGAATCATTATAGTAATTTTTTTAACTGGTTTTTTGAATCAGGACTCAAAAGCTTCTAAAGCATTTATTTTGACTGCTAGTCACAACCCTGGAGGTCCCCATGGGGTTTATCCTTTTAAAGTTTCTTAAAATGAAAACTCCTTATCCGGTTTCATTATTAAGTCAGAAGGTTGTTCTAACAAAGAACATAGTATAGTAGAAGCTGAACTTGAGAATGAAATCTGCCAAAGAGCTTTTCATTTTATGCCTAACTATACTCGTCCAATTGTGCTCTATTAGAAAAACCTTCTTGACTTATTTTGACTTCTAAATTGCAGGATTTTGGAATCAAATGCAACATTGGCTTAACAGTGCATGATTTGTCAGCGTATACACATCTATTGTCTTATATATTTGGTCTTGTGTCTGCCATTATAAATAAGAGAAAAGGAAAAATTTACAATTAAGAAATCGCCTTACAAAGATTTCCCTAATAAGGAATATACTTCCATAGAGAAAGCCAAAAGGTAACCATGGAAGCTATACAATGCAAGAAGAGCAACAACTCAATACACATGCACTATAAAATCAGAAGTAGTTAAGGGAAAAAAAGGGAGAGCTTACATTTTGCTTCCTGAAAAGTGTGCTGCTCTATTATTTGTGCTGAATCTAGAATCATTATCAAAGCCAGATTGTTGGAGCAAGTAACGGTACATAAGAACATAGATAAGAATCATTACTACACATTTTGGTGAAAAGAAGTGTGATTGTAAATGATTTAGAATAACTTTAGTACAAGTAGACTAACCAATTATAAATTGGATAACACAAGTTAAGAAATAGACATCATATTGTTTGATATAAATTCAGTGAATTACTCACCATGCCTAATTTTGATTAAGGAACTGACATAATAATGTTCCATATAACTGGCAATTTCAAACAAGCATTATTCACAGGGAACGATTCTGAAAATCTAATGAAACTGTTCTAGGAACATTGAAGGATGTCCTTCATGCGCCTGCCAAATTCAACTGACAGTATAATTGAATTCACAATCGCAACATAAAATCCCATATTTCCCCCAAAACAAAGCAGTAGGGTCCAAAAATTCCAATGAAGAATACCGAAAAACACATAGAGGAAGGAACAATTTCAAATAAACAGCTCACCCAGATAAAGAGTTGGACATCGTTGAGGCCGCCAGAACAGGAGACGGCAGGTGAAGGGATCTCGCTAGACATGGCAATTGCTTTCTTTCTATCTCAATAGATAATAATTGACTAAGAGAGAAGAAGAGATAGCGGAGTACTGAAGTTGGAGAAGAGGAAAAGTATGGAGATTAAAGATGCAGGAATGAGCTTAAGAGTGGAGTTGAAGGCTGTGGACAGAGTACGCGCGGAGGTAGAAGAGCAAGGCAGTGATGACAATATAAGAATGGCAAGTTCGTAAATCCTACGAAAGAACAAGTGTATTTGCAAAGCACAAAACTGGAATACAGGAAAAAGAAAATTTAATAATGAAAAAGGTAAAACATGAAAATACTATAACCAATGAATGTGTAACACACAAGACCAAATTGTTTGTTGACAGACTCATAATGGGATACATTGTCTATGGAAGGAAATTATGCATGTATTTCTATGGGAATTATAACTCCCACTTTTATAGCTTTTAGCATATATTGATTATCTTTGTCACTAAGGGCCCGTTTGTTTTTTAGTAAAGGGGCCCAAGAAACGGATTATTTTCGATCTGATTCGCCGCACATGTTTGTTTTAGTGGCGTATTGGGTTATTACCATTACGGGCCTTTAACAGTTGGGCCATTTTGTTTCCATGGAAAATTAACCAACACCTCTCTCGACTAGCCCGTTCTTTTTCTCTGTCTCGTTCATGTCGATATTTGCAAAGCTTATCTTCTTCTTCTTCCCTTTGGATACAAAGCAGTGGCACCCCTGGGATCGAGTGGCGCCGAGAACGGCCGCCGCATGCGAAAGCGTTGAGAGGGTGTCGCGCTCGATTGGATTGGAAAGGAAGAATCCGCCGTGGTTGATCGGGCCTGATCCGCCGTGAATGACAGACCTAGGGTTTCGTCGAGGCTACTTTGTCATGAAGACCATCGTTGATTCATTAATCTCCTATGTGCGCCCCGGTTTAAAGCATGGATTTTGTTGAGAGAAACCGATTATCGTGACAATTGAATCCAAATCCCCCACTTCACCGGTTCTCCCGCATGTTGTGCCTCCTCCCATCTTTTCAAGTTTCTACTTCTCTAATTTAATTTAGAGTAATAGCACCCAATACCCCTCTTTACTAACCCATTTGAAATTCTAACCTAACCCTTTTGTTTTTTGCAATACTATCTCATCCATAATATTTTCCTTCTGTTTTTGCAAAAATCCCCCCCAAATAAAAAGGTAAATTGAAATTTGATTTTTCTTTTTGTTTTGGAAAATAAATATGACATGGCACTGATTTCATGAAGAAAAAAATTAAAACATAATTCAGTTTTAATTTCAAAATGAAATGTGAAAGTTGCTACAGAAACTAAACAACGTCGCCGGCCGAGGTCTCTCTCCCAGCTCGAGGTGTCTCCATCTTCTCCAGCGGAATCCAGCTTTGTTTTGTCCGACGAATTTCACCATTTACGGTCAGAAGGTTTCTCTTCCAGGTATGATATCGATTCAAACTCCATAATCTCCAGCTTTGTTTTTTTCTTGAAACCCTTCTTCGCCGTTCGAGGTAGCTTAAACCCTTCTTCGGCGCGAAATTGCAGGTTTTCCACAGACGGAGCCCTTCATCGGCGCTTGAGCTCCTCTCATTAAGGCCCAAAATTGCTGAAGACGTGCGACAAAGTGCAGGTCTTCGACCGACGTCCCGATTCGGTCGCGATTCCGATTCATCTTCCTCTTCTGTCTATCTCCTTCGAGCCTTGTAGGTATGTCAAATTTTTTAGAGTTCCAGCCATTTAACGTCGTTTTAGGGTTGCTCTGTTGCTATTCATTTGGTTTTTAGGGTTGATTCACTGTTGTTCATTTGAGCTGAAATGAAGTGAAGTTAAATGCAACGAATTATATCAACCTGTGAAATCCGTGTTTGTAAAATGAGAATGTCAGATTAGTTTTGTTTTTGTCACAATTGCAGGAATTACCATTGTTTGAACATTTCATGTCAGCGTTGAAGAAATATTTGTCACATCGTATAGTTTTATTGTTGAAATGATCAATTAGAATGTCAGTTTTGTGAAACATTGTTGTGTTTTGAAAGTTAAATGTTTTTATTTGCCTGACATTATAGCTCTCTTACTCTTGAAACTTCCTTGTCTTCTCATGTGATCTCTACATCTGAGTATGTTCAATTAGGTGCTTAGAAAAAGCTTAAATGTTGATATTTTTTGTTGTTTGTCTATCTCCCCCAATGCAGCTGAAGTGGTGTAGTTTTCCATATTGAAACGGAGGAAATTGAAATGGGTAAAAAGGTAAATTTTGGTTAGCTCATTGTGTGTAGTTTTCCATAGTTCACATCATGTCATGTAGTTTTTAAGTATATATTCCTTTTGTATTTATTGACCTTGTATAATTTGTATTTTTTAGGGAAAAAATTATCGGCGTGAATTGCTGAAACTTGTTGAGAAATGCCTTTCTCCTGTGGACTGACAGAGGATAATAGATGGTCCATTTGGACCTACTGTGAAGATGGTTCATCGACAAACCTTTTCATGTCAGCTTGTACATTACGTTTTATTTCGTCAAGTAGAAACGAGGAAGTTGTGGGAGACGTGGTATGACCTGCAAGGACAGCTGCTGCATTTTTCAATGAAGGAATTTGCACTTGTGACGGGGTTATGCTGTCGCAGAATGAATGATAATGAGCTGAACCCGAATAAAAATGTCGTAAAAGAGTTATTTGATGTACAGAATTTGACGTTGGGTGAGCTAGAGTCATTATTTATGGGTACACAGCTTGATAGCCCTTTGAAATATAAGATGGCATTATTGATTATATTAGAGGGCGTCATTCTTGGGGTTGAGAAAAAGGTTCGCATAAGCACGGGTCATGTCAAATTATTGACTGATATCGATTGATTCACGAAATTCACATGGGGCAGGGTTAGCTACATTGAAACTCACCAGGGATTGAGTTCAACGGTGAAGAATAGATTGGAAACGGTTGAAACAGGCAGAGACTCAAGTGCAAGGTTGGGTTACAAACTCAAGGGGTTGCCAATGGCCTTTCATGTAACATGACAGGATGTAATGTATATTGTTTTGAAGTTGGTATTGTAGTTACAATATATTGATGGTTTATTACAAGAAATAAGTATCATACTGACAAGAAAAACTGTGGTTCATGTTTGGCTATTTGAAGCTGTTAAACCAATTGCTTCAGCGTTTGCACATTTGGTGGATAAGGAGGCCTACCCACGCGGTCTACGATGGTCATCAGATTCACAACCTGATGCAACCGATGTGGAGTCTTTCTTGGGGAAGGCCACATCCCGTTTTATTCCAAATGTGGTGTTAATAGAGGAAGAAGCTAAGGTGGGGGTCTTAAAAGAATGCGATTTTGATGGGGAAGTGAAGGACACTTACTTTGACAAGGCAGTTGAGAAATTCGAGGTAAGTAATAAGAGGTCTATCAATGGTAGAAGAAAAGGAAAGAGTGATTCGAACCCTGCCCCTGCTGCGAAGTCCTCAGACCTGGATGCAAGACAGATGATGTGCGCTATAAAAGAGCTTCATGAGCGTATGATTAATTTGGAAAACCAAGTGGACGCAGGATTTAGTGCTATGAATAAAACCTTGGGCATAATGGAACAGATGATCAAGAAGAGGGTATTCAACAACTCAAGTTCAACAAATGATGAAGAAGACGACATTGAACAAGAGGAAGGGGAGGTAAGATAACCGTCAACAATCGTTATTAATTTTTGTTTGGGAACGTAGATTTTTATTTCGTGGAAGCTCAAGCATTTTTCTTGTCGGAATGTAGAATAGTAATGTCATTTTAAAAAGTTAAAATGTCACTGTTTTAAACTTGAGATTGACAGTTACTTATAGTTATTGTAAGTTAAAGCCTTTTTTTGACAAACATTATAACAGGAATGTCATAGTTAATTAATAGAAAATCAATATTTATAAGTTGGATGGATGCATAAAGCTCTGTTTTTGACAAACATTATAGAATGATGCACTTACTTATTATACTTGTGAGTTAAATCTAATTTGTAATTTATTGAAGCAGAATGTTGTACATGGTCGTGATGAGGATGTCGAAATGGATAGAATGGGGGGGGGGGTTTGATTCAAATCCCCTACAGGATGACGATGATGAAGGTGCCATTAAAGTCGACAATGGCAATTTAGGATATATGGTTGTTTATCGAGAGCAAAAGGATGATGAAGATGGTGCAGTTCAGAGAGATGATGTTGAGGGTGCAATAGAAGATGAGGGGAGAAATGGAGAAACGATGACAAAAGAAGAAGATGATAAGAAAGAAGGAAAGCAAGTTGCAAGGAAGACTCGTTCAAAAAAGAAGAAGGATGATAAAGATGGTGTAGTTCAGAGAGATGATGTTGAGGGTGCAGTACAGGATGAGGGGAAATATGGAGAAACGATGACAAAAGAAGAAAAAGATAAGAAGGAAGGAAAAGTATTTACAAGGAAGACTCGCTCAGAAAAGAAGATGGGTGATGAAGATGGCGTAGTTCAGAATGAGGGGGGAAATAAAAAAGGGAGGACAAAAGGAGTTGAGGTATGCATCAATAAATCTTTCTGACAGGATGGTCCCTCAGATCACCAACATCTTATTTATGAAAAAACTAATTTGCAGACGCTAGCGGTAGCAACAAAAGAAGTTGAGATGGAAGGAGACTCTACCAAATAATCAATTGGAGTCTCAACAAGAAAAACCAGCTCAAAAAAAATATTTAATACAACTGGTGAACTGAGGGACCATCCTGTCAGGAAGAGAGGACTTCCAGAGAAGCCAATAATCCCAAACGATGCAAGGTTTCAACGTCCAAAGGAAATTCAGACACGAATAGATTGTGCCATTGGTTAGACTCGAAGGAAAGGTTAGGAAGTTATCCCTCCTATCTTGATGATATGAACGCGTGTTTGAGATGTTAATTAAACCATCTTATGATACAGTGAGGAAATTGTTTCTCCAACTGGAGAACATCTACAGAAGAAGTTTTTTGAGAAATTGTTGCAACCAATGGGGTGCCTGAGTTCTCAGGTAAGCCCCTTTCATTATTCATATAAATTATCATGGCATGCAGCAAGTCTTAAATTTCTGGTATGACATATATTTTTGGTTTGTAGCACTTGGACGAATGTATGTATTATCTTGGCTGTCGTGTGCGTGACAAACCAGTGGCAATATTGGACCCCTTGTTTCAGCATAAGTTGGACAAGGAAATGAATAGATGGTTTTCAGATAAGCAAAGTTATGTTGGTGATCGATCTAAGATGAGATACCTACGTGGGGAACTGCCTGCACTTTATGGGAAGGATTGGAAGGACGTGGATCGTATATACCTCCCCTTCAATTTCAAGGAGAAACATTGGATAGCTCTGGAGATACAACTAAGTAAATGGTGTGTCACTGTATACGATCCCGACGTCAATTTGTTCAAATTGTCGGAAGTCCATAGGTTCCTTGCAGGGTTGACATATATTCTTCCTGTCATGATAGCACAATATGAGCCCTTGGCAACAATTTATGAAGATAGGGGGGAAAATCCCCTAGATGTGACTCGTGTTCCTACATTGGAGAGAAACAAGAGAGGGTAAGTTGTTTACATAAATTGTTCATTTTTTGGTGTGAAATTGGTTATAATATCAGCAAACCAACTACATTTTTTACTTGTGTGCAGGGGCAATTGTGGTGTCTTCACGATCAAGTACATAGAAATGCTAAGTTCCGGACGTCAAAACATCGTGAACGTGGGTGACAAATTTATGGATAGTACAGAAAAAGGATATCCGTTAGTACTTTCGATATGAACTGGTTTGACTAGTGGAGGATATCTTATTCACTTTCATGTAAGCTTCACTGTAGCTGGGATAGTGATAGTGTTGTATGATTCCTTGTTGGGTGGTTTTCGCTAGAATTGACTTGTCTTGTTGACAATAACTTTTGTTGAAATTATTTTGGAAATCTAGCAAAATTGGTTGGTGCATTTCTTGTTTGCTACTTCGTTGTAGATGCATACTTTCTGTCAGTGTTGTTCATAATTCCTGCCAGTGAAGTTTCTTTATAATTTGCGTACATATGTTTTTTGTCACATTGTATAATCCTATTGTCGGAAATATCCTTTTGTTTTTGTTGTTTTAGGGTACAAAATTATTTTTTAATATTATTTGTTTGTGTTTACCATTCTATTGACCTCTTTAATAATATTTAATTTGGAATAAAAAGGGTAAGACATAACCCTGTTTACCTTTCTTCGAAGTTCGAATGCTCGCAAAAGGTCCTCCGTGTTTACCTTCCAAAATTCCCTCCAAAAGAAGATAATTTCTTCTTCCCCAGAAGGCGACTCTGCAAACATCCATCATTGTTATCAGATATTTTCTTCTTCCCCAGAAGGCAACTCTTCAACTCCTCCATCTTTCTCTATTAACGCTAGACTCGATTTTTGCTTACTCTTGAAGTCCATTTTTTCTTGCCAAGTCCATCTCCACATTTTCTTACTTATTCCCTCCATCTTTCTCCATTAACGCGACTCTGCAACTCCATTTTTACTTACTCGCCCCTCCCCGAACTTTTCCTTAACCTCTGAAGCGCGTTACAAAAGAACCCTAGAAAATGGCAGTGCTTAGAGACCGTAAAGAATCGAGCCCAAAGAAGAGTGGAGAGAAAAGGAAGAGAAAAGAAGACGACATGCAGGTTCGAAAGAAGAAGAAGCAGAGAGACGAAGTGCAGGTGAAAGGGGAAAAAACTTCTGACAGTACCATAGGAAAAAAAGCCGGGAAGGGCAGGTCGAGGCCAAAAGTGAAACCAGTAAAGGGGAAAAAACCCTTAATCTTTAAAGGGGATGTAAGTTGTCTACGTTTTTTGTTTAGGGCTTAGGGTATTTTTTCAATTGTCCTGTCACCCGTCTGAAATGGTTTACTTTGTATCGGGAGTGTTTTTGTAGGGTTTTTTGTTTTTTCATATGTGGTATGAGGCTTCTCAAATGGTTCGATTTCGTTTGTTTATGGTTATTTTCATTTGGCTTGCAGATTAGGTACAGTTATTTCAGAGGTGAACCTTTTTACGAAAGAATTAACATCAACTGTAGGGTGCACTTTGTTCGTGAGATTGAAAACAAGTTGACACATGCGGATTAGCAACAGGTTTTGGATGGCCCGTTTGGAAAAGTTTTAAAAATGTTGCAGCAGGTATCATTTTCTTCATAGACATTGCATGTAGTTCTATTTAAGCAACTTGAAACAAAAAAGAAGTGGGAGTCTTGGTATGAGGTGGCAGGGAAAGAGTTGAGGTTTTCGATTAAGGAGTTCTCTCTCATAACTGGACTGAATTGTGGTGAACTTCCATTTGTGGATACTAAAGCTGACGGGCTAGTAATGGAGCGATTTTTTGGTAGTCCTGGTGGTCCTAAGATGACAATACAAGATGTTTACATCAGATTTAAAGAACATCGTGAGTTGGATAACTACAAACTCAAGTTGGCATTGTTGTTGATAGTTGAGGGTCTGTTGCTGGGAGGGGATAAGAAGAGGCTAGTGAAGCCGCTACATGTTAGGCTGCTGGAGAATATGGATAACTTTCGGGATTATCCATGGGGAAGGGTTGCTTATGAAGAGCTTCACAAGTCATTGACCACAGCATTGGCCAAAAGGATGCAAACAGTAGAGAAGGCAAAGCTACTCTCCAACGCACCAAGAATTCCATATTCCATTCAAGGCATGCCAGTTGTGTTTCAGGTAGTTATATTGCTTCAAATATTAATTACTTTATGCTATCCTATGACAGGATATTTGAGTAGAGGGTGACAAGATCATGGTGAATATGGAGGAAGTTGTTTGTTGTTTGATTGACACAACATACTAGTTTTCCAACATACTTTTATTTGCATTCCAGATAGTTTTATGGTGATCTGATCTAAATTTTTAATGGTTGAAATATGAATTACTGAGTGTGTTTTATTTGCAGCATAGTAGTATACTTTATGCTATACTATGACAGGATATTTGAGTATAGGGTGACAGGATATTTGAGTATAAGGATGATCAGGAAACAGAGGATGAGGAGGTGGAGGATAAGGAGGTTGAGGGTGTTTTATTTGAGAGTGATAAGGTTGAGAGTGATGACAATGATGATGATGATGGTAATGATGGTGATGATGATGAATTTGGTGATGATGATGAGGGTAATGACAATGAAGAACTTCGCCAGGGTGGTGACAAACCAAAGGAGGAGGACAAGGTAGAAGTTGAGGTTGCAAGTCGTGATGATGAGGAAGTTTCTGATGAGGATAATGAAGTTGGTGATAATGAGAGTGATGGTGAGGAAGTTTCTGATGAGGATAATGAGAGTGATGGTGAGGTTCAGGAGGCTGAGGTGGAGAAGTTAGAGGCTGAAGGCAAAGAGGTATGAATATGCTCATATGAAAATTATCATATTATCATCACTACTATGACATTATTATTTGTACGAGGTGACAAGATTTCTAGTGTGTGATTGGAGTTTTTATGTTTTACAAGAAAAGTCTGGCATGGTGACAGCATTTTTACTCATGTATGACATGGTTATTATGATTGCAGGATTTTGATAATTCCATTGAGGGTAACAATGATGTTGAGGGTGTGTATGGTGTTATGGCCATTGTCAAAGACCTAAATGAAAATGCTGGCGTTGGTGAAAAGGACCAGGAGCAGGATTTTACTAACGACATTGAAGGAGCACCGGAGGCTACCCAGCAGGAGCTAACCCCAATAGAGGTTGAGGAAAGAGAGGAACCTCTTTCAGTGCTAGCCGTTGTGGTTGCTTCATCCAGCAAGGCGAAACCCAAAATAAAAACGAAAGCAGCATCTCCAACCGAAGAGGGTTCTTCCTAGTCGTATGGTGAAGCCATCGGCCAAAAAACTAACACCTTACACAGATGAGAAAAAGGGGGAAACTATGAAGAAGATAACCAAGAATTCACAGGTGAAGGAGATGATTGCTTTGCTGAAATGGATGAATGATGAAAGGTTAGTATCTCACGGATTTAATAATGTTCAACTATCTTTCATGGATTTAATTACGCCTTCTTTATTTTTCAGCTCTGAGCCAAGAGTTGGACTGTGTGGTCAAGAGATGGACAATGACTGGTTTGGCCTAATACTGGAACCAAAAGCTTGGCTGGAAGATGGTGTAAGCTATTTACTTATGATGTCAAATTAGTTTACTATTGGGATTTGTTGCAATGCCTGACAGTGTGAATTATATTTTTTGAAGCAAATCGATGAAGTTTGTTGTTATATCCGTAAGGCGCTTTTGGAGTCCGAAGTTAAAAGCAAGGCCACAATATTAGACATTTTCTGGCCTACTGATTATACGGATGCATATAGATACTCTGTCCAAAATAATAGTACTGTTCCACCTGTATTTGAACGTGCACTTGAATACTTTAGGGGAGATCGGCCTAAACCTTATGGGTCCAGTTGGGATGATCTGAACTTCATTTATGTCCCCCTCAACATTGATAACATGCATTGGGTGGCTGTAGAGATCGATCTGCAGCAATGGCAGGCAAATGTATATGATTGTAATATGGATTTGAACACTAAATTGGGCATAGAGACCTGGCTGCATGGGGTTTGTCGGTTTCTTCCTCACTTCATGACACAGTACCCGCCGCTTGCCAAGAAATTTGAACATCGGGGTACTCAAGAGATTAAATTTGAGAGAATTCAAGGGCTGAAGCAGAACAAGCGTGGGTAAGTCGAAATATCAATCCCCATACCAATTTTATTATATACTTCATCTAAGTAACTTTATTGCATTTTGTGTTCGTAGTCACGACTATGGGATATACACTCTGAAACACATGGAGTTGCTCAGAGCTGGTTGGAAAAATCTTGACGTTATGGCAGACAAATTTATTGACGGCTTCAGGAGCGACATGGCTCATATCGTGTTTGACGGGATATGGAGGTCGAGCCTAAGGAACTCCATCGTTTAAATTGGATATTTGGATGTTCTTTTTGGGGTTTAGATGGCATTTGCTTAGATTACGTACAATTGGATATTTGGATGTTCTTTTTGGGGTTTGGATGGCATTTTCTTAGATTACGTACAATTGGATGTTTTCGAAGACATTTGTTTAGATTACATACAATGTTACGACAATAAATTTGTTTAGATTACATACAATGGCAGTTAAATGGCACTTAAACGGCATTCGAATGACAGTTGTGTCAAATAATATAGGGACATTGACTGACTTTATAATATACATATTCAGAAGTAGCATGACAAAATGAATCTAAGAGGGATGTGGGATACACAACTAACTGTAAAAGGGTATCGACTCTACTAACTCCTTTTTTGAGAAGAGACAATAAAAAACTCCAAACCGTCATGAAATTAGCAGTAACTGCCTACCAACTCCAATTTATGCTGATTAGACAGGATATCAGTGACAGGACATGATATTAACACAAGTAATTAAATTAAGAATATATTAGAGCACCGTCATAAATGTATCCGTAACTGCCACCAACCCAAAAACCTCTTTATATAGCCCCTCATACGAAGTCATATTTCCTCATCCACAATCCAGGCAAACATCTTCCACCTTACCCTAAACTCCAAATTCCCTATGCTTCTTTCGTTTCCATGGCTGATCAGCCTAACGATCACATGGTGTTTGCAACTGTCCATACCGGAGGGAGAATCACCCCTTCAAGGGGAACAATGGCCATGATTTCGACCCATTACTACCAAGGCGGGAGGACCCAAAACTGGAGTCCGTTGACTGAAATGGTACAGGATATTTGGTGGCTGATCAACCAACTGTTTCAGTTTAACAATTATGAAAGGGATGCTTCGTACTTCTTCGAAGTTGTGCCCCCTGATGGCGGCCCTCGTACCTTGAGAACCTTACAGAACCACGGAGACGCGGCCGTCCTTGCCGCCCAAGGTAGAATTGTGGCGTTCATAAACATATATGTCATCACCGGAGATGTTGTTCAAGAACTTCCGCAGCGCGACGGCCCAGATTCATCTGTCTCCTCCGCATCAGTGTTTATGTAATATTTAGTATTTTATTAAGTAATGTAGTGTATGAACTATGTAATTTAGTGTAGTATTTAGTAGGTTATGAAGTCTGTTACTTTATGAATATATAATGTCAAGTAGGAACCTGATAATGTCATATAGTGACTATATATTGTCAGGTAAATGTAAGATTGCCAAATGAAGCATGATATGTATTTCTATTTTATATAATATAGTATGTTATGATAATGTCGCATGAAATAGTACTTTATGACATGAAAGACGACAGGCCAAAACAGTTAGTATGACAGGTCCAAAAAAATGCCATATTCGGCCCAATTTCTGAGCGGTTCCTTGGAGCACACAATGCCATATTAGGGCCAATTTCGACCGGTTTAACAATTATATTAAAAACTTGTTATGAACCCGGTTTAACAGACTATTATATATACAATTTCTGAGCGGTTCCTTGACTTCATTTCATCTATCTCAATTTGGGTAAGTTTTCTAGGGTTTGTCGGGATTGAACAGCCGAAATCAAATTGACCCCATTTGGAGAGAGTTCAACCACAATCAACGCCAGTTCACTCACGAAAAAGGAAGTCCATGTATTATTATACATTTAGCATGGTTATTTTAAACTTGTTTCGAAAAGTTTACCTTGGATTCGAACAGATGCAGTTGCTAAAGTGATATTCTGAGTTCAATGAAAGTCTCTCTTTGGAACTGGGTATGATAATTGCTTTACCATATTGCATCAAAGTCCTCTTCTGTGTGGTGCTGTTAACAAGATGCCGAACAATGTGATTGATATCAGCTCTGAATCCCACTGTGAAGAAGACACCAGTTACAGCAGTTGGAGTACTGGAGAGTACAACAGTGGCGCCCACCCAATTATTCTTGAAGATGATGGAGATGTTGATGATGATGTTGGTGTAACACCCACAAATTTAACCCCATTTGAAAGCGCTACTGCCGATGACCCCGGGCGTAAACCCCGAAGTCACCCCAGGCTTTTCCGATGTCATAACTGACTTAAAACACAGTTACGATACTAAAATCGTAACTTTTATTAAACCACATGGTCGCGGAATTACACGATTCCTAAAACGACCCAAATACATCATCAATACAAAAATCAGAATTTACAACGAAAGACTTATAAACAAAATACAAAATAGCACAGCGGAAATCGTTTTAAACACAAAGCGACAAGACAACTTGTCGAAACAAAACACCGTTCATATTCATAGTCGCTCTAGCCTTCACTGAACAACAACATATCTGCATGTGCCAAAACGGACGGACGACACCCCCATGACGTTACCAATAAATAAAATACAAGCGTTAGTCTAATGAATAGAGTAAGCAAAGGCTCATGGCATACAATTCACACAAACACATCACAAACAGTTCCACATATCACAAATCACATCAAAAGCAGTTCCACATATCACAAATCACATCACAATCTCAAGTCACATGATTACAGTATATCTTTTATATTAGCGTTGATTCTAGCAGAAATACAACCTAATATAATATCAGATTTCAATTATCTCAAATTAATTAAAAACCACTTGCCTGGAAAGACGAGCTCAAACAAAGCCAAACCACAAAAACACAACTCGGACACACATATCACGTTATAAACTTTTAACTGGACCTCACAGGATCCAATTCTCTAACTATCGCATTGGGTCTTAATTGCCCTTATAAAGAATGAACCTCACAGAGTCTAAACTTTCACTATCGCATTGGGTCTTAATTGCCCTTATAAAGAATGAACCTCACAGAGTCCAAACTTTCACTATCGCATTGGGTCTTAATTGCCCTTATAAAGAATGAACCTCGCAGAGTCCAAACTTTCACTATCGCATTGGGTCTTGATTGCCCTTATAAAGAATCAACCTCACAGAGTCCAAACTTTCTACTATCGCATTGGGTTTTTTAATTACCCTTAACAGTTATAAAGAAACGCCCATGGAACACACCGGATCCAGGCGCTCCTACGAATACTCGTGCTAACTAATAGTTAAACACGCAAACACATCACACAGAGAACCATCACGGCTCAACCTGAACAACTATCATCCTAGATTTAATAATCTAAGCCACACACAATAAATCATATCAAGGACCCTTACGGCCTTCACCTGCACAAATCTAGAATAGACTAGCGTCGGTTCTAGCAAAATATACAACCTAGTATAATATCAGATTTTAATTATCTCAAATTAATTAAAAACCACTTGCCTTAAATCCGACAAGCTCGAACCAAGCAGAGCAATGTCTAGTTCCTGGGTCTGAAACTGGAGCAGATCTTGGATATTAAATCCCTAAGAAATGGCCCATAACAAGACCCTAAGTTAGATTCAATACACTTATATATGAATCTAAAAGAATACAAGAAGAAATCAAAGGAAACGAGCAAAGCCCAAAGCCAAACCACAAAACACACAACTCGGACACACACATACCGCGATCACGGCAGGTCGCGGTCGGTCGCGGTTTTCGTGCTGTGACAGTGGCTAGCTCGCGAGACAACAATGGAGAATTTCTTACCCAAACTGATTTGTTTGCCTTCGATTTGTCTATGGTTAGATCTCCCAACACCACAAAGCTTCACACAACACTCAAGAGTACCTTCTCAACTCAAGAGACACTCGAAATCTCCCACACACGAAGCTCCAAAACTGCTCAACAATGGTGAAAAATAGAGGAGAAACAGAGGAGGAAGAAGAAGGAAGAAGAAGAGAGCTTAAGCTTCGGTCTTCACCTCCTTTTATAGCACAAATCCGAGTCTCCACCAAGGGAACAAGTCGGGGACAAGGGGACACAAGCCAAGCCAGCTGGATCGAGCCACTTGCCTGCCCTAAAAATATCCCAAAAACAGAGCTACAGTAACCGCCACGCGAGGAAGACGACACTGCTCAGCAAAAGGCATTACCGCGATCGCGGCCGATCGCGGTGAGTCGCGGTTGATCGCGGTCAATCGCGGTTGATCGCGGTTTCTGGCCGACTTCATTTATTCTTATCCGAACTTGGTTTGGATTAAATTTCTTAACTCCGGGTTAAATATATTCGTACTTTAACGATACATTAACCCCGAAAATACCTCAACTGTATTATATAATGCTCGGAAAATTCTACAGAGCTTAGACCCCTCTTCAGAAGGTCCGAGACTCACTGAATTAAATCCGTCTAGCAATTCGGGCATAAGAAAATTTTAAAAATAATTCAAAATACCCTTAAAATTACGGGGTGTTACATTACTACCCCCTTATTTTAAGTTTCGACCCGGAAACTTGCATCAATCAAGGCCGACAACAAGTAGGGAAAGTATCTAAGTACACCCGTCTCAGTCTCCCAAGTAACCTCTTCGGTTTCTAACTTGGAGCACAAAACTTACCACCTGAACTCAACATCCTTAATCACTTTATCCTCTAGATTACTACTAGAGAGATCAGTCGATTTTCCTCAGTGTCTTCCCTCGGTTCCACCTCAGGAACCTTGGTCTTATCAGACACTTAACACTACTGACTCAGAGAGTACAGTCTTCACTTCCCAGGGGAACAACTAGGTCCTACAACCTCAAATCACGACAAGCAAACTGAGAACTCAAGTCTAACTGGAGATGGCGAAACCATCTCGACTTCTTCCGAGTCCTTCTGAAGAGAACAGAATGCACCCTCAACTATGGGTGACAAACAGAAAGTCTTAGTCTTTCTAGATACAGAAGCAACTTCCGTATCAGACTGTAGAAGGCACGACTATGAATGGCTTTTTATTTGAAAAATTCAGAGCTCTTGGAAAACGTTTTAGCTCTGATACCATTTCTGTAACACCCCTAAATTTAACCCCATTTGAAAGCGCTATTGCCGATGACCCCGGGCGTAAACCCCGAAGTCACCCCAGGCTTTTCCGACGTCATAACTGACTTAAAACACATTTACGATACTAAAATCGTAACTTTTATTAAACCACATGGTCGCGGAATTACATGATTCCTAAAACGACCCAAATACATCATCAATACAAAAATCAGAATTTACAACGGAAGACTTATAAACAAAATACAAAATAGCACAGCGGAAATCGTTTTAAACACAAAGCGACAAGACAACTTGTCGAAATAAAACACCGTTCATATTCATAGTCGCTCTAGCCTTCACTGAACAGCAACATATCTGCATGTGCTGAAACGGACGGACGACACCCCCATGACGTTACCAATAAATAAAATACAAGCGTTAGTCTAATGAATAGACTAAGCAAAGGCTCATGGCATAAAATTCACACAAACACATCACAAACAGTTCCACATATCACAAATCACATCAAAAGCAGTTCCAGATATCACAAATCACATCACAATCTCAAGTCACATGATTACAGTATATCTTTTATATTAGCGTTGATTCTAGCAGAAATACAACCTAATATAATATCAGATTTCAATTATCTCAAATTAATTAAAAACCACTTTCCTGGAAAGACGAGCTCAAACAAAGCCAAACCACAAAAACACAACTCGGACACACATATCACGTTATAAACTTTTAACTGGACCTCACAGGATCCAATTCTCTAACTATCGCATTGGGTCTTAATTGCCCTTATAAAGAATGAACCTCACAGAGTCCAAACTTTCACTATCGCATTGGGTCTTGATTGCCCTTATAAAGAATGAACCTCACAGAGTCCAAACTTTCACTATCGCATTGGGTCTTAATTGCCCTTATAAAGAATGAACCTCGCAGAGTCCAAACTTTCACTATCGCATTGGGTCTTGATTGCCCTTATAAAGAATGAACCTCACAGAGTCCAAACTTTCTACTATCGCATTGGGTTTTTTAATTACCCTTAACAGTTATAAAGAAATGCCCATGGAACACACCGGATCCAGGCGCTCCTACGAATACTCGTGCTAACTAACAGTTAAACACGCAAACACATCACACAGAGAACCATCACGGCTCAACCTGAACAACTATCATCCTAGATTTAATAATCTAAGCCACACACAATAAATCATATCAAGGACCCTTACGGCCTTCACCTGCACAAATCTAGAATAGACTAGCGTCGGTTCTAGCAAAATATACAACCTAGTATAATATCAGATTTTAATTATCTCAAATTAATTAAAAACCACTTGCCTTAAATCCGACAAGCTCGAACCAAGCAGAGCAACGTCTAGTTCCTGGGTCTGAAACTGGAGCAGATCTTGGATATTAAATCCCTAAGAAATGGCCCATAACAAGACCCTAAGTTAGATTCAATACACTTATATATGAATCTAAAAGAATACAAGAAGAAATCAAAGGAAACGAGCAAAGCCCAAAGCCAAACCACAAAACACACAACTCGGACACACACATACCGCGATCGCGGCAGGTAGCGGTCGGTCGCGGTTTTCGTGCTGTGACAGTGGCTAGCTCGCGAGACAACAATGGAGAATTTCTTACCCAAACTGATTTGTTTGCCTTCGATTTGTCTATGGTTAGATCTCCCAACACCACAAAGCTTCACACAACACTCAAGAGCACCTTCTCAACTCAAGAGACACTCGAAATCTCCCACACACGAAGCTCCAAAACTGCTCAACAATGGTGAAAAACAGAGGAGAAACAGAGGAGGAAGAAGAAGGAAGAAGAAGAGAGCTTAAGCTTCGGTCTTCACCTCCTTTTATAGCACAAATCCGAGTCTCCACCAAGGGAACAAGTCGGGGACAAGGGGACACAAGCCAAGCCAGCTGGATCGAGCCACTTGCCTGCCCCAAAAATATCCCAAAAACAGAGCTACAGTAACCGCCACGCGAGGAAGACGACACTGCTCAGCAAAAGGCATTACCTCGATCGCGGCCGATCGCGGTGAGTCGCGGTTGATCGCGGTCAATCGCGGTTGATCGCGGTTTCTGGCCGACTTTATTTATTCTTATCCGAACTTGGTTTGGATTAAATTTCTTAACTCCGGGTTAAATATATTCGTACTTTAACGATACATTAACCCCGAAAACACCTCAACTGTATTATATAATGCTCGGAAAATTCTACAGAGCTTAGACCCCTCTTCAGAAGGTCCGAGACTCACTGAATTAAATCCGTCTAGCAATTCGGGCATAAGAAAAATTTAAAAATAATTCAAAATACCCTTAAAATTATGGGGTGTTACAGTTGGAGCTATTGCAGCTGAGCCACCATCAGCATTACAAAGAGCCCAAGCTTTTCCATGTGACAAGATTTTTGTTGTTTTAATGAATCAAACCAATGTCCAGGGTGACTATCATCTGGTAGGATTACTTAACCTTATAATGTAAATGTGTGATAAGGATTACTTCATAATATCAACATGCAATGCACTTACTGCTATGCAGGGTGTCCCGAGCAAACATGCTATCAAATTCTTGAGTGCTGCAAGAATCACTGAAGTCATCCTGAATTGTGGTATGGCTGCGTGGCCCGTGTGGGAATCGCTACAGATTTGGAACAGGCTAGAGGCAATTTGTAATTGACAATGAATTGGAGATGAACGATGCATGTGTATTTGAAATAGTGAGGTGCCGCAATGTTATATACAACGTTACCATATTCAGATATTTATTTTGAAATTGAAGAATGTAACTCTATGGTGATGCTTTTGTTGGTTTAAAGTAGTTGTGTTGAACATTGTATTAGTGTTAATACATGTGAGTGTCGTGAACACATAATGTCATGTAGTGACTATGTAATGTCACGTAAATGTAGTGATTTTAAGAAGCATGTTATGTATGGCCGAGGACGGTTTATGTTTTTCCTGTGTGTTATTCAAATGCCACTCATGTTGGTCCGTTGGTTATTTGAAAGCATATTGAATCTGTCATAATAAATATGGAAGAATAACAAGTGGGGTCAAGGGGTAGGTACAGAATGAAGTGAAACTTCTGTCATATGAATTTAACCAAAAGTAGTCAATATTGACAATGTCAGGACATAAATATAGTCATGACAGGATAGTGTTACATTAACTAACCGCATATTAACAAAAAATATATCATTTATACGAAAAGTAATATGAGTGGTAAGATATCCTTCAAGAGTTTGTATCTCTTAATACACATATTAACAAAATACATAATTCAAGAGGTAACACAAGGAAACACATATTAACAAAATAGATAATTGAAGAGGTAGCATAATTAACGGCATCATGGGCCGGCTGAGGGGTTAGGACAGTTTCGTGAGTTATGGCCGACAGTGCCACAACTTCCACACCTTCTCCTTGGGCCCCTGTATTCTCCCTGTGACGGGATTCTTTTCTTCCTTGGTCTTCCTGATTTCCTCCTAACATCCGGGGGCAAACATGCTCTATTCAAGACCGTGTCAGGAACTTCCCAACGCTTAAATGCAGGAATCGGATATATAGTTTCCTTGTACACTTCCTTCCACATTTCAGAAGTAAAGAGGGGATGAACAAGAGTGACAGGATCCACACCACAATCCTTCGCAGCCGCTATTGCATGCGCACAAGGAATTTGGTCAACTTGGAAGATGTTGCAGTAGCAGATTCGAGCATGCAGATTTACCAAAATGTAGTTCCATTGGCATGCACTTGAAACTCATATTGATTTAGCCTACTCACAACCATTGTCAACGATTTCAAATAATTACCTTCTAGCTCACGACTTATTGTCGGGGTCAGAACATGAGAATGTCGCTCTCCCTTCAATCTCCTATCACAAAACCACTGACTCATGACATTCAGTATACCATCAAGCAACCCAATCAACGGTATTCGACATGGGCCCACTAAGCGACTATTAACGGATTCCGCATTGTTGGACGTTATAATGTTGAATCTGTTTGCGGGCATATGCGACTTTGTCCACGCTTCAAATCCAACACCCCTGAGGTAGGTACCGACTTCCGGAGACTGGCTGCAAAGTCTTGCAAATTCACGATTGAAGTCTTGTTTGGTGTACGCTTGATTTGCCTTTTGGTACAGAATCCACAAGTCATTTCTTTTAAACGTCGTCTTCACGTTACTCCATAGGTGAAGTGTGCAAAAACCATGCTTTGTGAAGATATAGCGCTCTCTTAAACCTTTATAAATGCTTCCATGACGGTCAGACACAAATACGAGGTCATGATCGTTGGCAACAACGGAGCGTAGGTGTCAAAAGAAATATGACCAGGAACTGTCATTCTTGCTGTCAACAACAGCAAAATCCACTGGATATATTTGTCTGTTTCCATCTTCTGCCACTGCAACTAGAAGTGTGCCTCTGTACTTTGATCCTAGATGGGTACCATCCACAGTTATGACATGTAATAGTTTTCACTCAGCTTTACAAAGTGACATATGCTATAATGTACTGTATCAATTTGACAATAGCATCATGGAACGTGACAAAAGTGAAATATACCTTTCTTAAAAACTGCATTCCATTGTGCCAAGCACCCAAGCTGATGAAACAATACTTGAATCGACGATTAGAATCTACTTCAACATGTGTGAATGTCCCTGGATTCATCCTTTCGAGCATGTACATGTATCCATGAATCCTATTGTAGCTTTCTTCAGTTGTGCCACTTATCTTGTCAATGGCGGTTAAACGTGCTCTGTTTGCCTTGTCGTAACTAACTGCCACTCCCATCTTCTTCATGATGTCTTGAATTTTGGCAGCATGAGGTCCAGGACATGTACCGGTTGTGTTAAAGCTGTAACAGGATTGTATATGTAACGTGCTAAGGTTAGTTCATATACATGCTTATAAATATATATGATCTTACTAACAGGATTGTTTACTTACCTTGACATAATATGGTCAGCAATTACGCTTGAACTTGCATGTTTGTGGTGGTTATGCTTTAGCTTCATGCCACATGTATGTTGTCCACAATACTTCCTTACTTCAAACAATTTTGTGCTGCCAAGAGCGGTCCCATGACAAAAAAATGTGCAACTAGGATCACTGCACCTTACCACATATAACTTCTTATCAGACTTCTGGACTTGCATCTGGAAGCGCCTCTGTAATGCCATCAAGGATAAACGATCCTTAAGATCCTTCTTGCAATTGAAATGCTCTCTAAGTTTTATTTCCAAATTATTGTCTCTCACCCCATTATCCTCCATTGGCTCTTCCAAATCATCCAATTGCCTTTTACTAAACTGTTTGCTACGATATTACTCGGCTTCAATCTCTTGTAGAACTTCCTTATCAATGTCTATGAATAAGTTGTCGACTTTATTAGTGTCATCCAACAATGTCCCTTCTTCAACATCTTCCTCAACATCATCCTCAAAGTCATCCTCAAAGTCAGCCTCAAAGTCATCCTAATCAAAATCTCATCCAACGTCTTCCCCATAATCACTCTCAATGTCAATACATTCATGTATTCTTTTTGTTCCTGTGGAAGACCTTGTTTCTCTCCCATCAGTTTCCGAGTCTGCCTCAGATTGGCTTACCAAGTCAACTATTTGTACTTCCCCATTGTTTACACGACAAATTTTTGGTTTCAGTTCATACATGTCACAATCAACTATATTCAGTACAGCTTCAGTGGGAATATTGTCGCTTACCATATTGCTCTTGTCGAATTTGGTACCATTTCTGCTTGGATGGCAACCTACCACAACCTCGGCCTCTGCCTCTTGAGTTTGTGTTAATGGTGGCGGAGTCAGACACATTGTGATGTCCTCGTCATCACTTCTACTTGGATGACCAGCCATCACAACCTCGGCCTATGGCTCTTTGTTTCCCTTCTTTTTCATACTCGCATATAACTCGATAGGCCAAATGTTATATTGTGATTGCAAGTTCAAAAACTTGAACGCATCAAGGTCCTCGTCATCTTTGACATCGATTGGTTATGGCAGTGGTTTCCACGGTGACAGATATTTTATCTCCATTTCATCTATCTCATCAATGCATTTAATCTTCTCAACCAACTTTTTCCTCAGATTTGAGTAATTCATATCTGCATACAAAAGAAGTCATATTGTCGTTGTGATCCCATCAAAAACCCACTTGTTTCCCTTACATGTCCATTCACCACCTGTTTTCAGAGTCAAGTAGTATGCTCTTGAACCTGTTATACGAACAAAAAGCAAACACAAGTTCAATACTTTATGCCAAACGTTGACAGTATGACCAATACCCTAACACCGACATTAAAGGGTTTTCAAGCCATAATAAAGGGTTTTCAGCCTGGCGATTTTGATAATTCTATTCATGGTAGTTCCATTTGTAGGGAAAACAAATATTCTAGAATCAAGGATAAACGGGAGTTAAAGTTGGTGTAATGCTCAACAAGAAGCTGAAAGGTTGTTCTCTCGTTTAGGGAACCACTGATGTGATTCTTGGTGGACCCCATAGGCCATGGACTCACCTGGGTCCTGTGGGCTGTCAACCACCCAGTCCCTCAGTCGGAGCACGCCGGCTGGCGAGGCCTAGCCCAACCAAGAACGCCATGGGCTGCAGCCCATACACCCCAACCTGCAAGGGCCTATTAGGCTTTAATTGCAGGATGTTGCCAGGGGGGATCGAACCCCTAACCTTTGACATATTCCCAATTCCATGGGAGATATGCCAACCAACTACACTGTAGGGGGGATCGAACCCCTGACCTTTGACATATTCCCAATTCCATGGGAGATATGCCAACCAACTACACTGCAGTGTAGTTGGTTGGCATATCTCCCTTCACATATGACACATACAATGTCACGTGTTCTAACCCGAGGTTGTGGGCTCACTCTTTCTCTTCCCATATGACACATACAACAAATTTCAGCTAAGTGGTCTCTCCCTTCACATATGACACATACAATGTCACGTGTTCTAACCCGAGGTTGTGGGCTCACTCTTTCTCTTCCCTTGGACGTGCTAATTGATAAGTAAGGTGAGTCATAGACTCCCTTGGCCTGCACGGAAGGGTTAGAAGAACAAGAGTAGGAGTTGTTAAAATAAGGTGTAGGCTCGTACCTCTTGTATGAGTTGGCTTCTTGTTGAGCAAGATAGTGAGCCTCTTTATATGATGCTTCATGGGCCCGATAGTAGAAGAAGTCCTTTCGAGGCAGATGATCTTTGTAAGTTTGAGAGTTAGGATACACACCATAAGCTCGAAAGTAAAGATAATCCCTTTGTGATAATGAACCCAAGCTTGACATCTCCATTTTCTCTCCTTGCAAGGTTAGTAGCCAAAGCTACCACGTGTTGTGCTTCAAGGATCTTGCTTCTCTTTGGGATTCACCATCTCTAACCTTCACAAAACAAGCACACGACAGCCACAAAATCCAAGAAAATTCCAACAAGGTATGTAACAAGTAAGATTGTCAAATTTGCCTAATTTAAATTAGGACTCGGAATCCAACAAGTTCTTGGGTTAGGGTGGCTCATATATGCAAAATGACTCACAAAAATTGAAAATAAAGTGCACCACAATCCTTGTCAAAAGCTTAAGTTAATTCACAACTCAAACAATTCTTGTAAGTACTTGTTTCCTATTACCACTTACTAATGTTAGCTCGACCAAAAGGAATTACAACTTCACTTACAAACACAAAGATAGTGCACGACTTCTTCTCTTCTTTTTTTGATTTTGATTTGGCTTGCTCTTTTGTACAATATCAATCCGAGTTTTTCTAAAATGCTTCTTTTGTACAATGTTGTGCTCTGGCACACGCCAGGATCCAAAACAGTACAAGGTGAAGGGCGTTGAGATTATGTTTTGTGTTTCTTTGTGGAAAGGGAAAGATATAACTCTTCTAGACGGATCTAGACGAGTTTGGGATATAACTCATCAAGTATGACTCGAAGAGTTTGGGATAAGCAACTCATAACCCTCGGATGAACTCACCAAGAAATATGAGAAGATATTGATTGACCATGGATGTACGATTTGGAGAAGGTGAAGGGTAGAAAGGCTAAGAAGTGAGACCCAGACGAAAGGATAAGAAAACCAGACGAGGACCCAAATGTACTCACCCATATCAAACAACCTTCTTTGGATAGACGCACCAAAGGTTGTTTTGGATATACGCACCAAAACAAGAACTTTAAGCATTCATGGATATACACACCAAGAAGCCATCATTCAAGTGAAGCTTGGAATTCAAACAAATATGTTTTCTCTCAATTCAAGCTTTAAAAATAACAAAGGAAGAGGTGGCCTTTTATAGATCCTATGGCCGGCCCCTTAAGCTAATTTCTAAGGCTTTCAAAGCCTGATTTAATTAGCAAATAAACGTCCAAATTAAGTACTAAAACGGCCTGCCTTGAAAGTAATGCCTTACATGGTAAAAATGCATAAAAGGAATGCTATTTAATCTAGTGCCTTGGATGCTCTTCAATTTAGCTGTTTTGTTGACCCGAATTTGAGGAATACCTTCACATCAGAATTGTAGATAATTTCCTTAGATTTCCAATGACTACTCATGGGCCTCCATTGGACTTTCGTAGCTCCGGATATGGCCAGAATACTGAGAAGATGTCGACGAGACAGATTCTTCGGTTTTGACTCCTTCCAAGTTTCGAACCATTTGTTTTGGATAAGTGTTTGATCTTCTTCAAAAATGGTGGTTCCCATAGTCACATCATCCTCTCCCCCTTCAAAGAGATTCGTCCTCGAATCTTCGTTGTCGTTGCTTGCGAAGAACTCATGGGGAAGTAGGCATTGGGCCTAGGCGAGCACGAATATTCCCTTCATCTTGAATGGCTCTGATACCAAATGTTGTGCTCTGGCACACGCCAGGATCCAAAACAGTACAAGGTGAAGGGAGTTGAGATTATGTTTTGTGTTTCTTTGTGGAAAGGGAAAGATATAACTCTTCTAGACGGATCTAGACGAGTTTGGGATATAACTCATCAAGTATGACTCGAAGAGTTTGGGATAAGCAACTCATAACCCTCAGATGAACTCACCAAGAAATATGAGAAGATATTGATTGACCATGGATGTACGATTTGGAGAAGATGAAGGGTAGAAAGGCTAAGAAGTGAGACCCAGACGAAAGGATAAGAAAACCAGACGAGGACCCAAATGTACTCACCCATATCAAACAACCTTCTTTGGATATACGCACCAAAGGTTGTTTTGGATATACGCACCAAAACAAGAACTTTTAGCATTCATGGATATACACACCAAGAAGCCATCATTCAAGTGAAGCTTGGAATTCAAACAAATATGTTTTCTCTCAATTCAAGCTTTAAAAATAACAAAGGAAGAGGTGGCCTTTTATAGATCCTATGGCCGGCCCCTTAAGCTAATTTCTAAGGCTTTCAAAGCCTGATTTAATTAGCAAATAAACGTCCAAATTAAGTACTAAAACGGCCTGCCTTGAAAGTAATGCCATACATGGTAAAAATGCATAAAAGGAATGCTATTTAATCTAGTGCCTTGGATGCTCTTCAATTTAGCTGTTTTGTTGACCCGAATTTGAGGAAGACCTTCACATCAGAATTGTAGATAATTTCCTTAGATTTCCAATGACTATTCATGGGACTCCATTGGACTTTTGTAGCTCCGGATATGGCCAGAATACTGAGAAGATATCGACGAGACAGATTCTTCGGTTTTGACTCCTTCGAAGTTTCGAACCATTTGTTTTGGATAAGTGTTTGATCTTCTTCAAAAATGGTGGTTCCCATAGTCACATCAACCACAAAAGAATGTCTTGTAAAGAAGAATATGAACGTGAAAGTCAGAACTCACCCATTATTAAATTTCTTCTATTCCAAAGACATTGAAGACGCTGCACAATCTTTTTTGAAGATTTGTGGATTTAAGGTATTATGGTGTTACGGTGGCTTTGTGCAGGTTTACAGGTTAGGTTATGCTTGGATGACAACCTAACACGTGAGTAAAGGGGTAGAAATTGGAGGGAAACTTGTTAAATTTTAGAGGGAAAACAGAGGTTAAAAGATGGTGTGTACTTGTTATTCAGAAGTCATATCAGGTAAATAGTTATGAAGCAATATTCAATAGAGAATGACATGCCCAAAAATTGAACAAAAAAACCTAAGCGGGGACCCCCGACCATGTTCCTTCTCATTTTGACTCAACAATCCCTAAACCCTCTCTGTTCATTTTGCATTGAGTAGCAAAGATCCTTCACTGCTGCGCCGAACTTGAAGGTAACTGTTTTGGGACGAAAAGATCGGATGAACTAAATCGCCTTAGACGGGGTAACTAGTCGACCGGACGATAGGAAACAATCCAAACCAAGTAAATAATAAATAAACAAGAAATAAATATGTAATAGCAAGGCGATTTTATTAGATGTCGTGTGAATCGGATTGAATCATGATACAACTTATTGTAATAAAACCAGAGATCGAGTGGGACTCGACCGGTGACTTGTGAGTGGCGATCGGCAGGGGTCAGACGTAGGTAACCGTTTTTAGAGCTAGATGGGCAGCGAGAGTGCTATTCTGGTGAGTTATCTGAGTAAGAAAGCGTGTCCCTAGCGTAGTGGTGAGAGTTGAATTTCTATCTTCCTTGTCGTCCCAATATGGTAAGTCCATTTACTCTTTGTGACCCTTGTGCTTCTTCGATATCTTTGTCTTCTATGCTGGACGTAATGGCGAAGATTTTGCCATTAAATTGCTGGTAATTGTGGTGGTTTAAGTGTTGTAGACGTTGCATGATACGGGCATTAAATGCGTGGAGGGATCTTCGCGACCCTATCGGATGACGCTCGACCAGAGAAGTCTTGTTGGCTTTTCTGGGCTTTCATTGTTTGGTCTTCCGAATGGCGATGGGCTTGGGCTCGATCGAGGGTCTGATCTTTTTTTTGGAGAATCCAGGCCCAACAATAGCCCCAAGTTGCTATGGGCTTACGGTTTAGGCAAGTTGACCGGAATCCGTGGCAACTTCTCTAGACACGATCTCCACCTTCCGATTTGGCGCGTTTTCTCAGGGCTACGTGGCGCGTGATCGAGGCTTGATGCGACGCCTCTGTAGGTCTTCACTTCCCTCCATAAATTCATAGCAGATGGAATCGATTGCTCTTCATCATCTTCCTTCGCAAGTTTCTGGTAAGCCTCTTGGTCTCTCTTTGCCATTGCTTTCTGCTTTCCTTAACCATAGCTCTTCGATTCCCTCCCCTCTCTATTCTCGACATGGTTTCTCTTGAGGCTTCTGAGTCGTCGAAGACTCTTTCTGATTCTCGTGGGGAAGAAGCTCCTCCTCGTTTCATTCTAAAGGAGTCGGATGCGTTAATTAGCACCATGTCCCAGGCGGAACTGGATCAGGTGCTCCAAGTTGGAGGCTTTCCGCCGGAGACGGTCGCCAGACTGCCCCATCCAGATGAGAGGGCCGATGCTCGCTACGAGGGATGGGTCTGCTTCTACTCTTACCCGTTTAGAATAGGGCACAAGTTTCCTTTTTCCCCCTTGTGAGGGACTTTCTAGCTACTTTGGCGTTGGCGCCATGTCAAGTGATGCCTCAGGCGTGGAGAGTTCTTAGGGTCTTAGACCTTGTGAATGTCCGAACAGGAGCTGATTTTGAGTTTGATGCTATGTGGTATAACTACTTCATTGGGTCGAGAAGTTCTTGTCGCGTTCAGTTGCGTGTTCGACCTGGTCGGAAATCTTTGGTGCAGAGTCCAGATGTCAACGACCGTGGATGGGGGTCGAAGTTCTTTTTCGTCGAACGCTCTTCTCTGGAGAAGGAGGGGGAATGTCCGTTTTTGTTGACGGAGTGGCGAGTCGATAGTATGTATTTGCCTTTCCTTTCGTGTTTTTGTGTCTTAACTCTTGTTTTAACTTTTCTTCTTTGTAGTTCCCGAACCAGAGGATCTGGAAGTGAGTAGCCGATCAGAGGGCTTGTCGAAGATTGTGCTTGAGGTTCCTGCGTCTGAGAGGAAATTTGTGAACATCAACTTGCTATCGACGACTCCTGCTCCCCAAGAAGACATGTCAAATGTTTCGTCGTCTCATGCGAAAGGTAGACTTTCGGCTTTTAGAAGTCTTTTCAACGTTTTTTGTTTTGTCGTGTACTTAAGGATTTCTCCTTTTTTGTTGTCCTGTCGTGTCAGGTTCCCCTGGTGGTCGGTCAAGTGCTCGATTTAGGGTGGCGTCAGGGAAAAGTTTGATTGAGCAAAGGAAGGCAGCCGCCAAGGCGGCGTCGAGCAAATCGGCTCTGATTGACCTGACGGCCCCGGGCAAATCTGGTTCTAAGAGGAAAGCGATCACTTGTCCCGATGACGTCGAGGTGGAGGTATCCAAGAAGAAGAAGGACGTGACTGCCGAGGGGATTGGCAAGATTGGTGTCGTTGGGCAGTCGATTGTCGACCTTTTTCATGCTCAGGACCCGACTTTGAAGTCGGAGGTTGATGACGTCTCTCCCCTCGACTGCATTGGTGAAGCGGGGTGCTCTGCGTGGAAGGTGAATTGTCCTTTTTTGTTCGATTGTCGACCTTTTTTTCTTTTTTGTTCGATCATGTCTCCTGATCGTGTGTCGTGTCGCCGTGTGAGATTGTAGTCTTTTCAGTATCTTTTGGGGGCATATTCTGGCGTCAAGGCGATGGTCGCCAAGGCCGAGGATCGGGCTGCTAGGTCAGAATCCGATCTTGTGTCCTTGAGGACTAAATTAGAAGGAGCGGAGAGCCGCTTCCGTGAAATCGAGCGTCGCCTCGTCAGAGACATGAAGAGTTGTCAGGGGGAGTTGGTTGTGTGTCAGAGGGAGCTTGAAGAGTGTCGGGCAGGCGTTGAAGATGAAGTGAGGCGGGCTCGTATCGCCGACGGTCAGATTGCTGGCGACGTGGGGGCCTTCTATGCTGTGAAGTCACGCATTGAGATGATTGAAGAGTTCAATGAGGGCAAGCACGAGCTCTGGGACCTGAAGGCGGAGAAGGAGACTTTGGACTCCATGTTCCCAAAGGGCGATCCTGGTCAGGAGTTGTTTTGCTTAGCCGGCGTCGGAGAAGAGGCTGTGGATGAAGGTGCCGATGAGGACGAAGCTCATTCTAGCGATGCTAAGCCGACCGACGAGATAGCCCCATTGGAGCCAGCCCCTGCCGAAGGTAACGTTGTTGTTCCCGATGCTTGACTTTGTTTGTCCCACTTGTGTGTGGGTTTAGACATTTGGTGCATGTGGATAATATATGTTTTGGCGACCCGTCCACCATCGCGGGTCGTAGAATATTTCTGTTTAATGAAGTCCTACAGATGTGTAGGCAGACAATGTGGTTTGGCGACCCGTCCGCTATCGTGGGTCGCGTATTTATAAAAATGCTTTTTATTTTGCTGCAAATGCGTTTTTGCATGTAGAATTGCATGCTAGTTTGTTTTGTACATGTTCGTCGAACTTCCGAGGAAGTTGTCGACGATGTTTAGTATGTCGTGTATGTCGGTTTCACCCGTGTGCTCCGTCGAGTGGGATTTCACCGTGTGTATGTATGTAGGGCAGGCCTGCGACGTGTTTGTGTATGTGTTAGTCATGACATTATGCCGGGGAGGTAAGCAATATATAATAAGGTGTTTGTTCCTTATGTTTAATTGCGTGAATGTAAAAAGGTGTTTGTACCTTATGTTTTGTATAAGGCAGGCGGTGTGCCGACGTGCCTGTGTTGTCATCTCCCCGTAATCCGATCGATCGTGTAATGTAAGCGCTATATGCGGATGACAGGATCCATTTGCGGACGACTGGGTCCATTTGCGGACGACGGAGTCCAATGTAAATGTTGTTCTGCATTTGTATTTTTTGTAAGGAGGAAATCCTCGCTTAGTGTCAGATGATGACATGTAAAAGAAAGTAGCGATGTATATGCGATGGCATGCGATATGTATGCGACAGATGGCAATGTACATGCGATAGCATGCGATATATGTGCGACAGATGGCAATGTATATGCGATAGCATGCGATATATGTGCGACAGATGGCAATGTATATGCGATAGCATGCGATATATGTGCGACAGATGGCAATGTATACATGATAGCATGCGATAGGTAGCAATGTATATGCGATGTATAGAGTTTTGCGTGATGTTTTTACCTTATCGGTTCAGAAATGGTATAGCTTGAGATGTGATGCGTTCCAACTCCTCGGGATTGGTTATCCGTCTTTGTCTTTTAACTGATACGCTCCTTGTCCGACCACTTCGGTGATCAAGTAAGGTCCTTCCCATTGTGGTGCTAGCTTTCCGTCGGATGGGTTCTTGGTGTTCTGGAATGTCTTCCTTAGGACCCAGTCTCCGACCTTGAATGCCTTGATTCGGACGTTCTTGTTGTAACTCCTTGCGACTTGTTGTTGGAACCTGACCATCCTGATTCGAGCTTTCTCTCTGACTTCGTCCACTGTGTCGAGATTATGTGCTAGTTCGATGTCGTTTTGTTCATTTGTCTGAAGGTTGTAGCGAGCGGTCGGAACCAGTAACTCAGCCGGGATGACTGCCTCGCTCCCGTAGACGAGAGAGAAAGGCGATTGCCCAGTCGCATTCTTTGGAGTGGTCCTGTCGGACCAGAGAATAAGTGGGAGTTCATCTGCCCATTTGCCTTTAGCCCCTGTGAGGCGTTTCTTGAGGTTGTTGATAATGATCTTGTTGCTGGATTCGGCTTGTCCGTTGGATTGTGGATACCGAGGTATAGATGTGACCAATTTGATGTTCCATTGGTCGCAAAAGGTTCGAGTCTTATGACTGATGAATTGAGAGCCGTTGTCGCACACGATTTCTGATGGGACGCCAAATCTACACAAGATATTGCGTTTTATGAATGAAATGACATGTTGATCTTTTACCTCTCTGTAGGCTTCGGCTTCGATCCATTTGGAGAAGTAGTCCGTCATAGCGAGGAAGAAGACTCTTTGTCCCGACACGGGGGGGAGCTTTCCGACAATGTCCATTCCCCATCTCATAAAGGGCCATAGAGCTAAGGTCGGATGGAGTAGCTCTGACGGTTGATGATGTACGGGTGCATGCCGCTGACAGGCGTCGCACCTCTTAGTGTATTCCATGGCGTCTTTGTTCATTGTCGGCCAGTAGTACCCATTTCATAGGGCCTTTCTTGAGAGGCTTCGTCCGCCGGTGTGGTTGCCACACTCTCCTTCGTGTAACGATTGTAAGATACGTCCGACTTCTGGAGTCTTAAGGCATCGCAGGAGTAGTCCTGTAACAGATCTTTTGTACAAGATATTGTCAATGATATCGTAAGATAGTGCTTGTACCTTGAGCCTTTTTGCTTCTGTCTTGTCGTCGGGTAGGATGTCGTCTTTTAACCACCTGATGTAAGGTAGCATCCAGTCATCATCGGCGTCGATGATGTCCTCTTTGGGTCGGTCGTCTATTTTCATGGCGACGAGTTCTTCAAGTGATGTTGTTAACTCGACGGATGTTCTTGGGACGGCTGGCGTCGTGATGTGGGCCAATGGTATACGTGGAAATTCTTTCGGGTTTAGGACGGATCCTAAATTGGTGAGTGCATCAGCTTGGGAGTTAAGGTCCCTGGGTACCTGTCGGATGTTGAATGTCTGGAATTGTTCGATTAGTTTCCTGGTTACCTCCAGGTAGGCTACCATTCTGGTATCCTTGGCGTTGCACGACCCTTGTATCTGGTTTACGACCAGTAGGGAGTCGCAGACGACTTCGATCTCTCAGACCCCTAGGTCGCGGGCCAGGATGAGTCCGAATATGAGTGCTTCGTATTCAGCTTCGTTGTTGGTCGCATCCCACTCACATCTGACAGCTTGAGCTATCTTGTCCCCCTGTGGCGATTTCAGTACGACCCCAAGCCCCGATCCTCTGGCGTTCGATGCCCCATCTGTGTGGAGCTCCCATGTACCTGTCTCGTCTGTCGCGAGTAGTTGTGTCGCTTCTTTAGTGGCTTCTTGCTCTAGGGTCGGACTAAAATCGGCCACAAAGTCGGCTAA
This sequence comes from Rheum nobile, assembly GCA_027886185.1. Taxonomy (NCBI): domain Eukaryota; kingdom Viridiplantae; phylum Streptophyta; class Magnoliopsida; order Caryophyllales; family Polygonaceae; genus Rheum; species Rheum nobile. The sequence continues at coordinate 6,730,620 of WOAB01000559.1, forward strand.
GGCTTGCGACTTGATCGCCGTCCTAGGCTCGTATTCGATGTCGTAACCACTAAGGTGTATGGCCCATTTGGTCATTCGTCCTGTGAACTCAGGTTTCCTCATGATAGCTCTCATGGGATGATTAGTGTGAACAGTAATGGTATGGGATTCAAAATATGGTTTGAGTTTATTTGAAGCCATTACCAATGATAGTACGAGCTTTTCAAGTGACGAATACCTCGTTTCGGCTGATAATAGCATCCGACTGATGTAGTATATTGGCGACTATTTGCCATCCTCCTCTCTGACCAGTACAGCGCTTACGACCGACTCTGATACTGCAAGATAAAGAAATAAGGGCTCGTCGCCTTTAGGTTTGGCCAGTAACATGGGACTGGCCAGGTACTCTTTGAGGTTCTGGAACGCTGCTTCATGTTCTTCCGTCCATTGAAAGGACTTGTTCTTCTTGAGCGCGACGTGGAAGGGTTTGCATTTATCGGATGATTTGGAGATGAATCTGTTCAGAGCTGCTATCCGACCCGTGAGCTTCTGTACGTCTTTGACACATTGGGGGGATCGGAGGTTGATGAGAGCTTTGAACTGCTCTAGGCTGGCCTCTACTCCTCTTTGTGTCACCATGTATCCTAAGAACTTCCCTGACGACACTCCAAAGGAGCATTTAGTAGGGTTTAGTTTCATGTTGTACCTTTTGAGCACCTCGAAGTTGTCGCGTAGGTGGTCTATGTGATCTTCTTTCTTTTTGGACTTGATCAACATATCGTCAATATAGACTTCCATCGTGTCTTCGATTTGGTCTTTGAACATTTTGTTGACCAATCGTTGGTATGTAGCCCCTGCATTTTTCAGACCAAAGGGCATTACTTTGTAGCAATAGATACCTTGACTGGTGATGAACGCTGTTTTTTCTTGATCGTCGGGATCCATAAGGATCTAATTGTAGCCACTGAAGGCATCCATGAAGGTGAGCATTTTGTGTCCTGATGTGGCGTCGACCATGGCGTCGATGTGAGGCAGAGGAAACGAGTCCTTGGGACAAGCCTTGTTAAGGTCTATGAAGTCGATGCAGACTCTCCATTTGCCGTTCTTCTTCTGGACCACGACCACGTTGGCCAGCCATTCAGGGTAGTGGACCTCCCTGATTTTTCCGGTTTCCAATAAGCTTCTGACTTCGTCGTCGATTATTTTGTTCCGTTCGGGGGCGAATTTCCTGTGTTTTTGCTTGACATGGGGATGAGATGGATCCACATTTAATTGATGAGTAATAATGTTGGGAGATATCCCGACCATATCCTCATGCGACCATGCGAAACAGTCGGCATTGGTCCTGAGAAAGTTGAGAAGTTGTTGTCTAGTCGAGTCGTCCAGGTCCAACCCGACCCTTACCGTTTGGTTTGGCGTTGAAGGGTCTAGTGCGATCTCGTCGAGTTTCTCCATTTCTGGTTCAACGTATCGACTAGGTCCTTCGCCGATCTGTGGTTGCTATGCGATCTTGTGTTCGACCGCGTTCTTCATGGAAGCGACATAGCATTCCTTTGCGGTCCTCTGATCTCCTTTGATTTCTTGGACTCCCCACTCAGTGGGGAATTTGATGACTTGATGATGTGTTGAAGGTACTGCCTTCATAGCGTGTATCCATGGCCTGCCAAGAATACAATTATAGGGAGATGGACAGTCTAGGACTAAGAATTTAACATGTTGATTGATTCCTCCAGCGTATGTGGTCAGAATGATTTCACCAGTCGTGCGCTTAACCTCGCCGCTGAACCCGACCAGTGGGGTCGACTTCTTGACTAGATCGTTCTCAGCCAGACCCATTTCTTTGAGAGCATCGAGGGTCAAGATGTTTGTCGAACTCCCTGTATCGATTAGTATTCTCCGGATTAAGCAATTACCAATGGACAAAGAGATTACCAGACCGTCATGGTGACTATCCGACCCGTCGGACTCGTCGAATGTGACCGTCTGAAGGTTAGATGCCCTCCTTAGCTTGAGTTCTGATGCCTCGGGCTTGTCGCCTTTGCTTTCCTTGGCATGTCGCTTAGCCGCGGAGTATGTGTTCCCGCATATGTCGGATCCGCCTGAAATGGTATTGACAACTTTCGTATGGACAGGAGATGGGGGTTTGTTTTGTTTTACCTGATCTCGGCGTTCCATGGTGGCCTTTGCCCGTTCCGAGATGACGTCGCGTAGGAGCCCCTGTGAGAGTAGCCTAGCGACCTCTTTTCGCAGGGCGATGCACTCCTCGGTCGAATGACCATGGTCGCCATGGAATTCACACCATCGACTCATGTCCTTCTTGACGTCCGGGCGGTCGCTCTTTCGGGGCCATCTTACGTCTTTTCCATACTTGTCGAAACTCTTGACGAGCTCCGACACGGAAACGTTGAAGTTATAAGACTGGACCCTAGGAGGCAACGCAGAACCGTCCCTCCATTCCTGTGACCTGTCTTGGAGAGAATTTACCTGATTTGATTCGTTTCGATTACGAGAATAGGGATATGGGCGTCTGTCTCGACGATTGTCGGAGGAATGTTTGCGATCGGATGGATCGGGTCCGCGTGAGGCTTTACGCGACTCACGGTCTTCTTCCAGCCTTACCTCGAACATAGTTTTGGCCTGAACATCTTCAAAACTTTTGCATGGATACTTGGTAATCTCATCGTAGAGATTGCTGTCTTTGAACAGGCCTTGTCGGAATGCTTCGATAGACGTTGTGACGTCACAGTGGGGGATCCCCACTTTCTCTTTGTTGTACCTGTTAAGATAATTTCGGAGAGGTTCATTGTACCTTTGTGTGACTTGGTAGAGGTCACTCGATTGTTTCTCATGCTTCCGACTGCTGGCGAACTGGCTCTTAAAACAGTTGACCAGATCCGCAAATGATGCGATCGTTCCCTGAGGCAAACGCATGAACCAAGTTAGTGCGGGGCCCGCGAGGGTCGTGCCAAAGCTTTTGCACATGACAGCCTCGCGGCTCTCCCTTGAAACAGATGCAGCCATTAGTTTTTGTTTATAGAGAGAGATATGGTCATCTGGATCGGTGGTGCCGTCGAATGTCGCCATGTTGGGGAGATGGAACTTCTTGGGGATCTCGACCCTTGCGATTTCTTCGACGAACGGGAATTCTTCGAATCCGCCGGACGCTTCTCTCTCGATCGGTTGCGGGACTCCTGGGAGCCTGTTGAAACGATCGTCGATCGCCTTCATGTGTCGGTCGAAGGTTTGCTGAAAAAGGGCCATGACATCTGGCGGACTGGCAACCTATGTTTCGTCGATTCGGGCCCCAACAGACCCGATCGGTGTAGGAAAGGTGACATGGTTAGTCGAAAATGTACTAGCAAAAGGAGTTCGAGATGTACCCTCAGTGTGTCCGGGACGTCGTATTCTGGGACGCATTGGCTCGATATTGTCCATGTCGAGGCGCGTTCGGGTGCCGCCGTGGGCGGGCGCGTTCCTAGATCCTGAGACCACTGATTGTACCTGCGACTTAAGAGACTCATTCTCACGGGTTAGTTGCGCAATCTCGGCTTCGGATTGGGTTGACAAAGCGGCTAGGGCTTCGGTTTTCTAACGTTGTTGGGCTAGTTCCTCTTAAAGGGCGGCCATTTTTTGAGAGAGTTCTTGGAACTGGGTTGGAGTAGGATTTTCGGTTGGGTTTTCTGTGGTTTGGGTTTCGTCTTCGAGACGTAGTTCTTGGTTGTCAGTAGGAGGATCAATAGCCATGGTTGGAAGATTCCGGAAAGGTGATCGACAAGGTGCCCCACGGTGGGCGCCAAATTGTTTTGGGACGAAAAGATCGGACGACCTAAATCGCCTTAGACGGGGTAACTAGTCGACCGGACGATAGGAAACAATCCAAACCAAGTAAATAATAGATAAACAAGAAATAAATATGTAATAGCAAGGCGATTTTATTAGATGTCGTGTGAATCGGATTGAATCATGATACAACTTATCGTAATAAAACCAGAGATCGAGTGGGACTCGACCGGTGACTTGTGAGTGGCGACCGGCAGGGGTCAGACGTAGGTAACCGTTTTTAGATGGGCAGCGAGAGTGCTATTCTGGTGAGTTATCTGAGTAAGAAAGCGTGTCCCTAGCGTAGTGGTGAGAGTTGAATTTCTATCTTCCTTGTCGTCCCAATATGGTAAGTCCATTTACTCTTTGTGACCGTTGTGCTTCTTCGATATCTTTGTCTTCTATGCTGGACGTAATGGCGAAGATTTCGCCATTAAATTGCTGGTAATTGTGGTGGTTTAAGTGTTGTAGACGTTGCATGATCTGGGCATTAAATGCGTGGCGGGATCTTCGCGACCCTGTCGGATGACGCTCGACCAGAGAAGTCTTGTCGGCTTTTCTGGGCTTTCATTGTTTGGTCTTCCGAATGGCGATGGGCTTGGGCTCGATCGAGGGTCTGGTCTTTTTTTTTGGAGAATCCAGGCCCAACAGTAACCCTCTTTGTTTATTGTGTGGTTTTCATACTGGATCAATAAGCAAGCATGTATCACTGTGTTTTTGGCTGGATATCTTTCTTTGTTTTTGCAGTACTCGAGCACAATGTCATTCAGCGACACCTCAAGTTATCAAAGCGGGGACCCCCGAAAATATGAACATCCACCTACATCTCCTACACCTTCTCAAATAGAGGAGAAGTTGCAAGAAGAGTTAGACATGTTGCTAACGAATATCCCACGTTCCAACATGTTGGGTGAAATAATCACACGCCTACGTACTGAGATACATGAACTTGGACAAAGAATTATGGAACTCAATACAAGTGAGATGCAATTAGATCATGTAATTTGGAGACTAAATGCAAGGGTGGCAGAACTTGAAGCTGAAAACAAGACACTACACTCCCAGGAAAACTTCAGGAACCATGTAATAATTCCTATTTATGCGTTTGGTGCTAGTGTGATTCTAGGGATTAGTGCTTTCAGCATTTGTAATCGAGCATGTAGGCATGGTTGAGGATGAATTGACTATGAAGTATGTACCTCATGCTTTTGTTGTTTTTTTATGTCAGAGGATGAATTTTCTTTCGAATAGTATTCGTAAGCATGGTTGACTCTACATGTCAGATTGCCATAATATTAATGTCGATCTTCATGTAAGTTTTGCAAATTCAAGCACAATGCCAGCACTACACACACAGACAATTACCTTACTAGAATAGTTGCCAACTGGATGCTATCATTACATTCCTAGAATGTTGTAACGTGGGCTACCATTATATTTCTAAAAAAAAAGGATAGTTATCAACTGGATGTTATCATTACATTACTAGAATCAAAACTGCCTGTTGTTAACCTCCTCCTTCACGCGGAATGCACAGCCTTCATAGGCGCTTTTTAATACACAATCCTTTAACATTTCTTGCCAGTGCCAATCCTGTCAATGACCAACAACACGGTTAGTCAATCAACCTCTTTAATCATGTCAATAACTAATACCAATGACCAACAATATAAGGGTTTCCAACAATAGTTTAAGGGTTTCCAACAATAATAAGCAACAACAATGACCAACAACACGGTTAGTTAATCAACCCTTTTATTCTTGTCAATGACCAACAACACGGTTAGTTAATCAACCCTTTTATTCCTGTCAATGACCAACAACAATGACCAACAATGTAAGTTTTTTTTACCGGGAATTACCTTTTTAATAATATAAGGATTTCCAACAATAATAAGCAATGATTGGGCACGAGTCAGGGCAAAATTGAACCTCTTCGGGTTGCTCAGATATCCCATGCGAAAAGTCATGTCATATTCGTCATGCTTAGCGGTCGATCTGACGGTTGACAGGATAATCACTTCCTTTTCTTTACCCAGAAACTGCTCAACCTCTCCAATCTCAATATCCCTCATATGTAGAGACTTGAGAGCCTTCCTTATCTTTATTACTTGTTGTGGGAAAGGGGTAATAATCCCGATGTCTTGCTCATACACATTCCTTCTTATCAGCTTCTGTACGAGCTCAACCACCTTGCTAGCTTCAATCCTATTAAACCATGATGGGCTTCCCTTTTCCCTCTCATCAAAGCCTTGGATGCCACAGAACATGAAAGGGAAGTTCCCATTGGGAAGCATATCAGCCCAAGGTAAGGAAGATGTGTTACTGTCTTCTCGATATAGAATCAATGCTCCACTATAAAATAGTCTTGAAGGAACACAAAGAATTGCAGGGTGGCTCCAGTAATTGTTCAACAACATTGTGACATAATTGTGATCCCCTGATCTGTAAACTTTAAAGTCCAACAACCTCTCCAGAAAAGATCTTTCCAAACCATAAGCCTCATCTTGCTTTGAATGAATATCAGGCCCAAGTTGTTTAGGATCACCGCAAAGAACAATAACTGTGTTCTTTTCTAAGAGGGTTGATATGGGGATCATTGTCTCTGGCTCTGAAACTTGGCTTGCATCATCTAAGATGATGTGGGAGAACTGGCCACGGTTAACCCCTTCAGCATGATAGAGGTAAGATGCACTCATGTATGTCGTTATTATTATCTTGTACATGTGGAGTGCATCTCGAGAAGGGCAAGTGAAGAAACATGCATTGTAGGTGCAGAACCTCAACAATGCAGCATTCATTTTTTGTAAGGGACGACGTGTGGCATTCAACCTATAAATATCTTCATCCCTAAGTTTCATCCCCTCACAAAGGATTTTCTCTAATATGTGATCTGCCATGCAATTTGAAGAAGCACATACCAGTATATGAGAATTACGTCAAGTTGTATAGAGTTTTAGGATCACCTCCACCAGTGTTTTTGTCTTTCCTATTCCCGAGGGTCCATAAATCACATAAGTAGCTCCTCCTCTACAGCCTAAAATTAAGCGAACAACATTTTTTTGCTCCTCATCAAGAAGAAGTGAGATAGGCACAAAATTGTTTGTTGTAATCCTCCGCTTTGCATGATACTCATGGGGAAAGAGGAAGTTTTTGTGTAATGCCTCTGTAGATAGAATGTCTTGATGGAGCTTACTGAAATTTGCCTCGTTGAACACAAAACAGATTTCATACACATTGCTATCTATGTGCCTTTGGTAAAATTCATCATCAAATTGCAATAATAATTCATCAGCCTCAACACGGTGGATCAAGCCCTGTTCAAAGAACATTGGCAAGTTCAACATGAGAACACAACATTGGCAACGATAAGTCGTGCAATTTCATAATTCATTCCGACAATAATATATAACACTTTGACAAAAATAATAAGCAACCTAACATTATCCACATACTTGATGGAGAGGGCCTTCTTCATAAACATTCACCACATCTCCACGGACAACCGAGGGCCTTCTTTCACCTAGTCTTGGCACTTTAAGTGCTACAAGCTGATAATACTTTTGTCTCAAAGTAACAGACTTCATATTATAAGCTTTCACGTACTCATGTAAACAAATATAAAAAAATCATTCAACAACTTGGTACTACGAGAGAACGATGCCATCTAGCTATCCCCTCAGTCCCCCAACCCCCATACAGAGAAAATATAACACTTACCATAATTAGAAGTTCCTCCATCCCTAACAACTCATTGAAATACGAAGCATAATTTTCCTTTGTTAAGCCTTGTAAGACTACTTCAGGGATTTCGTCAAACTCTATCGCTTTCCTAATCTGTGGTGGTATGTTATATGGTCTCTGAGGTGCCAAAGCTTTGGATACTTCATCTTCAGCCAAGAGGAAGACAAGTCGTTCAATACTCACAACATCAGTTTCGATGACCACTATAGATGTCAAAACGCCAATCTCCTTGGGCACACAAGACAGCCATATAGTCAGGCTACCATGTGGCATCAAATTTCGTTCCTCCATATAAAAAGAACGGACAAAATCTTCCTCGGGTATGTCATCTGGTTGGCCAGATGGAGGTTTCATCAGTGACACCACAAATGAATCTCCAGGATTTGAAGCATAAATCTTCACACACCAAAGTAAAAATATCTTCATCAGTGGTGTTTTCTATTGTGAATGACGCCGCGGCAACCTCGTTGACAGGAACCGATTGAGGCTTTCCTCCAGCAAATGGAAACGGCACAGACACCATGACAGGACTCTCCTCAATATGAGTGGAAGTTGTGACTGAGGGAACATCGATGAAGCCAACCTCTCCCTTCTCATCAATGTTGGAGTATTCATCAGCCATACCTATTTGCCACTCAATTAAAATCCAACAGAAGTTTGTGAGTCCACAAGTAAAGAACACAACCACACGAGCTGCTCTAAGGAGATCAAAGAGATAAGGAGTAGAAAGAGATGGGTGAGATGAAGTGAACAAAGAGAGAGTATGGCTGGAAGCATGTACAGTTGGGATAGTCAAACAACACACACTCCAATGAGATGGGTGAGATGAAGTGCCATTAAGATCTCTGTAAAAACTAAGATCTATGCGAAGTAAAACATTCTGAATACGGTCATATTTGTCAGTCAAATACTATTACTTTGTGAAAATAGTATAAATAGTATGTCACAATAGCAATTTAAAATGTCACGGTTTTGAAATCACCAGCAGTACGAGTGGCACCATGTACCTAAAAATACTCAAACATGGAGCATTTTCTAATTAAGATATATGTAAAGTAGATTGGTGAGATGAAGTGCAATTAATATCTATGTAAAGTAAAATTGTCAAAGAAGCAGAGCATCGGGAAAGGGAGATCCAATTAAGACATCTTGTATTTAGATTTGTGAGATGAACTATTCAGCTTCTGAGTAGAACTATTCAGCCAGATGTCACACGTCCTACCCAAATTAGGCAATAGGCAAGCATGTAATATGGTTTAATGACTAAAAACTTTTAGTTGTAGTTATGACATTATTTTGTGAATATTTGGTATGACATATATCCAATTTAAACGATGTAGTTATGACATTATTCTTATTAAGTATGACATATGTTTTACTAAGGCCGATAAGAACTTTCTATTATAGCAGGAAAAAAACCTTCTGAATATTTGTCTACTTCAGAAAACTACTAGTTCATCTGGTTAACAAAAGTCTTGTGAATCATTTGTCTACTTCAGAAAACTACCAGTTCATCTGGTCACTTGGGTAGCTTTGGTTTTACATTTGGTCCCTTCTGAATATTTGGTTTTACATAATTTAGCCCTAACCCTAACCTGGAAAACCGTTTGTGAATCAATCTGTTGAGTTTAACAGTTCTTCGGGTTCATTTGCTGAGGTTCTACACTTCTGTTACACAGTTAATAGCCCATCGTCATTCCTGTTTAACAGTTACACAGTTCATCATGGAGATACACAGTTCAACACTTCTTCATGTATCATCCATCGCCATTCCTGTTTAACAGGGTATTCGTGTTCAACAGTCAAGAGGACGTTTGCAGAATGGGAGGGAGAGGGAGGGGAGGGAGGGGTTTGGATCTTTCAGTTCCAACTGTTCATTGACCGGCCGGCGGGATGGAGGAAGGCGGAATGGCCGAGAAATGGGAGGGAAGTAGGCGGGAGAAATGAAGAAAGGGGCGGGATAACTACAGGAAAAAGGATGGGAAATTTGGGGTTTTGGAGGGAAATATTAAGAAATAATATTTTTCTATTTTGGGGTTTTTTATTTCCTTTTTCTTTTCTATAATTTCATTGATTTAATTTACTTCTAAAATTAAAAGAAAAGATTTATTATTTTGCAAAAATACACCAAATGGTGTATATATGCAAAAAAAATAGCTTCTATGTTTGCAAATGGCAAACCCATTTAGGGTATTCTTGCAAATCGGTGTTTAATTTATGCAGAGAGATAAAGAAATGGAAATTGAAGGGGGATTTTATGGGTTTTTTTTTCCAACTCTGGCTTGTTTGACGGGATTTGTTGTCTGTTTGATTTGCTTTATCCTTCTAATATCTACCAAACATAATTAGAGTTAGGCCTTGTTTGGCCAAGTCTTGATAAAGACTTTATTTCAAAAAAGTACTTATTTTTTTCTTTCACGTTTCCCTACATCATACAAATTTTAAATTTCAAAAACTACTTTTCTAAAAAAAATACATTATAAGTAAAAATGTCTTTATAAAGGCTTACCAAACAAACCCTTAATCATTTCTATATCCTTTTTGCCCCATTTAATTACTACCTTTCTGTTTCTTGTAAACAACCAAACGCCACCAATAAGGAAACATAATATTTTGATTTTGGTAAATAACAATATATAATGTTGGGGATAATTAATGATACTTATTATTTAAATATTAAATTATTTTAACAAATATGAATCAATCAATCTATATCGTAATTTCAATGTTTAATTACATTTAGTAGTTGAACAAAAATATTAAAATATTGAATGTACATGACCAGTTGAGTTGACGAAATCCAAAATCTCTAAATCAGGGTTTAACGAGTCTATTCTAGGCATGTCAATGGGGAGGGTTCGGGGGGAGTAGTATTCACATCCCCAACCCTATTTGGAAAAGCATTCCCCGTCCTCATCCCCATCTGGAGAGCTAAAGTTGTCCCCGTCCTCGTCCCCACCGAATCCTCGTCCCCGTTAATTTTTTTCAATTAACATTTGTTTCGGGTCTTTTCATGGAAATTCATGCAGATTCTATACTTATAGTCAAAAAAGTTTCCTATAAATACCCCCATTTAATCCTCACAAATTTTTTCTTACTTGTTAACATGTTATGATTCTCCAATTAATTTACATTGTCAAACAAAATACAACAATATAATACATGAGTTGAATCCAATAATAAAAAAGTCCATAAAATTTCATGGTACATGTGTATTAATACTTATAGATGTCTATTACACCAATTTTTCAAATAAAAAATCAATTACCAACTATAAATTATAAATATGAAAAACATACTGCAAGGTCCCGACTTCACCCATGAAAATTCCCCCTGGAAAATCTCATCGAGTTTCCAAATGGGGATATTCATGGGTAATCTCGTGGGAAAACTCAATAGGCGATACCACGAGGATTACCGATGGAGATACTCGTGGGGATCCCCGGCGGGAACGGGGCGGGGAGTAGGGTGGAGGGCTCTATCCCTGTCCCCATCCCCATGCGGTGATGTGTTTTTTGCCCCATCCCCACTCTCGTCCCCATTTAAAATCTACATCCCTATCCCCGTAGCAGGGAATCCCCATGGATAATGGGGAATACCCACCCTATTGACATCCTTAGTTTATTCATTAGCATAGAATTCTAGCTTTCTATTATGAGTAGTGACTGCCAAGTGAAGTAATTCGTACAATGGCAGAGCTTTACCAATCAAAGAATGATATTTTGAGCTAGGTCTGATGGTCATTATCGGTTCGGTTTATTCGAGTGTAATCACATACTTAATTTTGCGGATGCTATGGGGCTCCGACAAGAATTATTAGCCGCTAAAAGCTTTGGAATTATAAAACTAGAAATTAAGGGTGACCATTTATGTGTAATCGATGCTTTTACAGGTGTATGGAATTCCCTTGGGAGATTGAAATGATTATATTTGACTCTCGGTTGGATTTTGTTGGAACGATGACATTCCCTTTAGTTTTGATGATGATAAACACCATTAGGTTTTATAGTTTATATTGTTTCTATGACTTTCAGGTTTGATGAAAGAATTAGAGAACAATGGCTATCATGAGAAGAAGCAAAACAGAGGAGTACAAGGAACGTTGAGTCAACAATGGAATAGTGACGCTGAGCATAATGAAATTGTGATATGTGCATTGAGAAGGAAAAAGAACAAGTGGAATAACACGGAGGGATCGATGCGATGACGCGGAGAAGACTGTGCTCGAACTTTGGAAAGAATGCTAAATATGGAAAGAAGATTTTGACGATTTCTTTGGCTGCAAGGCTTGAAGAAATAGGAAGAATTTAACATATCTTGAGTGATTTTATATAAGGAAAAAGTGAACCTAAGATTGTGAGCATAGATTAGGTAAAAAATTTATTAGTTACCTTATATAGCACTTTGTGAGCTATTAGGATAATTGGTAAGTGATCAGCGCTACTTTGTAGGGTTTAACTAGGAGTTGTTACCGGTGTTTTGGGTGCTATTTGGAGACGTTTAGTGCGTATTGCAGAGATTTGGAGTTGAGAAGTAGAAGTGTAGATATGGTGGTTTGGAGAAGCTTAAACGAAGACATCAAGAAAATGGGAAGAGAAGACCACAAGTGAAGACCGAAGGAAGAGTTGAAGCAAGAAGCAACATTGAGCAGCAGAGAAGATTCCGCGATCGCGGGCGAGCAGGAGGCCTAGTCGCGGATAAATCGAGAGCAAAGGAATTAGAGTTGCAATTTTCCGCGATCGCGGAACTGTGTGTCAGCGCGTCCGTGTTTCGTTCTTCCGAAGATTTATGTTTTATTTATTTTCCTTTTATTTTATTTCCTTTATTCCGGTTACTTTATTTTTATTTCCTTTTAGACTATACTTGTTATCTTTTTTTAGCATTAGGTTTGGTTTTAGGTTATTTAACCTAATTCCTTAGCAGCCACTTTGGCTATCTCATTCTACGTTCAGTTTTTCCCTTTGAGTTTTATTGTTTCATGACTATGAAGAACTAAGCACCCTTTGCTTAGTCCGACAATTGAAGTCTTCATTTGATTCATGATTGTGAGGTTATAACTCTATTTCCTATTCCTTTGGATTATATCTTTTCTCTTGAGCTTATTCCTATTGATTCTTATTGATTTGACTGGATTGATCACCTAGTTGATATTAGTAATTGTCTATTGCTAGGGTTTGGATATTTCGAGTTGAAATCCCTTACCTTGTGTAGCAACCATGATATTCTAGGACTAGTTGGACTAGTTTATTTATGAGAGAGAATTGATTATGTGTTAAATGCTGCGAAAAATCGGTGTTTCATGTATCATGGTTAATTCCTATGCTCCATGCTGCTATTGTTCTAAATCTTGATAGTTTCTCGTGCGTTCGATAGTAAGGCCAGGCCGAGTTGGACTGGTAACTATTTCAGAATAGGGACATGAATAATCATAGGAAGGAATAGAGATAATCTAGGACCAATCAATCGAATGAATGGTGGATATTTATTTGGCTAAGTGTTTTCCCCAATTGATTACAACCCTTTGTTTTGTTTACTTTGCTTTGTTTACTTGAAATTCAATCAACCAACCAAAACCCCCCTTTGTTACTTTTGCATGCGAATTTACATTAAGAAAGACAACTTCTCCCTATGGGATTCGACCCTTGCTTGCCTATTCTACTAGTTTAGGTTGTTAAGGATTTTACTTTGAATGGGTGATACGACTTTAGCGCCTGTCAGTAAGCCGTCTTTCCTATGACCATATGATGTGAATCAAGGCACCAATAGGAGACTTTCTTCACGGCGGAGGCTTGATCATGGCTAGCAAGGTAAGGCTTCTTCTCCTTGGACACTGAATGGCTCTTGATGGCTCCTTGAGGGCTGGCTGAAGGCGGAAGCAAGAGGGATTCTCCTTGAGGACTGTTGAGATGAACAATGGGCCAGCTGAGAGGAGCAAGTGGTTAGCCGAGAGGAGCAAGGGCCAAGGGAACCTCTAGAGGAGGTTCCTTGGCAGGTTTCTTCGTGGAACAAGATCAAGAGAATGATTTGAGTATGGAATGTGTGAGATTGAGAGAAAGAGAGGAGAATGAGAAAGCTTGAGTTGATTGATAAATTGGAAGGTTGGGGAGGTATTCCTCAACCCAAGATTGGATGTCCAATTCTAATATCTTCAACTAGTTATAAATGAACAACAAAAGGAGTTTAAATACTATGGCATTTCAGCCAACAAGGCTTGTGCCACTAATGGGCCTTGGGTTGAAGCCCATATGCAAATGGATCTTGACACCCACTAAGGCAAGTCTAACAACATAATGTAAATACTAAAAATAGAAGGGATAAGAGCCAAGGCTCGGATAGGCATGGCATCAGCTGCGTCGATGTCCACGGTGTCATGGCATCGACGTCCTTGATGTCATGACGTCGAGGTGAGCGGAGGCCGGCCAAGGGATGGCATTGGTGAGTGCTCGGCCAAGGTGTTGATGGAGGTCAATGGAGGTTGGCATCCATCACTCTCCCCTTCTTGAGGTAGAATTATCCTCAATTCGTCTTCATAATCCGGAGGCACATATGGGAAGAGGACTGCCAATTTGAGAGTGGGGTGGGCGTCGTAGTCCTCGGAAATCTCCACCACATAGACTTGGTCTTCGAACCACTTGAGCATTTGGAAGGGTCCATGGACACATGTGTTGAGCTTGGAGCGGTGCCGGGCGGGGAACCTCTCCAAAGGGAGGAGCATGTTCGCCAAGGGCATTGTCCTAGGACACGTAAACTCAACAAACAAAAGTAAGTCTTTCCAACGGCGCGGGCTGGCCCTAAGGATGGTTCTAAGCAAGGCACTGGGGTAGGGGTGACAACTAGTGGCAAGGATAAGGCTTGTCCCAAATTCCAGCCACAAAGTCCTCCAAGAATGACCCATAAAGTTAGGATCCCAAGCCAACACTATAGTACGAGGGATTCCATGTAAGTGACCACGGGGTCAAAGGAAAGGGAAGCTATGGTATGTGGTCCTACAAGGAATGCCATGATCCATCCTAGAGAAGTGGTCGACTAGCACACAAATGGAATCTCTCCCCTTCTTAGGTGTGGGCAATCCGTTTAGAAAAGCCATTGCTATATCTTCCCAAGGGGCGGCTAGAATGGGTAGGGGTGTGTAGGCACCTTGAAGGGGGGCCTAGTCACATGGTGGCCAAGTGTAGGCCAAACCACATATTCCTCAAGTGTGGCCATGGGTGTTGCATTCCCAAACTGTCCATGGCTTTCATGGGCTTCCCTAATCAACAAATGCCTAATGGAGGCTCTAGGGACACAAAGCTCACCGGCTCGGTAAAAGAAACCAACATCCAAGAAAGAGCTCTCAAGTTCACCCATAGTGGCATACTTGGCTAGGATAGGGCTGAGGAAGGGCTCTTGAGCATGTAAAGGCATAAGAAGAGAAATTCCCAAAATGTGAGCATGAATAATAGAAGGAAGCACATACCTCCTAGACAAGATGTCGGCAATCTTGTCTTGTCCCTTCTTGCGCTTGACACCATAAAGACTAGGCTCCACAAATTACATCCCACGAGTATGGCGCTAACTAAGGTGGGCGTGTTTCTTCAAGTAGGCAAGGGCCTCATGATGCGCGTGGAGGGAGAACTCCGTTGGTGGTGAAGCAATGAGGCGTCGGCCTCCTTGGGTATGGGGCAATGGTGAGGCACCGAGTGGAAACAAGGGCGCCAGCCAAGGTGGGAACAAGGCAACATTTTCCATGGTGGAGAGGCAATGGTGAGGCACCAAGGGAAAACAAGGGCGTCGGCCTTGTGGTACCGGCATGAGGTGGCGGCGGTGAGCCAAGAGGAGCCAAGGCTCACAACGCCCTTGTAGGGCAGCCGTGGTGACGCGCGCTGCATGCGGGCTGGACGCCGCCGACATGGGTAAGGATGGGCATCCGGTCTGGACCGGACACATACGGTCCGGACCAGCGGACCGTAAAAATTTTAATGCATGGATCGGACCGATACAGTCTGGACCGGGAAGACCGTATTTTATAATTTTTGACATTTAAATTGTTTGATTACGGTCCGGACCGTAAAAATTACAGTCCAGACCGGACCGTAAGACCGAAAATGTAAAATTCTTGGACCATGGACCAGACCGTCACGGTCCGATCCATAAATTTACGGTCCGGTCTACTTTTACCCATCCTTAGACACGGGCGCCGTGCCGGTGGAGGCGGCGGCCGTGCCGGTGGTGAGCGCACCAATTGGTGGCTGGCCACCGTTGGCCGCGCGCTCACACATGCCCTTGTGTTGAGGCGCCGAGGGATTGGGAGTCTCAAGGGCCTTGAGCCGATGTCTTTCGACTTGATCTTCAAGAATCTCTCTTGGGGACATAGGCAAAAGGGTGATGTGCTTCCCACCATGGAAAAACACAAAGGTGTTGAGGAAGCCATCATGGATCACTCGCCTATCAAATTGCCAAGGCCTTCCTAGCAAAAGGTGAGTTGCATCCATAGAAATAACATCACATAAAATCTTATCAAAGTAAGGGCCAATAGAGAATGCGATGTGGCATTGCCTAGCTACCACATCACCTTTACCGTCGGCGAGCCCTTGGGGGCTATAAGGTTGAGGGTGAGCCGTGGTGGAGAGGTTAAGGTGCTTGACCACGCGCTCATTGACAAAGTTGGCATATGACCCGCCATCAATTATCACACTAAGTGAGGCGATGCCGATGATGCACCGAGTGTGAAAAAATTCTCTCGTTGGTCCTTTGTGTCACCTTCTTGGACCGAGAGCACACGGCGTATCACCAAGCTAATCGTGGTGGCGGATCCATGCGCAAGGGGGCGCAAGCATAGTTCTCATAGGTGGCCTCCGCAGGGGCTTCAAGTTCTTCCTCCAGGGCCTCGTCCTCATCCTCACAAGATTCTTAGCCGCTTGGAGAGGTAAACAAGACCCTCTTGTTGTTGGGGCAATCACGTTGATAGTGGCCACGGCCACCACACTTGAAGCAAGCTCGGTCACTAGACCGCTCGGAGGATGGGGCCGGGGCACGAGGTGGGGCACTCAGTCAAGCGGCGCCGGTAGCACCGATGGGCACGGTTGTGGCTAAGGCGGGGCCGGGGCACGGCTATTGGGCAACAAGAGCGGCAGGAGAAGAGGAAAAAGATGGACTAGAAGTGGAGGCATACCTCGGCGGTTGTGATCGAGCCCAAGCGGCCTTCTTCCTTCTTTTGTTGTTGGTTGTAAATCTCCATGGCCGTGTGAGTGAGGGTGTTGTGATGTGACCCTGCCTCCCATGACGGCCCAAGACGAGGAAGAAGCCATGAGCCATCGCTCAGAGGGCCCGGTAACAAGGTCTAGGTCCAAAGTCATCGCCTCCGCCGTCGCGTCACTTGCCGCACGCGTCGTCGCTGGCCAAGGAAGCCCAGACGCCAACCCAAGACTCGTCGTCCTCGCAACCATCGGCATCAGAACAACGCGTGCACACACTCGCGAGTCGATCAATCCTTCGTCGTCATCTATCGAGATGTTTGCCTTCACTGCATTAGGATTTTCACGCGTTCTTTTGATACACTTTCTATATTTAGTATTTCCTGCGTGTTTTAGATAGTTTTCTTTTATAGTCTTTCTATCTTTTAGGGTTTGTGCATTTTGCATGCTTGCATGGGCTAGCCCTTAGGCTCGTTTCGGCCCAAGCCCATTAGGTCTTGGCCGAGATACATTGGCTATTTAAAGCCTCCTTTGTTATTGTTATTTCTCACGTTCAATTTAATTCAAGGTTTCAAGTCGAGTGTTTATCCTCCTTCCCTTGATCGGACGTCAAACCCCTCTATCTTCGCATCCCCTTCCCTCCACCGCCGACGCTACGGCAATTGCTTGATCTTTCAATCCAAGTCTTCCTTCGCCTCTCCCTTCCTCCGCAGTCGACGCTACGACACCAAAGACTTCCATCGCCACCAACCCCGCGTTGTCGCCATCGCTAGCTTCGCCTTGACACCCGTCATCACCTTCGCTATCACCGACGTCAACAACTCTGGCCGCCCATCATCGCGATCATCACCTCCGCGTTCCACCGCAGATTGATATGACAGAGTGACTTCCTAACCAAGACTAGATCCAAAGGTGTCACCTTTGACAATTTGGCTTGTCATCGGAGGCAAGAACACATCAACTGGTATCAGAGTCCAGCAGCCTTGTAAGTCACGAACTCAAGTTTACATCTTGTTCACAAATTATTATTTTTTCTTGACCCCCATCGTTTGTTTTACTGAGATATCGCGAAAAACCATAAATTTTCCATCTTTGCTCACCTATTCGGTTTCTACAAGGTAATACCTTGGCCGAAATTTTTTTCCTTGTTTCCCAAGTTTTGGTGTGTTAGGTAATTTGTTATCTTACATGCTAGAATATTTTGTTTCCTTATTTCATGCGTGGATAGAGTTTCCTTGTTTGCTAGAGTTTACTTTTTAGGTTGTTAACCGAATTTCCTTATATAAGATATCATCAAATCTTATCTTCTCTCTCTTATCTCTAAGATCACACTTGTGATATTCTTGTTACTTAGACCTTTTTATTTTGTTTCCTTTTGCAAATTCGAAAAGATCAAAAGATAAGATCTCGGATATTATAAAACAAAAAAAAAGATATCCAAAAGGTATTCAAAAAAAAAAAAGTTTCCAAAGTTAGGTAAAGCCAAAATAAGGCAACCCTAACTCACTCTCGGTCTAAGCTCATCTTCTCAACATCTCCACCGTCTAGGTCAAGCTTCCTAGAAGGTACTTTCTTGCTTATTAGGTTGCTTTGTTTACGTTTGTTTTAGGGTTTCAATTTGTTCTTGTTTGTTTGATTGCAACTTGCTTGATACACCATTACTTGTGCAAGCCAAGCCGCCCTCACGGCAAGCCCAAACTAGCCCTACCTACATGAACTTTGTGACTTGACTAGTGATTTGCTTGGTTGTTGTTCTTTGTTGTCTTTTGGTTCGTTTTTACTCCCATGTCTGGCCGTCTTGTTATAGGTACCATGCCGATTGGACACAGTGAAGACGAACGCGACGTTGACAACACCAACCCCCAACTACCGCCGTTGGTGCAACAAGACCAACCACCTCTCGACCCCCCATAACACAAACCACTCCTTGAGTTGTCCGAGGAGCAACAATTGATTCAAGCCCTTCGACAAGAGAATGCATCCTTAAGAGCACAACAACGCGTGGCACCCATCGTGCCAACTCCAACTCCTCTGAGTGCCATGGACGCGCCGGCTCAACCTGGAGCCACCGACGCGGGTCCATCAAAGACAAGAGTCGACAAAGGCAAAGGAATCATGCCTTCGACATCTTTTCATCAACCATAACTCAATCGGATGCAGAGTGTCATCGAGAGTCACCAAGGCTTCGTTTCCCAAGCGGACTGCTACGTGCCTAGAGCCACAACCGCTGGCTTTGACAACGGCTCCGACTATGACCGCGACGCCGAGGACACTCAAGGTGAGTATTCTGAACCATACAACTTTGATGATCAATATGCCTCTAGGAGAACCTAGAGACACGTACCGGACTCAGCGCCACGCGAAGGCCGCCCTCGCCGATCCGAGCAAGCCGACGCGACGCCAATGAGACCCAGTCGCCGACCAAGTGGGCATACGCGACGCGATGAGACCAACTTGAGGACCCCACCTACCCAGCCATGGAGCCATGATGTACGTGATCACCTTCAACACCAGAGTGTTCGGACGCCGCGTTACGGATCTGATGGCTACGCGTCGATCACACCCAATGTCCACGACGACTTCGACGAGTATGATGATGAAGAGATCGAGGACTCAGGTATGGTCAACCCTAATTTTTTTCACCCCCCTCTTGGAGATCCACTTGAATTGCAGGATCGACCTTCAGATTGGATACCTCTACCGCGTCTCCAGCCCCAAGGAGAAAACGTTCGTGACATTGTCGGCGAGCGTCGCGATGTTATGCCAAGAGACATTCGACGCGACAACTACGATGCCCAGCCGCGAAGACGTCACTGCGATGACGCCTATGTGCCCAGGGATGAGTATGTCCGTGAAGATCGCCAAGAACGCGATAGACACCAGGTTGGACGTGATAGACCACATGGAGTGCGCGCCTTTGAGAACCCTCTCTACGACGCCGCGCCAAACAACGCATTCAACCAAGCACATGCCCAGCCTCGATTCCAACGACACCAAGTCAAGGTAAAAATCGAGCATTTTTATGGTGAATACAACACCTCTGTTTTTTCTTGAATGGGTGCAGGCTACGGAGTACACACTTGGATATTATTGAGTGCCCCCTGAGGAGCATGTCGACGCCGCGACACTTAATTTCCGAGGAGCCGCGCGAGTATGGTGGCATCGCTTCGAGGATGACTGCGTCTGACGCCATAGGACAAGGGTCACGGAGTGGCACCAACTCGTGTACGTGATGACAAAGAAATATGTGCCTCCAGACTATAGGAATCAAATGCGACTGGAGATAGCCATGGCTCGCCAAGGGTCGATGTCTCCCCTCGAGTTCTATTCCAAGCTTGAAGACATGTATTACAAGGCCAACATCTCCGTTGCACCATCGACTTTGAGGAGGAAATTCTTGAGTGGCTTGAACACCAACATCCGTGATCAACTTGAGATTTTGCCAATCAAAGACTTGAACACCCTCACTCACACGGCGATGCAAATTCATGCATAACTCACTTGCCGAAAGACCTACACATGGCAAAGTGGCCAAACCAGGTATGCTTCTAACCCTAGTGGTTTATC
This sequence comes from Rheum nobile, assembly GCA_027886185.1. Lineage (NCBI taxonomy): Eukaryota > Viridiplantae > Streptophyta > Magnoliopsida > Caryophyllales > Polygonaceae > Rheum > Rheum nobile. The sequence continues at coordinate 6,750,902 of WOAB01000559.1, forward strand.
TTCTACTAACCCTCGCCCTAATGCCTCTATCACAGCCGCGTCTAGCCAAGCAACCAAGGCGAAGCCTTCGACGCTGAGCACCGTGCCGCGCCAGACCGCGCCCAGACCACCCCCAGTGGGCACAGATCGCGCGCGCGACCTCGAATGCTACAAGTGTGGTGGACGAGGCCACTACAAGAAAGATTGCCCCAATGCTCGCAAGGTGTTGTTCTCCACGGCCGCCGCCGGCTACGAGTCTTGTGACGACGAGGAGGCCACACTTGACGCGATCGATGAAGGCATCGACGAGGAGGAAGACGCATACGACTGTGAACCAACTTCACTGCACGTGGGCACACCATTGAGTTTGGTGACGCATCATCTCCTCACAGTCAAGGAAGCAAGCTTATGCGATCAACGCGAGAACTTGTTCCACACAAGAGCTCTCGTCCAGACAGCTTCCTTGAGTGTTATTGTTGATGGAGGATCATGTGCTAACATTGTGAATGAGAAGGTCGTAACACACTTCAACTTGCCTACGATGCCTCATCCACAACCTTATGCCCTCCAATGGATTTCTTCATGTCCAGGTAACACAGTATATCGCCAATGTTTAATTTTTTTTCCATAGGGCAATACTGTGATTCTATACTTTGTGATGTCATTGCAATGGACGCCACCCATATTTTGCTTGGGCGCCCATGGCAATTCGACAGGCGCGTGCTCCATGATGGCTATTTGAACACTTATGTGTTCAATTACCACGAGAAGCGCGTCACTTTGCATCCAATGTCTCCCCATGAGATCTTGCAGGACTAGGTCGAACGTGATCGCCAGAAAGCCATAGAGACTGCGTCTACTAGGTCAAACGAGTGTCCGGAGGCACTCCAGAGGCAAAACTACTCCAAATCTGGCAACACTTCGTCTCCTCCAGGCACTGGCAAGAAGAAACACAACGCCACAGCTGGGACACCAAGTGCCCCACAGACTTCGCGAAGCGCCTCGCCATCGACAAAGTTTGCCGATCCGTTGCCACAGACGCGTCCTTTGCAAGGCAAATGTGAGCAACGCGTGCTTTTAGCCAGGCTCAGTGACCTCACTGCGTGTTTGACTGGCAAAGCTCCATGTTTTCTGCTTGTGCCAACTCCATGCATCCCTGAGTCGTCGAACACCGCGTCCGTGCCACCAGTCATCGTGACCTTGCTCGCCGCGTTCGACGATGTATTGCCTGATGAGTTTCCACAAGGTTTACCTCCATTGAGAGACATTGAGAACCATATTGACCTTGTGCCTCCTTGCCCAATCGCGTTGCGTATAGAGTTGGCCCAGAAGAGACCAAAGAGCTACAGCGCCAAGTGCAAGAGTTGTTGGATCGCGGCTACGTAAGGGAATCTCTATCCCCTTGTATTGTACATGTGATCCTTGTGCCCAAGAAAGATGGCACATGGAGAATGTGTGTTGATTGTCGCGCGATAAACCAGATCACCGTCAAGTATAGGCATCTGATCAGCGCTACTTTGTAGTGCATATCTAGGAGGTATTACCGGTGTTTTGGGTACCATTTGGATATGTTTAGAGCGTAATTATAAAGTATGGAGTTGAGGAGTAGAAGTGCAAATATGGTGGTTTGGAGAAGCTTAAATGAAGATTTAGAAGATGAAGAGAAGAAACCACATAGAAGACGAAGGAAGGCTGAAGAAAGAAGCCAAAAGAGAGCTACAGAGCCAAATTCGCGATCGCGGGGCTGAGGCCGCGGTCGCGGGAATCAACGAAAGATGGGAGAAGAAGATCGCGAGAATCCGCGATCACGGGCAAGCAAGGCCTGGTCGCGGAAAAGTCGAAGAAAGTTGAGAGCAAATTTCTATTTTCCGCGATCGCGGAAATTATGCCGCGGTCGCGGAAATCTACATCAGGCATCCGCGAGGAGTTTCGTCCGGAGATTTCGTTTTTACTTTATTTCCCTTTTTCTTATTTCTTTTATTCCGACTTTATTCTTATTTCCTTTTATTGTTATTTTCTATCTTTTAGCTTTAGGTTTAGCTAGGTTTTCTATTTAACCTAGTTTTCTTAGCATCAAGTTATCATCTAGAATATCGTTCAACATTGTTTCCCTTTTGAATTATGAAGAACTAAGCATCCTTTGCTTAGTCCGACAATTGAAGCCTTCATTTGATTCATGATTGTGAGGTTATAACTCTATTTCCTATTCCTTTGGATTATATCTTTTCTCTTGAGCTTATTCCTATTGATTCTTATTGATTTGACTGGATTGATCACCTAGTTGATATTAGTAATTGTCTATTGCTAGGGTTTGGATATTTCGAGTTGAAATCCCTTATCTTGTGTAGCAACCATGATATTCTAGGACTAGTTGGACTAGTTTATTATGAAAGAGAATTGATTATGTGTTAAATGCTGCAAAAGATCGGTGTTGCATGTATCCTGGTTAATTCTTATGCTCTATGCTGCTGTTGTTCTAAATCTTGATAGTTTCTCGTGCGTTCAATAGTAAGGGTTACCAGGCCGAGTTGGACTGGTGACTATTTCAGAATAGGGACAGGAATAATAAAAGGAAGGAATAGAGATAACCTAGGATCGATCTATCAAATGAATGGTGGATATTTGTTTGGCTAAGTATTTTTTCCCTAATTGATTACAAACTATTTGCTTTGTTTGTTTTGTTTACTTGTTTGACCACAATCAACCTCAAAACCCCCCTTGTTACCATTGCATGTGACTTGACATAAAGAAAGACAACTCCTCCCTGTGGGATTCGACCCTTGCTTGCCTATCCTACTAGTTTAGATTTGTTTAGGATTATTTTGATTAGGCGATACGGCTTTAGCCCCGATCAGCATCCTATTCCACGCCTTGACGATATGCTTGATGAACTTCATGGCGCCACACTTTTCTCCAAGATTGATTTGAAGAGTGGTTATCACCAGATCAGGATGAAAGAAGGTGATGAGTGGAAGACCGCGTTCAAGACGAAGTATGGGCTCTACGAGTGGCTTTTCATGCCATTTGGGCTCACGAACGCGCCCAGCACCTTCATGCGTGTTATGAACCACGTCTTGATAACTTCCCTTGGCAAGTTTGTTGTCGTTTATTTCGATGACATCCTTGTGTATTCACGGAGCCTGGAAGAGCATGTCGATCACCTACGACTTGTGCTCGAATGCCTTCGACGCGAGAGCCTATTCGCCAATCTGGCCAAGTGCTCATTTTGCTCCACGTCAACCAACTTTCTGGGCTATATTGTGAGTAGTGATGGTTTACGCGTCGACGAAGAGAAGATCGCGGCCATCAAAGAGTGGCCAACTCTGACGACACCGACATAGGTGAGAAGCTTTCTAGGCCTCGCCGGATTCTATAGGCATTTTTTCCGAGACTTCTCCTCCATTGCCGCGCCATTACATGAGTTGACGAAGAAGGGAAGCACAGTTGTCTGGCTTGAGTCCCACGAAAAAGCCTTCTCGGCTTTAAAGAGGGCCTTATACAACGCGCCGTTGCTCCAGCTCCCCGACTTCGCGAAGACCTTCGAGGTGGGGTGTGATGCCTCAGACATGAGCATTGGTGGTGTGCTACACCAAGAGAAGAGGCCCATTGCATATTTCAGTGAGAAGCTCACAGGGGCCACACTCAATTATCCCACCTACGACAAAGAGTTGTATGCCCTCATACGCGTGCTAAAGACTTGGCAACATTACCTTTGGCTGCGTGAATTTGTCATCCACAGCGACCACGCCGCGTTGAGCTACTTAAAGAGTCAAGCCCACCTCAATCGACGCCATGCTCGCTGGGTGGAGTTTCTGGAGACATTTCCTTCTGTCGTAGTTCATAAGAAAGGAAAAGAGAACATTGTTGCTGACGCATTATCTCAAAGGTATGTTCTCTTGACTCATGTGCAAACTAAAGTTTTGGGTTTTGCTTTAATTAAAGAATTGTATGCTAGTGATCCTTTCTTTGCCCCTATTTTAGAGCATTGCCTGAGTTCGCGTGAGTATGAGTCCTATTTCCTTTCTGAGGGTTATTTATACAAGGCTAGTCGCCTTTGCATCCCTAGGTCTTCCATTAGGATCCTTTTGATTCAGAAAGCACACGAAAGTCGCGGACATTTTGGGATTAGTAAGACATTGGCCGCGCTTAGAGAACACTTCTTTTGGCCTAAGATGACCCACCAAGTGACTAGGTTTTGTAGAAGTTGTGTGACTTTCCAGAGAGCCAAAGCTAGGTCTAGTCCTCACGGCCTCTACACTCCTTTGCCCATACCGAGTGCCCCTTGGGAAGATTTGTCTATGGATTTCATCACGGGTTTGCCCCTCTCTAGATGAGGTAAAGACTCATTTTTTGTGGTCGTAGATAGGTTTTCTACGATGACACATTTTATTGCTTGTAAGACAACCCATAGTGCTAGTGAGATTACCGATATTTTCTTTGAGCATGTGGTGCGTCTTCATGGAGTCCCGCGTACTATAGTGAGTGATAGGGATTCTAAGTTCGTTGGTCATTTTTGGAGAACTCTTTGGGGTAAGCTAGGCACCAAACTCTTATTCTCTACTAGCTACCACCCCCAGACCGATGGCCAAACGGAGGTCACGAATAGAACCCTAGGAGCCCTCCTACGCGCGATGTTTAAAGCCAACCCTAGACGTTGGGAGGACTTACTATCACTTGTCAAGTTTTGTTACAATAGATGCAGGCATACGGCGACCAAGTTGACAACGTTTGAAGTGGTGTATGGCATGAACCCCTTGACACCACTAGATCTGTCGCCGCGACCACTACGTGACCCAGTGCATGTCTCCGCCGCCAACCGCGCCGAGCAAGTGCAGGAGCTTCATCGACGCACCAAGGAGCAGCTGGAGAGGAGGGCCACGCAGTATGCCTCGTACAAGAATTATGGCCGCCGCCGCATCGTCTTTGCCCCCGGAGACCTTGTCTGGATGCATATGCGAAAGGAGAGATTCCTCGTGTGGCACAAGCACAAATTGGCACCACGTGGAGATGGCCCCTTCCGCGTGATCAAGGCCATAGGAGACAATGCCTATCAACTCGAGCTCCCACCAGATTTTGGAGTCCACGCGTCCTTCAACGTGGCGGACTTAACACCATATGTTGAGCCAGAGTTTGATGATGGTGAAGCGGGGATGCTTCACAGCCAAGTGGGGGAGGGTGATATGACCCTGCCTCCCATGACGGCCCAAGACGAGGAAGAAGTCATGAGCCATCGCTCAGAGGGCCCAGTAACAAGGTCTAGGTCCAAAGTCATCGCCTCCGCCGTCGCGTCACTTATCGCACGCGTCGTCGCTGGCCAAGGAAGCCTAGACGCCAACCCAAGACTCATCGTCCTCGAAACCATCGGCATCGGAACAACGCGTGCACACACTCGCGAGTCGATCAGTCCTTCGTCGTCATTTATCGCGATGTTTGACTGCATGCCTTCACTGCGTTAAGATTTTCACGCGTTCTTTTGATACACTTTCTATATTTAGTATTTCCTGCGTGTTTTAGATAGTTTCCTTTTCTAGTCTTTCTATCTTTTAGGGTTTGTGCCTTTTGCATGCTTGCATGGGCTAGCCCTTAGGCTCGTTTCGGCCTAAGCCCATTAGGTCTTGGCCGAGATACATTGGCTATTTAAAGCCTCATTTGTTATTGTTATTTTTCACGTTCAATTTAATTCAAGGTTTCAAGTCGAGTGTTTATCCTCCTTCCCTTGATCGGACGTCAAACCCCTCTATCTTCGCATCCTCTTCCCTCCGCCACCGACGCTATGGCAATTGCTTGATCTTTCAAGCCAAGTCTTCCTTCGCATCTCCCTTCCTCCGCAGTCGACGCTATGACACCAAAGACTTGTCTTTCAAGTCATCTATCCCTCATCAAATCACTTCCGCCATCGTTTTCCATTCTTCCACCAATCGCTTCCATCGCCACCAACCCCGCATTGTCGCCATCGCTAGCTTCGCCTTGACACCCGTCATCACCTTCGCTATCACCGACGTCAACAACTCTGGCCGCCCATCATCGCGATCATCACCTCCGCATTCCACCGCAAATTGATACGACAGAGTGACTTCCCAACCAAGACTAGATTCAAAGGTGTCACCTTTGACAATTTGGCTTGCATCGGAGGCAAGAACACATCATGTTGAGATCCCGGATTGGGAGGAGAGTCAAAGGCTCACGGATCTCAACATCAAGGCCACGTAGAAACATGGTGCGGAGGGAGGCGGGCATGGTGGACACACCGGCCTTGTGGACTAGCTCCTCGAGCTCAACAAAGAAATCAAGAGGCGTGTGGTTGCCTTGGCGAGCTAGAGCAATTTGAAGGTGCATTTGCTCAAGATAGTCTTCCGGCACATACCTCATGGTCATGACATGGATGAGTTGATTCCAAGCCACAATCGGATCCAAGTTGCGCCTAGCTCGATTGATAGTGAAGTGAAACCAGCATGAGCGGGCATTGCCGGTGAAGTGAAGTGTGGCAATCTCAACCTTCTCAAACTCATCATAATGGCAATGGTTCAAGGCATACTCGGTGGCTTGTAGGACTGTTCATCGGGTTCGGTTTTTGGTTTTTTGGCTCGAACCGAACCGCCCAAACCGAAACCGAACCGATTATATTCGATTCGGTTTTCGGTTCGTATAAAAATCATATTCGGTTCGGACCGAACTGATTTAAAGAAGAAGAAAAAAACTAAAACTAACCTAGACCTAATCTTTGTTTTACCTTCACAGGCTTCACGCAGTCCGCCGTATTTCTCCTCTGTTTCAACTTTCAAATTTCAAAGAAGCGAAGCCATGGAGCCATCAGCCATGGAGGAACGAGAATCCCACTAAGGTGGCTCAACAACTGCTTAGCCTCCCCCAATCGTTCTCTCCTCCCAATTCTCTTCTTTTGAATCCCGCTCAAGCAGTCCCCGGCGCGCGAGATCTTCATTCCTCCGTCGCACTCGAGCAGTCCCCGGCGGCGTCGCGGCGAGATCTCCATTCCTCCGATGACGGTACGTTCGACAGCTACTCATTTAGTCATTTGCTCTTGTTTTCTCTGCGTGTTTCGCTCTTTTCTTTCTTTGGTTGTTTATGTAGGCCACAGTTTTGGTAGAAATTGTTGAACAATTGGTGTGTTATAGGCCCGGGTTTTATCTTAGGTGATGAATCTTTGGAGTTGTTATTTATGAGTTATGACAATTTTGCTCGCATTTGAGGTTTCATTTGACGCGAATGAAGAACTTTTACTTGTGGGTGTTAAGCAGTCAACACGGTGATGAAACATGTTTTCGATCCGCTTCATGTCTAATCAACATGAACATTCTTGTTTCTTTGTCGTTAGAGGCGATGAAGTCACCATACATGACATGTTTGCTTGCTACTGTCTACTGTATTTCAGGTACTCCCCATGACATGTTTCATTCGTCTGTTTAGAAGCTCATATCAAAGGTTTAAACATACAGCACATGGATCTTTAGTATATTGATTCAAGTGTAACCACAAATATTTGCTATTGTTTGACTTTTGAGACATAGGTGACTTAGTTTCTCTATTTAGGTAAAGAAATATTTTCAAGAGTTTATGTTTATAAATTATAATTGTTAGATTCATTTTAGCATTTTTTGTTTCTCTAACTTAATCTTAACGAGTGAAACAGTGATTCAACTAATAAATTCTTCAAAAGATTAACAACTGAAAATCACGGATAGACATTCATCAAATGTGAGTACTTTAAATATATCATTGTCAATGTCTTGTGTATTTCATAGAAAATATAGTTTATATACTTGAACTTATCTCTTTTTATTTTTCTTAATATAGATGTCGAGCTCTCAATCCAAAAGAAAGCGTGTAAAATCAGCCACAATGCCCTCATCTAGCACCCGACAAGAGTCTCGAGACTTGCTACATTCACATGCATCTGAAAATTCACCCGAGGTTGATTTCGTTGATGATGATTATGTGGAGGAAGAAGGGGATCCGAGTATTGATGAAGATGATGACACTTTTCCTACTAATGAGAATGCAAGAGAAGAGGTTGCGAATGAAGTGAGAGCCGCCAAGTCAAAGTCCATAAAAATCCAAAAAAGGGCAGAATTTTGGAAACACTTTAAGGGAATTAAGGATAGCAATGGAGATACAGCAAGGGCTGAATGTATTTATTGCAAGAAAAGCTATGCAGCAAATTCCTCCAAAAATGGTACTCGCAATTTGAGCAAGCATCGGGATAGTTGTGTAGAAAATCCAGAAAACAAGAGCAAAGGTACCCAATCTAAACTTCTTTTAGAACCATTTGATAAAGCTGGAAATTGCAAGGTGAAAAATTGGGTGCTAGATCTAGAAGAGGTGAGAATGAAGATGTGAAAATTGGTAGTTGGAGAAGAGTTACCATTCAACTTTGTGCAAAATTTTCTTTTTAGGGATTTATTTGCAACTGCTTGTCCTACCTTTAAAGTGCCATCACGTTCTACTGTTACTCATGATTCTTATAAAATGTTTATGGAGGAACGAGAGAAGTTGAAACTGTTTTTGGGGAAGAATTCTCAAAGAATTTGTTTGACTACTAATACATGGACTTCCAATAAAAAGCTGAATTATATGGCTTTGATTGCTCATTTTGTTGATAATGATTGGAATTTACAAAAAAGAATTTTGAACTTTTGTACAATTAGTGGTCATAAGGGTGAGGAAATTGCTAGAGATATTGAAGATTGTCTAAGGTCGTGGGATTTAAGTGATAAGATTATTACACTGATTGTAGACAATGCGAGTGCCAATGATTTAGCTTGTGTTAAGCTAAAAGAGATGATTGTAGCAAGTGGTAGTAGCATTAATGGTGGGAAGAATCTGCACATGAGATGTACTGCACACATTGCTAATCTTATTGTGAGGGATGGTTTAAAGGAGCATATTGATTGCATTGATAAAGTTAGACTTGTTGTCAAGTTTGTAAGGAGCTCTCCTAGTAGATTGTGCATGTTTAAAGAGGAAGTTCAAAAGCTGAAAATTGAATGCAAGTCTTCATTGGTATCTGATGTTCCTACTAGATGGAATTCAACTTATGTGATGTTGGATGTTGCCTTGAAATTTAAACAAGTTTTCCCTTGGTTAGAACTTCCTAGAGATGATGATGGGAAACATATAGGATATATCTATGCAGAGGAGTGGGCCACAATTGAGGTCATTGTGAGTTTCTTGAAAGAGTTTTTTGATTTCACAAATACAGTATCTGGGTCCTCTTATGTGACAGTGAGTAACGTATATTTGTACATTGGCCATATTGTGAGTTTGTTGAATCAAGCAGTGGAAAGTAGTGATCCAATATGTCAATCTATGGATGTCCAAATGAAGAAGAAATGTGATAAGTATTGGGATGAAGTTGAGAAGATGAATTTGTTCATTTTTGTTGGGATTATGCTTGATCCGATGTATAAGTTTGATGGGCTGAAATTTGCACTACCACGCTTATATGGTGAAGAGAAAGGATTGGAATTAGCCACAAAGCTAAGGAGTTCTGCAAAGGAGATATTTGATGAGTACATAAACTTATATGCTCCTTCGAGTTCTAGTACTGGGTCCGTTAGGACGGGAACGGGGTCCGGCCCGTGGCAGGGACAAGTATTGGAGTTGGTGGTCGACCGTGTTTTTGGAGAGATGTCACTTCTGATTTGATTAAGCTTGGTGAATCTGGTGGTGCAATGAACACAACTGAGTTTGATCGTTACTTCCATGAGCTGAATTGTCAAGAATATGATGTTTTAACATGGTGGAAAATGAATGGGCCTCGATTCCCAATTCTTGCTAGAATGGCTCGTGATGTGTTAGCCATTCCAGTCACTACAGTTCCATCTGAATCAGCCTTTAGCACAGGAGGCCGTACTGTTGATCATTTTTGTAGCTCATTGTCTCCTAAGGTGATGTCTTTAACCTTTGTAATTTTGTACACCCTTTAACTATATATTTTTTATTAACAAACTTCAATCATAATTATTTCTTATTGTGATTAGATGATTGAAGCACTTATTTGCACACAAGATTGGATTCGCGCAGATCTAAGGTCTCGTGAAAATGGTGAAGTTGCATGGGACGAACTTGAACGTTATATTGAGATAGAGAAGGTTTCAGAAGGTATATATATCTTATTGTTTATGTTTTTTGCAATTTGTTTAAACTTATTTGTACACAACATTTAATTAATGATGTTTAACTTTCAATGGTTTAATTTTTTTGTTAGATATGGACAACCTGCACCTTTAAAGACTAAAGTCATGATCCAAGAGAAAGAATTCGGTTTCCGTTTGTGTACGAGGGTCAAGGTATAAATTACTAATTTGATTTGAATTATTTATGGTTTTAATGAGTTCTAATTCAATATAGTTGTTGTGGTGTGTTTACAAGGTGCTCATATATCGGTGGAGTTTTGAACATGTGGATTGTGGAATACTGGAATGAATATTGGTGAACATCATTTAGTATGTGGTGTGGGGATTGTGAAGTTGAATATGTAACTTTTTGTTTGATGACATTCTGTATTTCGTACTTTGATTGTTAGGTTGGTTTAAATTTCGTACTATTTTCATTTTGTTCTAAAAACATATGATATGTTAAACTTCTTATGATTATAGTAACTTTTGTCGTTTTGGTTTTCTTGAGCGAGTTTGTCTAGTTAGATTTGCAGATATGTTATATATTGAATTTGAATATGTAAGTCAGTCAGTAAGTGTGTAAAATCCTCTAAAAGAAAACAAACAGATACATGTTTGGATCATACTGGCCACTTTGGTCCAATTCGGGCCATTTCGGTTCACTTAGGTCCACTTCGGTTCGGTCCACTTCGGTTCGGTTCACCAGAACCGAAATTGACCACATCCCTAAACCTAATATCAACACGTTCGGTTATTTCGGTTTTAAACCGAACCCGAACTAAACCGAACTGGAATACTTCGGTTCGGTTTTCGATTCACAAAATTCCGAACTTCGGTTCGGTTCAGTTTTGTTCGTTTGGTTCGGTTTTGGCCCGATGAACAGTCCTAGTGGCTTGCTTTCAGTCAAGGAACTTGCCGGTATCATACCGAAGGACTCAATCCGGACCTTGATCTCCCGGCGTTGACCAAAGTTTTGTTGCGGGCCAAGGAGATCATGGCGCCGGTCTTGTTGGGGGCGGTGATCATGGCCATTGGCGTGGAGACCGGCGCGGGGAGGCGGCAACCAATGTGGGTCACAGCGGTCTAGAGGGCGCCAGGGTTAGCCCCGGGCGCGGCCATGGTCCTAGGGGTACACATTCACCAAAGCATCATCTTTAAAGGCCTCTTGATGCTCTCCATAGAGGCCTTCCCCTTCATAGCCTCCAAAAGACTCACCCTCCATATTGAAGTCGGTGAAGCTATAACCATAGCGGTGGTGGACCTCGTCTTCGGCGGCGAGCCTAGGAGCGGCACGTGGGTAAGGGCCTCCATCCAAGGGAATGGAATCATGAGCGTGGCCTTGTGGGCATCGGCCCGACAACGGCCGAGCGTGATAAGGCATTTGTGGCTCCTCACGCATCGGTGGGTTGTCATAGTATGAGGGGCAGCACGGCGATGGCAATGATGCGTTAAGCTCCACGGCGGTTGAGGGAGGCGTGGGATACATGGGGCCCTTGCCTCGGTCGCATGCCAAGGACTCACGGAGGTGGAGACCAGCCGAGCCTAGACAGGAGGCTCTGGTGAGAATGGGAGCCGGCCGGGTCGGGGCCAAGGGCGGAGTGGGTGCCGCGGGTGCGTTGTGGAAGTTTGCCAAGAGGCGCTCGAGCTCGGACAACCGGGCATCGGTGGCCTTCTTGTGGCTGAGCACCTCGGCCAGCTGGGCCGAGGTGGCTCGTCTCGGCCGCCCGGGCTGCATTGGCACGGGCTTCCTCAGCTGCGGGCCAAGGAGATCGTGGCGCGGGCTTCCTCAGCCGCGGCGGCTCGTCTCGGCCGCCCGGGCTGCATTGGCGCGGGCCTCCTCGACCATCCTGGTTGCAAAGGACTCAGGAGAAAGAGTGGGGGTGAAGCTTTGGTTGCTCCTAGTGTCGGTCTCAAGGGGCTCCTCCATGGTGACTCTCCTAGAACAAGCAATAAGGCAAAGCAAGTCAAAAGTTCAAGGTAATCAAAACAATCACACTAATAGAAGAACAACACACTAGGCCTAAGACAATCAAAACCAATGCAAGACAAGAAGGCATAAGGAGGTGCACAAGGGAGTGGGTGGCTTGGTTGGCCGAGGTACTTCAATTAATTTTCCAACTTGCAATACTTAGACAATTTAAGAACCCAATCTTCAAAACTTGGAATAACTAGAAAGGGAAGAGAGTAAGTGGGCTGCCATATAGGCCTTATGGTAGGAATTTTTTTTTGAAGTGGCAAAGAGAGGAAGGCGGAAGACAAGGTTAGTGGACCTTGTGCCGAAGTGAAGTGGGAGAGCCCACGTTTTGAATGTTGGTGGCCCAATCGAAATGCCTCTCCTTTTTTTTTGAGTTGGGCTCTTGCCTTTTTCTTAGGCCTCTTTCTTTTTCCTTGGCTTTTTCTTTTGTGTTTGTGTTTTGGACCTTTGGAAATGTAGTGGCCTTTTGCTTTGTATTGAAAAGAGAGAGAGGGCCACACTTGAATTGAGAGGGGCGGCAGCAAGGTAAGGAGGAGAGAGGACAATGTCATTTTTGTGTATGTGACAAAGCCTTAGAAGAGAGAAAGGAAGAATTGTTTGTTTGCCACTTTAGTTTCACCTTTTTGAAGCCTACAAAGAAGCTTCCAAACACTCTAACCCAAAAAAGTCAGCCAAAGAGTCAAAGTTTGGAATGTAACCCAAAAAACCTAAGCAAACCAAATTGTAAAAGAAGAAAAGTGCTTTTGTCATTTACCAAGAATAGGGGAATCACATGCATGAGATAAGGATTCAAAAAAGACTCTAAAAAGGAAGCATGAAGGGATGGCCGACCATGAAGGGAAGGTTAGTGGTTGGAGGGTGGTGGGAGGCGACGATAGGGTGGTGGGTGGCGGCGGCGCGGTGGTGGGCGGCGGAGCAGATGTTTTTGGCTTTTTGCGGTGGTTTTTTTAGGGGGTGAATAATAAACTCTAACAAGCATATAAAGAGAAAATTTAGAGAAGAAAATGCACTTAACTTAGCATTTGAGCTCTAATACCAGTTGATGTGAATCAAGGCACCAAGAGGAGTCTTTCTTCACGGCGGAGGCTCGATCGTGGCTAGCAAGGCAAGGCTTCTTCTCCTTGGACACCGAATGGATCTTGAGGGCTCCTTGAGGGTTGGCTGAAGGCGAAAGCAAGAGGGAGTCTCCTTGAGGACTGTCGAGATGAACAATAGGCCAGCCGAGAGGAGCAAGTGGTCAACCGAGGGGAGCAAGGGCCAAGGGAACCTTTAGAGGAGGTTCCTTGGCAGGTTTCTTCGTGGAACAAGATCAAGAGAGTGATTTGAGTATAGAATGTGTGAGATTGAGAGAAAGAGAGGAGAATGAGAAAGCTTGAGTTGATAGATAAATTTGAAGGCTTGGGGAAGTATTCCTCAACCCAAGATTGGATGTCCATATTTAAAATCTTCAACTAGTTACAAATTAACAACAAAAGGAGTTTAAATACTATGGCATTTGAGCCACTAATGGGCCTTGGGTTGAAGCTCATGTGCAAATGGCTCTTCACACCCACTAAGGCAAGTCTAACAACATAATGTAAATACTAAAAATAGAAGGGATAAGAGCCAAGGCTCGGATAGGCATGGCATCGGCTGCGTCGATGTCCACGGTGCCATGGCGTCAATGTCCTTGATGTCATGGCGTTGAGGTGAGCGATGGTCGGCCAAGGGATGGCATTGGTGAGTGCTCGGTCAAGGTGTTGATGGAGGTCAATGGAGATTGGCATCCATCACCATATATACTCGTGTATACCTTAGGGAAAGGTACAACACAACCAAAAGTATTCAAGAGATAGAGATCGAGATACAAGGTACGAACTTGGTGAGTACTTGTCTAGGGTTTCTTGTGATTATTGTTGAATTGATTACACTTGGAGTCTAGAAGTCAAGGATCTGTGTGAGACTAGGTAGAGAGAAGACTTGCGAGATTGTACAACTTGATTAATAATACAAATAGACATTTGAAATCCTACTAGGGTAGCACCTAGAGGTAGATGTTTTCTCAAGACAACTATTTTTTTGATTGAGTTTTCCTCTTTAAAGAACTGTGTTGCCGTTACTTGTCTGAAATATTATTTCCGTTGCCCAGAGAACGGTAATACCGTTCTCTGACTAACACACTGTGATTCAACAGATTTGTCTGCATTCTCAGAAACTTGTATCCATCACATCTTTAGGGAAATAAATTGTGTAACTAGTAGAATAGCCCAATTAGGTCGCTGATTTTTTGAGTAACTGGTTTAATTAACTCATCCGTTAGGATGATTTACTAACTGACTCGGGTAACTAGTCATCCTAATTTCTTTCATATTTTCAAAAAAGAAAAAGAAAATCATTCTCCTTCTAGTTTTTGAATTTTAGTGCTTTATGGATACGTAGGAAGATTTTATTGAGAAATCTAGCTGCTAACATTCAATTATTCATGTGGAAATTGGATTTTGGTGTACTATGTTCATTGTTCACTTCTTATCTATGACCTCCTCTTTCAAATGGTTTTCACTTTTCCCTTACCGTTTCTTCTGAGGTTGTTCAAAAGTGGCCCCAACCGAAAAAATGGACCGGATCGGAGAAATTACGGTCCGGATATTTTTCTTAATCCGGTCTGATCCAAACCTGGAAAAAATCGATCCGGACCGATTGGACCATTTTTTTTAAAAAAAAAAAATAAGTTAAGAGTTTAAATGTTTTTTATATTTTGTTTAGATAATAAATAGGAGTTTAAATAATTTTATTTTTAAAAAACATTCCGGTCTCCGGTCCACACTTTTGAAAAAATCTTGTCCGGTCCAGACCGGATGAACACCACTAGTTTCTTCTACTTAAACAAAACAAAATTAGGCTGGAACTCTTTCCATGTCCATTCCCTTCCCTGTCCATTCCCCCTGAAAACGTAATTAGGATTTGTTTAATCATTTATAAAGACTTTTCTAAAATAGATACTTTTCTTAAATAACTATGTTTGACGAAATAATCTTTATTAATACTTTTTTATAATATATTGGGAAAAGAGTATGAAAGACTTAAAATTTTATACAAATTTCAAAGCATTAAAAATACTTTTTTCTTGAAAAATACCATTATAAATGAAAATGCTATTATAATTGGCATCAACAAACTAACCCTTATTCCGTTTCCTTTCAGGGCCTCCAACAAAACGGGCCCTTGGTGTGCATTTCAGTTTGTTTGTTTTTTAGCATTTTGTGCATTTCAGTTGGGTAATAATGGTAATGAGTGCGTATGTGTCGGATTTGTTTCGATTTAATTCATGTTACTTCGTGTTGATAAAAAAAGTCTTATTACTCTGTTTTAACCTTTGTTTGTACGACCTCCATTTTATCTTCCCTTACCAATCGATATTACAAAAAAAAAACACAAGGGGAAAATTCTTACACAGTCCAGATGAATTGGTGAACAAAATTTGTGACAAAAGATCATTTCCTAGAAACTGCACTATGAAGAAAATGACATTAGATTGAAGAATAGCAAATTTAGAAAGCAGAAAAAAATCTCTTATGAGCCAAACCTGCTACCTAGTCGATTTCCTCAGGTGACGCTTCTCAGCTTGGGGATGTACCTTAATTTACTCGCCCCATCAAACTGCGGCCTGTACTTGGATTTGATCTCAGAGGCATCCGCACAGGCCACTCGAACTTGATTCTCCTTGTCATGGTTTAAACTGCAATAATCGTTCTTGATCTCAGCAAATCTCAGAGGCTTGGTTTCTGGAATGACAAGCAACTCCATATGATCTGACGAGATGGCTTCCTTCCATCCTTCAATAAAATCCAGAAACGGTTAAGAGGATTACTTTTTGTTGCATATAATGCAAGGTAAACATACCAGACGGGACAAACGAAAAACTTACTTTGTGCAAGAAAAGCTTCTGCTGCACAACTTGAGAACCTCAAGGCCCCCAAATGCTGCCCATCTTCCGTAGCTTGGACAGTGTTACTTTGGACACCACTGTCAGAATCATAACGGCATGCTTGGGGAGGTTCATCGCTGTCTTTCCAGCCGGCATCGTTTCTTTCAAGATCATCACGAGCTTTCTGAACTGGTACCCTACCTCCTTTGTCATGCCTGCTCACAGGCCTCCAGAGCCTAACTGAATGATTGTCAGGCTTTGCGAGCTTATCCTGAATGTTACACTTTGAGATTGGAGGCTCTATATCAGAGCTACAAAGGGCACCAAGCAGTTCTTCCTTGCAGTTTCCTATGGCAACAGATATAGAACCTATCAGAACTTCCAAGTTCTTAGTTTGATCAGCTGCCCTGGTTTCTTCAACCTGCAATCGTGTTCTACAGCTCTCTTCATCATTCTCCGACTTTGGTTTTGGTGTCCAGACTTTATTGGCATTGTTCAAGTAAGTATTTCTGGAATCGCGATTGAAGGTACGCTTTTGCAAGGTTCCAAGCTTTGATCCCTGATATTTTTGACCAACATGAAAGCCATTGGACACTTTCTGCACTTTATGCGCAAGCCATCTAGAGTTATTCGTTTGTATGCGGTCCTTTCTGAGCAGCGCTTTATTTTCAACAATTTGGCCATTACCCTCAGAACATCCAGTGTCCAAACTGAATAGGAATTCACTGTTCTCGTTATCTTCGGCAATGAGCCTTAGATTAGATTCAAGAGATAATGGGATTGGATCTTGCAAGAAGCCGGGAATTTGTAAAGTAGAATCAAATGGGTCCCGCAGGCTGGACGCTGATGGCGATGGAGCAGCACCGACACTTGTATCTTCAGAATCCTTTAGTAAATTTGCAGTTTCTCCATTTGGTTGTGTCTTGGCCTTTTGTTGCTTCTGTCGGAGCTTCTTCAGCCTTTTCCTTTCAAGAAGATCAGCTTGCCTATATATGGGAAAAGACCCATTACTATCAACTTTAATTAAATGCTCAAAACATTATAAAAATTGCTTTTGCACTAGTAAAAAGGTGTAATTATGTTGACCAACTACACTACTTTCTCAATGTGTATCATAGATTTTCAGTCTCCTTTAATTCACATTCACCATAGATAGACCTCCTTCCACAAAAGTCTAAGTTTTAGAAAAAAAAAATGAGACTTTCTTAAGCATCAGCAGGTTTCATAATCTGGCATACTAAATCTGAACTAATTATTACTAGCTGCACCTTTGAACCACAGAATTCTAAGAGTCAATATTACTTACAACAGAAGCAGGATAACAAATGTAGGATTTATCATGTTCCAGGTTCAATGAAAGTGACTATTTGCCAGGTCAGGGTGAGCATGTGCATCTACGAGCTGACTGTTGCCCCTAAAAATGGAGAAACTAAATAGAAAACTTGCTATAATACATACAGGAAGACAAGTTGCTCAAGTATAAATATATTTCAGGACTATTGAGTTATATAAACAGCCATAGGTTTTGCTTTTGCACACTTACAACTTAGAGCACCAGAGTACATGTGACCAGAAAACATGCATAGTTTATAATTTACTATCAGATAGACATTTCAATCAGCAGAAGTAGTAGAGTGCATTTACTTGGCACAGATCATCAATAAATTCAATTTTAGAAAAATACTACATATTTTTATCCTTAATTCTCCTAAAATAGAGAAGCCCAAGTACTTCAAGCTCAGGTCCCTCTATAGCCTTCCTCTAACATCAGAGTAACAAGTTTAACTTAGCCCATGATACGACTCCTTAGAAGCCATGGATGAGCAAGCCGTGCATAACATATGACAGGAAGAAGCAGCAGGAAACATCAGTTGCCTAGAATTCAGTTAGTTATTAGTAATTTCAGTTTATTATTTTATTTCCTCCTAATTTGTTGAGTCCAGCAGTTAGAGTCAAAGTTTGTTCCTGTTTTTTAGCAGTAAGTTAGCAGCACTAAGCCAATTACCTTGTTAGTGGTTTAGTGGTTAGTTTAGGAGGATTCTTAGCTTATTTAAGTTGTGGTTAGCATCTGTTTGGAATGAGCTTATTATTATCAATAGAAAAGAGTCTGTAGGAGAGTTTCCTGCTAAATTCCTCTTTGCTAGATACTGGCTTAGAGTGGTCCTTACCATTTTGGTATCAGAGCGAACCGATCCATCATGGTGAATACACGGAATTCATCAAACCAACCCACCACCTCATCCAACCCACCACCTCCCTCATCCAACCCACCACTTCCACCATCAAATTTGCCACCACCACCCACCCCAAACACAAATCCTGATATGGCACAACAGCTGTCTACCATTGCTTCTCGTCTGGAAGTTTTGGATGGGTTAGCAGCCAAGGTCGCCACGTTAGAAGCCTAGTCACATCCAATTAAGCCATATTCCACTCATCGATGGTACTCCCAAGGATTCACATCGTGGTGAGTATAGAGGCGGCCCACGAATCCGCGTAGCACCCTATGACCGGAATCGTCCACACTGGTGGGACGATCAGGAAGACGATGACAGCCAGCGAAATCCCCAGCCTTATCAGGAAACCAAGGGTGAAGATCGACTTCCCAAAATTTGACGGTGGCGAT
Organism: Rheum nobile; assembly: GCA_027886185.1. NCBI lineage: Eukaryota > Viridiplantae > Streptophyta > Magnoliopsida > Caryophyllales > Polygonaceae > Rheum > Rheum nobile. The sequence goes on from WOAB01000559.1 coordinate 6,769,522, forward strand.
CCGCGCGGATGGGTCCTCAAGGCCGAGAAGTACTTTCGTTACTTTGACGTTTCTGATGACATGAAAGTCGAAGTTGCAGCAATGCATCTGGATGGTGATGCTCTCGATCTATACGCCTGGGTCAATGGAGAAGGCGAAATCCTAATCTGGGAAGATCTTGTTCGAGTCTTCCAGGAGCACTATGGCCCACCGGAATTCCAAAACCCAGACGAGTACTTATGTTCCATCAAGCAGTTCAGCTCCGTGGCGGAGTACCGATTGGACTTCGCAAGGAGGGCGGCGTGAGTGAAGAATTGGCCAGAAAATGCCCTTCTCGGTGCCTTTATCGCAGGACTCAGGGAGGAATTGAAATCTGAGGTTAGAATCCACAAATCCCGTTCTGTCTTTAAAGCAGCAAGCCTAGCCTTGGAGTTTGAGTCCAAATTGGGCCAAACAAAAGGCCCAAGAAATTTTCCCCAAAACAGTCGGCCCAACTTTCCCACAAACACCAGTGACTACCCAAATTCCTTCCAGAATACACGTCCTAATTCCAGCCAAAATCCCAGCAATACAATCAACCCCAACCGACCCAGCAGCCTCACAAGTCACACCCCATGAGCGCCAACTCCGACGAGAAAAGGGCTTGTGTTTCAGATGTGGTGAAAAATTCACGCCCGGTCATCAGTGTCGTCCCTCGTTTGCCCAATTGGAGTTCACGGAGGAGGGCGATGAGGAACTCGCAGCAGAAACTGACATCGATCATTCAGATGAGGCTGACACCATGAACGAGAGCAAGGTGGAAATTTCATTCCACCAGATTGCAGGGCAAAGCATCGCCACAACCATGAAATTACGTGGCTCAATCCGAGGCCGCTCAGTTCTGATTTTAGTGGATAGTGGATCCACACAGTTTCATCTTGGACATGCTCGTGGCAGAATTGGAGCTCCCCACCCAGATGGTACCTGCTTTCGGTGTTACAATTGGTAACGGGAAAGTAATTTCATGTAATAAGGTATGTCCTGATGTCGCCATTCATATGCCGGGACTCATCATTACGCAGGATTTCTTTCCATTCATCATGGGAAGCGCTGAATTGGTATTGGGTATCTCTTGGTTGGCCTCGTTAGACACCATCGAGGCTAATTGGAACGAGATGCTTCTGGCTTTTAACCAGCAAGGACGTCGAGTCAAGATCCACGGCGTCAAAGGTAAAACCAATAGCTCCTCATTGGCCTCCTTCAGCCTGCTGTCCACCGCCAATGAGCCTGCTGTCCAACAGATTTTAGAAAATTACCCAACTGTATTCCAACAGCCCACTTCCCTTCCCCCTCATTCTCAACGATCCCAACTGTATTCCAACAGCCCACTTCCCTTCCTCCTCAACGATCCCAAACTCACAAAATTCCCCTCATTCCCAATTCCAGGCCACCTAATACCCGTCCCTACCGATACCCTTACCACCAAAAAACCGAAATTGAGAAGCAAACAGCCGAGCTGTTAGCAGCTGGATGTATTCGGCCGAGCACAAGCCCATTTGCGAGTCCCGTTCTCTTGGTCAAAAAGAAAGACGAGACATGGCGGATGTGTGTTGATTACCGCCAACTCAATCAGCTCACTATTCGCGACAAATATCTGATTCCGATCATCGATGAGCTGTTGGATGAGTTACAAGGGGCAGCTGTATTCTCAAAAATCGATCTTCGATCGGGCTATCATCAGATCTGCGTGCAGCCTTCAGACATCCACAAGACGGCGTTCCGCACTCACTCAGGGCATTATGAGTTCTTGGTCATGCCATTCGGACTTACCAACGCCCCGGCGACATTCCAAGCTGTAATGAATGATCTGTTTCGTCCATATTTGCGCCAGTTTATCGTCATTTTCTTCGACGATATCTTGGTATATAGCCCCACGATGGAGTTGCACATTCAGCATCTATCTCTAGCATTGCAGCTGCTGCAGGAAAATCAATTTTATGCAAAACGATCAAAGTGTTTATTTGGCCAGAAGGAGATAGTCCATTGACCAGGAGAAAATTTCAGCAGTGGTCGGCTGGCCACGTCCCAACTCGGTGAAGGAGCTTCAGGGGTTTTTGGGCTTAACTGGCTATTATCGCAGATTCGTCAAGAATTATGGTCTGCTAGCCCGGCCCCTTACAGAGTTAACAAAGAAGGACTCTTTCAAATGGTCTACCGCAGCGGATCAAGCCTTTCAGTACCTCAAAGCTGCTCTTACTTCGGTACCGGTTCTCAAACTCCCTAACTTTTCAGAACAGTTTACAGTTGAGTGTGATGCTTCGGCGGACGGAGTAGGCGCCATATTGTTACAAGCAGGCCATCCGGTAGCTTTCTTCAGTAAGGGCTTCCCTTTTCCAATCGTTTTCAGTCCGCCTATGATAGAGAATTGCTTGCTTTAGTCCTTTCCTTACAGAAGTGGCGGCACTACCTTATGGGAGCCAAGTTTGTTGTACGTACTGATCATAGAAGTCTCCAATTTCTTCTTGATCAACGTATTACAACCAATTCTCAGCAACGGCTCCTCTTGAAGTTATTGCCATTCGATTTTTCCAGCGAACACAAACCAGGTCGGGAAAACTCTGGTGCAGATGCATTGTCTCGCAGACCGCAGCAAGCTGAATTTTTGGCTTTGGCAATACCAGTTATCAAGGACTTCACCACCTGGAAGGAGGTGCTCAAGGCTGACACTTTCACCAGCCAAATTCTGAAGTCTAAGATGGATGATCCCAATTCCCATCCCAACTTCACATTGGTTGATGACAAGTTGTTTTATAAAGTGTTGGAGTCCCACATCGGTTTGATGTGCCCACTCGCTCCAGTATATAAGGCAGTGGTCTACTCCCTCTATTGCCAGCTGGTTTTAGAGTGGAACCCCACAAGCTTATATGTTGGGCCTCTGCCCCATTTAATACAAAGACCGGCTCGTGGTTCCAGATGATGAGCAGATTCGCCGCAAAATTCTGCACGAGGCGCACAACACTCCAGCAGCAGGACATGGTGGTTTCGGGCCCAAGTGTGTCGTTTGTCCCTGTTTGGGCCGACGCACTTCAGGGAGAGTGTTGGAGTCCCACATCGGTTTGATGTGCCCACTCGCTCCATTATATAAGGCAGTGGTCTACTCCCTCTATTGCCAACTGGTTTTAGAGTGGAACCCCACAAGCTTATATGTTGGGCCTCTGCCCCATTTAATACAAAGACCGGCTCGTGGTTCCAGATGATGAGCAGATTCGCCGCAAAATTCTGCACGAGGCGCACAACACTCCAGCAGCAGGACATGGTGGTTTTGTTAAAACCTTGAAAAGGGTCGGGTCGGCCTAAATTGAAGGTTGATGTACGCAGGCACGTGTAAGATTGCGATGTTTGTCAGCGTGCTAAGTATCAAACACTTGCACCCGCGGGTCTTCTACAACCTTTACCGGTGCCAGAACAGATTTGGGAGGATGTCTCAATGGATTTCATATCGGGTCTGCCAAAATCTGGGGGATTCGACGTTGTTCTGGTGGTTGTTGATCGTTTGAGCAAATACGCACATTTCATCGGTATGGCACATCCTTACTCGGCTAAATTTGTTGCTAATTTGTTTTACCGGGATATTGTTAGGCTCCACGGTGTTCCTCGTTCGATCGTCTCGGATAGAGATCTGATTTTTCTGAGTTCATTTTGGACTGAGTTGTTCCGACTCAGTCAAACCAAATTGAGAATGAGCTCGGCTTACCACCCCCAATCCGACGGTCAAACAGAAGTCGTCAACCGCTTCCTTGAAACATACATGCGCTGCTTTTCTATGGAACAACCTAGGAGGTGGAGCAACTTCTTACCATGGGCTGAGTTCTCATTTAATACTGGTTTCCACTCATCAGCAGGTATGTCCCCCTTCAAAATTGTGTATGGGAGAGATCCACCCCAAATTCATCCATTTGTGAGAGGTGAGACTCGCTTGCCCGATTTAGAGGAGCAACTGCTAGCAAGAGATGAGATGCTTAGTGTCCTGAAGCAAAACCTGATGAGGGCGCAACAGAGAATGAAACAGGCTGCTGATTCACATAGAAGAGAGATCAATTACAATGAGGGAGACTTCGTTTTCCTTCGCTTACATCCCTACCGCCAGAAGTCCTTAGCAAACCGGATCAATCAAAAGTTGTCTCCTCGGTTTTTTGGTCCTTACAGGGTGCTGCGAAGAATTGGTCAAGTGGCATATGAACTTGAGCTTCCAGCTGAGGCAAAAATCCACCCGGTATTCCACGTCTCTCTTCTCAGGCCTGTGCGGGGTCAATCTGTACAAGCTTCAGCACAACCACCGCCCATCAGTGACTCATTCGAATTCTCAGTTCAACCAGCGAAAGTTCTAGCACATCAGTGGAAGAAGTTTGGTGATTCTAAGGTGTTAGAGATTCTTGTCAAATGGGCAGATCAACCCATACAAGAGGCGAGTTGGGAGGAGTATGATTTGGTGCAGCAATAGTTTCCATCTTTCCGACTTGAGGACAAGTCGAATTTTCAAGGGGTGAGCATTGATACGACTCCTCAGAAGCCATGGATGAGCAAGCCGTGCATAACATATGACAGGAAGAAGAAGCAGGAAACATCAGTTGCCTAGAATTCAGTTAGTTATTAGTAATTTCAGTTTATTATTTTATTTCCTCCTAATTTGTTGAGTCCAGCAGTTAAGAGTCAAAGTCTGTTCCTGTTTTTTAGCAGTAAGTTAGCAGCACTAAGCCAATTACCTTGTTAGTGGTTTAGTGGTTAGTTTAAGAGGATTCTTAGCTTATTTAAGTTGTGGTTAGCATATGTTTGGAATGAGCTTATTATTATCAATAGAAAAGAGTCTGTAGGAGAGTTTCCTGTTAAATTCCTCTTTGCTAGATACTGGCTTAGAGTGGTCCTTACCAGCCCACCTCCTCCAAAAACATAACATAAATAGATACAGGAAAATAAAGTGCATTCCACAACTATTGCAATTGAACATTAAACATCACAAATGGTTAGCTAAAAAACCCAATTATTCTCACCATTAACCCCCACCCCACTCAAAATCAAGGATGGGCATCCGGACCGGCGGACCGTAAAAATTTTAATGCATGGATACGGTCCGGTCGGGGAAGACCGGATTTCATAATTTTCGACATTTAAATTGTTTGATTACGGTCCGGACCGTAAAAATTATGAACTAGACCGTAAAAATTACGCCCAAAAATGTTTTAAACTTTTTTTAAAAAATTTTACGTCCAGACCGGACCGTAAGACCGGAAATGTAAAATTCTCGGACCGTGACGGTCCGGTCTTACGGTCCGGTCTACTTTTGCCCATCCTTACTCAAAATGCAAAATTAATCTCACCAAACCTTATGAATTTGATTGTAATATAACCCAAAAACAGTCAACATATATGTACCTCTTCTGAGCAGCTTCCTCCTCCTCCACAAGCAACTTTTGGTACCTCAATGATTCAGCATCCTTTTCAGCAAGCCATGCTTTAACCTACATCTTACAAATGTTACCAATATCCACCACAGCACTACAGGGAGAAAAACATTCAACAGAAACGCAATAATACTACGGAATTCAAGTACCAGTTTTTGTTCAATCAAGAAGCTTGTGCAAGCAACCAAGTTCCTCATCTCAAGCCCAATCTTTCCTGCTTCCCCATCGAAAACAAATTTCTGCAAACTTTCAGCTTTTCCAGCACATAAGAAAGTTTTCTCACTTGCATCATCAAGTATACTAAATAATTCCTGAGACATCACAGGAAACCTAGAAGGTCTTGCTTGGATTATATCCTGCCAAAATAAATAATCCTGAGAATTTACCCGATTGACGAAATTCAAATGACATGTGCAATATTGAAAGAACCCTAAACGAGACCACTGACTACTAACAGGCAATTTGCTGGAGAATCTCTAATTTTGCGATGAAAATAACTAATTTTTAATATTACTAATTCAATAAATCAACAACTAACTAGATAGTGGAAATATGGAGAAAGTGGGGAAACTGTGTCCCAAAAAGTAGCTATTAGGAATATGGAAAATGACAGAAATGAAACCAATAGAAAGAAATTCTAAGATATACTAAAGTAGGAAAATCAGCTAAGCAGAAACGTATATATGCATCCCCCTCAAATTTTCCTTGTCCTCAAGGCAAAATCTGAGGCACCCTTGACCCATCTAGGTGACCACACTCACATAGTTGCTCAATGGCTCGACTGCTTCCATGACAAAGGATGGTTTCTCGGGCTCCTTGGTGAACTCAAGTAAAGAAAAAGGGAGGACTTCCATGTGAGTCCAAGCCCGAACTTTCTACTGCAGAAAATATACTGCCCTTGTGGCAATTGGTGATTGTGATTGTGTTGGTTGTAGATGGAAATTGGGGTTTTTGGGTAAGAAAGGCTGTTTTTTTTTGTGGTTTGTTGTTTTGCTGGGTTTTGCTGTTCTGATGAGGTTTGCTGTTGTGTGGGGGGTGAAGTTGTGTGGCTGTGATGGGGAAGATGAATTTTCTACCTTGAATTGGGGATTGGGTAAAGATGATGAAGGCAGGTTGATGACTGTTGACTATCAAAAGCCCAGAAAGTTCAGTTCTCAACACATCCACCAGCTTCTCCAAACCAGAAACAATAGATGCTAGTTACTCAGACCTAACGTCAGGAAAGACGTTGGAAAGGGTGGTGGCAGGAATAACTAATTCCTAATACTTATGAAGAAAGTGGGTAAACTGTATCCTAAAAAGTAGCTATTGGGAATATAGAAAATTACAAAATGAAACCAATAGAAAGAAATTCTAAAATATACTAAAGTAGGAGAATCGTATCAAGTACTTTCTTAAAAAAAATAAGACGATGAGGGCAACATAGGAGGAAACTTCCTCTTACCAACAGCGCAGCACCAGCCTTCATATAAGCTGGAGGAAGAGATGAGAATCCAGGTTTACGGATAAACAATGTCAATCCTTTTGTAATTGAAGAACCAGGGACTTCCTGAGAATATAATCAACACATATGGGTGATATTGAATCCGCAAGAGAATTCATCATGATAAAGAAAAAGGAAAGGAAATACATTTTTTTTAAAAGAAGGCTATAACAACAAATAAAGGTAGACCTCTGCTCATGAAAGCAACATTAGTTAAACTGACTTGAGTGAAAGGATTATAACTATATAATCTTGATTCCATTGGTAAAAAAAATAAGTGTGTTTAAGTTTTCACTTCTCCAAATTGACTGAAATATTTAACCAAGTCATTTCCAGACTACAACACTTCTAGAGTATTGGATCAGGAACTTACCTCCAAGGTAACGTCTTTAAACGAAACAATTTCCATTGCCTCTTCAGAGGAAAGCTGCATAAAGAATGCATAAATAAGCTCATTATTGAGGGACACATACACAACAATCCAAATGAATAGAATGTAACAATACCTTATCCCAAAATGCTCGTAAAAATTCCCTATTCCTAATAGTGGAATCCTGCAGCATCAAGATTGGCATGAGGGTAGGGTGATTAAGGAAAAATAAGCAGCTAAGTCCATAAATCAGATTCACAAAGCACTCAAATTGAATAATGAAATAAGAATTTCACAAGATAGACATATAACCCTATCAAGGTTGAGAGAACGGCGATGCAAACGGATATGTCGTCTATAGTTGATAGTTGAGCAGAATTCACTAGAACACTTCTCACACTTTTGCAGCTGCATCTTCACAGGATTAAAAAATGGCCATCCAGGGAGATCTGCAATGGGAGAAGTAGAAGGATGCTTAGATAACTTACCTTCAGAATAACAAGCACTGTTGGCAGCTATACTAAAGCACCTGGCACTGAAATTAATAAGGCTTTTTTCAGGCTCACCATTGACCTCAACAGTGGCATGAGAAAAGGCTAAAAGAGCCTCAAGAATTTTGAGAAACTGAAAATAGTCAGGCATTCTTTGTTTCCTTTAGAGAGAGTCCACCAATACTAATGTTCTAATGTTGTGGATAGATTCCTTATATTCATTAGACTTAGATTCAAGAGAATTCAGGCCACTGACATCCTCTAATGAATGCTCCTTCTCTTTATGGTGTTAATCTATGTTATAGTAGAAATTTTGCAGTACCTTGCTGATCCAATGCATGCAGCAACTGTATCCACTGAATTGGGCTGTCACCAGTCCTTGAGAAAGAAAGAAAAGGCTCTTTTCCAATTGCTTGTCTGATGAAAGTGTCTAGAGAATCATTTGTCTCCTCTGGTCTCATCACAGCAGTAGCACTAGAAAAATTCACTTCCTCCACCTGTTGAATCGAACCATCAGCACTTTGAAGCCTTCAAATAAGACTTCATCAAGTCATACAAAACCATGATGAGTTCAAGAGAATCATGCCCAAAACTGCTGCTAGAGTTCAAGAAGTGAATTATTTAATATTTAAGACAGCAAAAGAAGCTAGTTTCTCATACAAGGTCAGACATTCTAATGGCTAGGCACAGGAAAAATCAATGACCCAATTTTATAAGAAATTAAGAGACTAAAAGGCAAACAGCACCTTTAATTTCATAGGGAAGCTCAACCAATGTTCTGCCAAAGCAAGTGAAGTAATGAAATTTGTGTAGTTTAAGAAGACTTTACCTCCACGTTGTCAAGATAACAATCCTTAGATAAAAAAAAGGGTACTTCACTTTCTTACACAAAATTGTGTATACTACATCAACATCATAATCCGTACCACAAACCAATGGAAAAATCTACTTAAAACACAAATTAAACAAGAAATTTTCAGTAAGGGACATCTAGGAAAAGGAATGGTGGTTCTTGATTCCCTCCAATAGCAACAAAGTGCAAAGGAGTCTGCTGAAAATGAAGCAAACAACAATCAGAAACCTTTTTCCTCCACCAAACAATATGAGCAAGCAAATGAGTAGTTTGGGTTACTCCTTCCCTCTTCCCATGTTTCCGTTACTTGGTTCATTTTTTTCTGAACCAAATAGCCCCTAAATGGATTGTGTATCAGCCATAACCAGAGCAATTTGACAGAATCATACAAATACCATGAAATGAAGAAAGAATTATGGTGGTATATAAGGCTATTCAAGAAATAAATGTGCAACCTACCTCTTGCTTAACCAGTTCCATGTTCACCTTCTTGACAATAGATGATAAGACTGTAAGACTTGTGCAGCTTGATAAACCTAATGGTGTTGAATCTATGTTTCCAATGAATTAGATAAAATGCAGCCAACAAAACCTTTTTATAAAGAGCAATTGAACAAAGCTCATAAAGACAGAATTGGATGTCACAATATTCCATATAATCAGCATTGTAGAACAGAAACCAAAGACTTACGGCAGCAAAACATGAGTTTCAACCTTCAACCTTTATCAGTAATCTCTAACTCATAAATTGTCATCGACAATAGGAGGATCAGCTCCAGCGCAAAACATGAATAAAATTATGCATATATTATAATCCAGATCTATGTAGAATTGGATTTTAAATTTTTCTTGGGTTGCAAAATGACGTTTTACTAGCAACAATGTTTCCCCTTCCAAGTATTGTTACTAGCAACAATGACGCTTTACAGGGATCACCAAAGAAGATGAACTTAACACCTGCCACATATCCCGCACCAAACCGACTTGCTGCTCAGGCAATTAATTGTGTCCAAATTCTCATCAAATTGTACTCTTAGCAATGAAATCCCCATTAAAATTGCATACTCGGCGACAAAACAAATGTACAACGACACTTTCAAACACTAAATACATCAGACAACTACTTCGCTGAAAACAGACTGACCTCGATAATAGGGGGAGATGAAGATTATTTAAGATTGGGATTCCGAAAGTAGAACGAAACAAGGAACTAAAGCCGGTACGAATTAACCGAGGTTGTAGCGTTAGAGGGTGTCAGGCAAGCGGTGGCCAGCGGTTTCTTGTAGCAGACAGTCACGGCGGTTGTGGTGGCAGAAGGTTAGGAATAGGGATCGAGTTGAAAGGGGGAGAGAGTGGTGATCGAAGGAGGCTGAAGAGTTCTAAGGTTTGTTTGATAGAAAGAGTTTATCGTTCATAATGTGTTTTTTTTTTTTTTTAGTTTTTAAAATTTAAAGTATGTGAAATATTGAAAGTTGTGCAGGATTGAAAAAAATATTTTTTTTATTTATAAAGTATTTATAAACACTTTATCAAACGAAATATAATTTTTCAGTTTTATTTTACTTTTCAAAAACAACAGTCAAAATGTTAATATGAGAAAAAAAAAAGATATTTGATATAAAAAGTACTAGTGTAACGTCCATACCATACACGTGTTAATATAACTCATTATTTAGTAAATGAATTAAGTGTTGTAAAATTTTGTTTAATTAGGATATTCTATAGAATATAATGTATGAATATTTTCTATTTTTGGTCCAAAGATAAGTTCTTACATCGAACATATTTTTTTTCCTTATGTGAACAATTATATAACTATATCAACCAATTAGGTTAAATGTATGAAATTTGAATATAAAATTATTGTGTTGTTTAGCATCATTATATTTCCCTAATATTGTCAAAATTATTATTTCAAAACATTTCATATATTTGATAGTCTTAATTTGTAAAAATAACAACAAAAATTTATAAACTACTTTTTTTTTAAATGTGAAAATCAAACCTTAACCAAACATATTCCATTTATTAATTCATGATTTATGAAAAGAGCTTTTATGTTCTATGCCCTAAAGTTACATATTAAATATCAAGGTTTATAAATTTAAAAAACGTTAACAATGTTTTGATGGTCAACGGTACTTTGAAAGATCTCTTACTCTTTTTCAAATGAGATCACTTTCCAAGAAAGCATGGCTACTTTCCATCTAACTAACTCCTCTAATATTGAATTAGCTTATTTTTTATGGTGAAATATTTGGAACCACATAAATAATCTTTTATTCACATCATGTTCACCAGTGCAGTTGTATCCCCAGCTCACTTCGCTATTACTTCTTTCACATAATGGAAATCCGTTCATTTGAATAAACCAAAACACAAGAAACCACTTCGACACTCCAAACCATTGACATGGAAGAAACCGTCCTCTCATTACTTTAAGTTGAATTTTGATGGATCCAAGAGAAACAGTCTAACATCTCACATTGGTTTCATCATTCGAGATAATCAATCCCAAATTATACATATTGATAAAAAGCATATTCTAAATACGTCTATACTACAAACTGAGGCTTGCGCCCTCCTTGGGGGTCTCCGTCACGCATTACGCCTAAATATTAGAAATATTATTATTGAATGTGATAATTTAACAGTTATTAACTATGTTAATAAAGTATGGAAAAGCCCTTGGGAAATACGCACAATTATTATTGACATACTCTCCATGTTGGATTGTTTCGATTCTTTTCAGGTCTTTCATTACTACAGGGAATGTAACAAAGTTGCAGACTTTCTGACATCAAATGACATTAACATTGTTCATATTCGGGATTGGATCACCAAGAACATGCCTTCAGTCGCACAATCCGAGCTTTGCAATAGGAGAAGGGAACTACACTCCTTGACTTCTACCACTTATTCTCGTTTTTGAGATTTTCTAAAGATCATCCGCTATGATGATTTAGACTGGCCTTGTACCTAACAAGGAGTCTAGTGTTTGCTTGTTCAAACAAAAAAAATGTACTTTGAAAGATCAAAGTTCATTTCCATTGTCATATGAATTCCCCATTGTAGAACTTTTTGCAATCCTACAAATACATTGAGAGATAAAAGAGAAATGTTGTCAACAAATTATTATAAGAAAATCTTATGGTATCTAGTACTAGTAAGCAAATTCCAGTTAGCAGCTCCTTTGTAAACACTAGTATGAGAACAATCATACCTTTCTCAAGTAAATGGCTCGATAAAAATGATTATAATTTAACGAACTGAAACTATTTAATAATATTTTTATTTACTACATATCATATCAGCTAAAGGTAAATCACACAAGATAACTATTTGATAATTCAACCACTTGTTGAACGAATACTGTTGAGAATGCTTAAATATCTTCTAAAATTCAGCAAAGGGGGCTTTTAACTACAACTGTCAACAACCTGTATATATACATATGCCGTACATGTAAAAGGGCACTCCTCCTAATTTTTGCTTTCTCAATTTACAGAGAACTCTCTCTTCCAATTCTCTTGCTCTTCATAGAGAATCTTGTAGCTCTTCTTGTAATTTCTTCCTCCTCATAGTGAATTTTGCCTGATGGTGCTTGTGGGGTTTTTCTCCCTGTTCTAGGGTTTCCCCACGTTAATCCTTGGTGTTCTGCTGCCTTCAATTCTTTGTTGTTCAATTCACACCAATATTCTGAGTACAAATTCCAACAAGTGGTATCAGAGCATTGGTTCTTCAATTCGCAATCTGGAATTCAACGTTCCTCTCATCCCCGCATCGACGATCGTTCAGAAGATTGATCAAAAGAAGACCTTCAATTTCATCTTCTTGATCTGTTCTCAATCCCTTTTTCAATTTGGGGATTTCTCTTCAAGAACTCTTCATTTCTGAAGCTTTATGGTTTCTCAAACAAGAATGTCGACAGTGACAAAGTTCGACATCGACAAATTCGATGGAAAAATCAGCTTCTCCATCTGGCGGGTACAAATGCGAGCGGTCCTAACTCATAATGGGCTAAAGAAGGCGTTGGATGGCAAAGCTAAAAAGCCAGCCACCATGACAGACGATCAATGGACTGAACTGGACGAGAAAGCTCTCTTTGTGTGATACCCCGTATTTTTGTAAGCTATTTCTGGAGTTCCGGGATTTTCCCCGAGTACCTGTTATGTACGTTGGATTTAATTCAGAAAGTTGGAGACATTCTGTAATGTGCTCTGTATCTGTAATATTTTTCTCAGTGAAATAATATACAGACGACGTGATTTGGATTTTATTACTCGTTCATGTACGATAATTTTATCCCGGATTAATATCGTTTTCATCTAAGAGCTGAGGAGGCGGCAAAGCCAAGGGCGGCGCCCGCCGTCGCAATGCTCGAGGAGCAGGTTGGGTCTTCTCCTAGCTGGGGATGCCAGGCCTATTGCGGCGCCCGCCGCATTTATGGCGGCGTCCGCCGTCGTCGTTGTCCGGAGGTCCTTGCCCGGAGGTCGCCGGCGTGGCTCTGGCAGCGCCGGAGTAGCTCTTCGTAGGGCAATGATGGTGTTTCCTGGCATTTGGCTATAAAAGGAGGTGTTTCGGAGGGGTTTTGGAGCTCAATCCACAGCCCAAGCTCTCCCAAATTCTTGCATCACCGGAGTTCTTGCCTCGCCGGATTCTGGAGCTTTCGTCGGTGTCGTTTGGTGGTGTTTCCTGAGTGCCTTTGTGAAGCTTTTGGTAGCCTTGGAGGTTAGAAACCAAAGCAAGTCGAAGGAGGCCGAGTCGCTCGTGTTTTGGGTGAGTTTTCTCGCCGCTTCTGTCGTTTGAGTTCTTCACGGCGACCGCCGCGTTCTTCACGGCGCCCGCCGTGATGAACTGCGGCGACCGCCGCCAAGAACGGCGACCGCCGTTAGTGTCCAAAATGCCTTTTTGGGCTTTTGGCTTTGGTAGTCGTCGTTGTAGCGTCGTTCCTTTCGTTTTCTTTCGTCGTTTTTAGATTCGTACTGTGGTTATGTCGGATCTAACTTAGGGTTCCTTTTATGGGTCGACTCGAAGGTCGTTGTGCTGTCGGAGCTATACCCGCGTCGAGCCCGGAATCCCGTCGTTGTCGTTAGGCTTGTTTCTATTCGGCGGATTAAGGCAAGTGGCGGTTCGCTCTTGCTCATCGTTTCCATATTTACATTGATTATCAGTTATTTCAATTGATTAATTAATTTGGAACGATTATTACTGTGTTCTTCTGGAAGTGATTTATAAATTGTTTTGAAAATCATATAATAGGTTGTATATCTATTAGAACATCGCTATTATCTGTGATCGCCTTTCGGGCCTTTATGTGGATTTATCCTGTAACTGTTATTGTGCTATATCTGTGTGGTTAGCACTGTTAGTTAGGAATGTACTCGGACTTCGTCCGGTCGTTTCTTTATAATCTGGTATCGGGGTGGCTCGTCTCCATCTGGTACTATTTTAAGATCATGATCGGTCTCTTTCACAAGTGTGTAGAGGCAGGACACTTAGCTGGTGTCACAAACCTTCCGGTGTGCGTCACTCTCGACGAAACGTATACTAAGATGTGTCGTCCCAATGTTGGGGTACACATGTAAAAGTCTAATAATGTGATGTGTGGTTTGTAATATAAATCAGATAAGTGCTACTCGACGCACATAATTAATAAACCTTCGGCGAGTAGTGCAGCTAAGTTATAGTGCAGCTAGGAAAACTCGTATCGACTTTGATCATAGTACGTTCTCTTTCCAATCTGGATTCGCTGTATGCGATGAGGTTGGTCGTGAACCGAAGCATCTCAGTCAACTTTTAAATCGTTGTTGTATGATTCTGTAAACATTCCAGATTTGTCATATTTCCCTAAGACTCATTTTCGTTGGAGTCTTCTTTTCGAGTCGATATCTGTGAAGATTCAGTCTTCCAGAATCTTCTCTTGTGCATACCTCTTGTTATTATTCTGTAGAAGTATGAAGGTTGATTATCGTTGTCGGTTATCATTCGAGAAACGATAAGTCTAACCTAATACAACTACATCGAATCTTCTGCTTTGTACCCTTGCTAGTCTATTCAAGTAGACTAACCCACGATCTTTATTTTCTGCATGTGGGCTGGTGTCATCCGTTCGATTCGGCACATCAGATAGAAAGTAGCTCAAAAGAATAGAAGGACTATGGAGTCGATGGTGGTTTTCGAATGTTTGAGTTATTTCGTTAATCAGGTTGAGATCTTTTGGACAATGACTTTGGTTGTAATGTGTTTTTGTAAGACTTCCGCTGTACCCTACTTTATAAGACTTCCGATGTATTTGGTTTAAACTCTGTGTTAGCCTATTCGGGATTGGGTTGTAATCTCGTAACTCATGTTTCATTGACAATGTTATGTTTTGGAATTGAATGCTTTGATCATTATGTATCATTTGTATTTCATAAATTGTATTTAAATGGTAAAGCCTTGGGTGATCTCGGTAAGGAACACTGGGGTCACTGGCGGTAATACCTTTCCAAAAAGGGTTAAGTTTCGGGGGTGTTACAGTTGTGGTATCAGAGCCAAAGGTCTTAAAACGGGGTTGGGATTTTTTTATCATTTATCCGTTTTTGAAAATACGTTAAAAGGGCTCTGAATTTTCAAAGTAAAAAGAATTTCAAAACACCGTTCATAGTCGTGTCTTCTATATAGTCTGATATAGTAAGCTTGCTTCTATGTCTAGAAAGACTAACTCCTTCCTCGTTATCCTGTAGAATGGGTGCGTGCTTTTCTCTTGATAGGGGGTCGGAGGACGCCAAGACGGACCCGCCGTCTCCAGGCAGGCTAGATTTTCCGATCCCTCAGCGATGTTTCGAGGTTGGAGGCCCGAGTAGCCCGCCCGAGGACATCAAGTATGTGATTCCCGAGTCTGTTGTCCTTATGCCTAGGGATGTAGTGGTCACTGTAGCTGCACCTGTAGAGCCACTCAGGGATGAAGCAGTGCAGGAAGTGGGTGAGTCGTCTAGATACGCCTTAGGGCATTACGATGACGATTACCAAATAGAGATAGATCATGTCGAGGACGAGGATATGATCAAGATTGATCCCGAGGATGAGGATCTCATCGAAGATGATCCTGAGGAGGACCCCGAGATGGACCTGGAAGAGCAGAGCCAGAAGCCAGACAACTTGAGGCACTTGCTAGTGGACAGTCAGGAGCCGGGGGTGCAGTTTATTCCCCCCAGTCCAGAACTATCACCAGTGTCGGCTTATGCACTCATGACTGATGCTGATTGGGAGGCATTGTACACTGAGCACGGTATTAGGAGGAGATCATAGGCTGAGTTGAGAGAGATCCTTCGCCAGAGCGAAATGAACTCTCATATGGAGCAGCAGCAACAGATGGATCAGGCGATCGCTAGCGCTCAGAGGAGGGCTGGGATAGGAGGACCTCTTATGGACGATCCTTTCTTTTCCACGACTGAGGTTGGGTCTGAGTCACCAGAGCCATGTGACCCAGGACCGAGCAGGGTGCGAAATCCATCGCCAGAGCTCGATGGTGAGCCTAGTCCGAAGAGACCTTGCACGAGTAGCCAGTCTTATAGGAGACGTTTTGGAACGCCTTGATGAGGATTGGTGTTGCCTATCGTAGTAGTTTCCTTTCTTAGTATTTCAGTATGTACTTTGTGTAATATTTTAGTATTACGGCAAGTACTTTGTGAAACACTTTTATCTTCGAGCAACTTTTGTCCTAACGCTCGGATGATAGACTTATGTGTAGCTTGTATAACAGTTCCAGTTCATCTATAAAATACCTAGTTGATCTATTCTGAGTAATTTTACTACATTAAGCATGTTTGAATGATATTAATGTATAAATAACTTGGAATTTGATCGGTAAACAGATGGTGAACACAAGGAACACGGTTCGAGCTGGTGTTGGGACTAGTCAGGGTCCTAGACCAATCATAAGAGATGTTGGCCAAGGTGAGCATATATCTGAATCCCATAATCAATCCAGGGACAATGATCAGGATCAGAGTAATGCACCAGTGATGTTTGATGCTGCAGCAATGGAGACAATTCGAGGAATTGTCATGCAAGTTATCGTTGATGCTATGCGACCAAGTGTGCCGCAGGCACAAGGCGTGTCGATTCCCCCACCGGTTCCTAGATTTGAGGAGCCAAGAAACCATGATGTCCAAGAGAATGCAGTCAGGACTAGGGACAACTATGGTCGTGCTCTGAAGACCATCAGTTCTATGAGGCCTAGCTACAACGGAAAAGGGGAGCCAGTCAAGGTGACCCATTGGTTCTCTCACATGGAACGGCTGTTCTGTAATGTGGACTGTACTGAGGCTAAAAAGGTCCACATAGCTTCTCTGCAGCTGAAAGAGGATGCTAGTGAATGGTGGGAGGGTACAGGCTTAGCTGATAGCCCTGTATTGACCTGGTCGATGTTTAAGACCAAAATGATTGACTGTTTCTTCTCTCGTGCTATGAGAGAGGAGAAACACAAGGAGTTTCTGTACCCCAAGACCGATGGATTGAAGGTAGCTGAGCTGGCAACCAAGTTCAATCATCTTCTGCAGTACGCCCCAATTGAGATAACCAGCGAGGCACAAAAGATCTGATACTTCCACGAGTGGATGAGTCCAGATATCAAGCCGTTGATGGTGCACCACACATGCTCTACTCTGGAGCAGTATGTGGATGTTGCCTACAAGCTGGAAGTGACTCTGGAGGAGTCAACGAAGAGACGCATCCGACAGAGGTCGGTGCAGAATTAGAATCAGGGTGGTGGATTCAAGCGACCTGCGCCACCGTCTAGCTTTGCCAAGTCTGGCCGAGCAAAGACGGACATGACTCACGGAGGGTCAACGCAGCAGTCCAGTCAGAGCAGAAGTTCAGTTCAGTGTTATAACTGTGGTGTTGCTGGGCACAAGAGCAATGAGAGTCAGAAGGAGAAGAGATCGTGCTTTGGGTGTGGACGTGATGGTCATCTGCAGAAGTTCTGCAAGCAGGGGAAACAGAAGGGAGTAGAGTCGCAGCAAGGGTCAGTTCATCAGAGCAACCGACCTAGGTTCAAGCCTGCCGAGACTCCTAGCCCGTCAGTTTAGACGACTGCTCAGAACAGGGGAAAGGCCCCTGCTGTTTCTGGAAGTCAGGGTCAACGCTTGTACGAGATGCGTGAAGCAGATGGACCCAATGCTCCAATTGCTCAAGGTACTTTATACCTTCACTCTACTTCAGTGTGCATTCTATTTGATTCTGGTGCTACGCATTCCTTTATTTCGAATAGCTGCGTTAGCAAGTTAGACTTAGTGTGCAACGATTCGTGCGACCCTTTCGTCGTTAGTCTTCCTAATGGAGAACGTTTGGTGGGAACCAAACATCTGTCCGACTTTCCGATTACCATTCAGGGTAAGGAGTTTGAGGCAGATCTGATCTGTATAGCCATGGCTCCATACGACATCATTCATGGTATGGATTGGCTGACGCGTCACAAGGCGGTGATCGACTTCAGTTCAAGAATGGTGACGGTGTCATCTGGGGGCCAGTTCGTGTGCAAGTTCAAAGGTCGGAATGACGCTGATAACGGCAAGCTGATCAATGCGATGGTTGCGTTTAAGCTACTACGACAAGGATGTGTCGGGTACCTTTGCTACTTGGATTCGCCCGCGAAGGATGGACCTGAGGTTCTTGATATTCCTATGGTTAGGGAGTTTTCGAATGTCTTTCCGGAAGAAATTCCTAGATTACCCCCGAACCGTGACGTAGAGTTTTCAATTGATCTTGAGCCTGGTACGGCACCGATTTCCAAATCACCGTATCGGATGGCTCCAGCTGAGATGCAAGAATTGAAGAATCAACTTGAAGATCTTCTTGACAAAGGTTATGTCAGGCCGAGTGCATCGTCGTGGGGTGCTCCGGTATTGTTCGTCAAAAAGAAGGATGGATCGTTCCGACTTTGTATCGACTACCGAGAATTGAACAAGGTGACAATCAAGAACAAGTATCCTCTGCCTAGGATTGAAGACATGTTGGACCAGTTGCAGGGAGCAAAGGTTTTCTCCAAGATCGACCTGAGATCTGGATATCATCAACTCAGAATTCGTGACCAGAACATTCCTAGAACTGCGTTTAGGACCAGATATGGTCATTACGAGTTCGTAGTGATGTCTTTTGGGCTTACAAATGCTCCAGCTGTCTTTATGGATCTGATGAATCGATGTTTTCACCAGTACTTGGACAAGTTCGTAGTGGTCTTCATAGACGACATTCTAATCTACTCTCCGAGTGAAGAAATCCACGAGGAACATCTGCGGATTGCCTTGTCAATCCTTAGACAACATCAGCTTTTTGCTAAATTGTCTAAATGTGAATTCTGGATAAAGGAAGTGGCTTTCTTAGGCCACGTGATCAATGAAAATGGGGTTATGGTTGATCCCCAAAAGATTGAAGCGGTGGCTAATTGGAAGCAGCCCCAGAATGTGAAAGAAGTGCGCAGTTTTCTTGGACTTGCCGGGTATTACAGAAGGTTCGTAGAAGGATTTTCAAAGATCGCTCTACCTATGACCAATCTACTCCGCAAGGTCCATAAGAAGTTTGTCTGGAATGACAAGTGCGAGGCCAGTTTCCAGGAGTTGAAGCAACGACTGACCTCGATACCCGTGTTAGCACTCCCAGAGGGGAACGACGATTATGTGGTCTATAGTGATGCTTCAAAGTGTGGTCTTGGTTGTGTTTTGATGCAGAGGGGCAGAGTCATTGCTTATGCATCCAGGCAACTCAAGACGTACGGAGAAAACTATCCGACACATGATCTTGAGCTAGCAGCGATTGTCTTTGCGCTGAAGATTTGGAGGCATTACCTCTACGGTATAAGATGCCAAGTCTTCACTGACCACAAAAGTCTCAAGTATATATTTACTCAAAAGGAGCTAAATATGAGACAACGCCGCTGGCTAGAGTTGCTCAAGGAATACGACATCGAGTTGTTGTACCATCCGGGCAAGGCTAATGTGGTAGCTGATGCATTGAGCCGGAAGACAACACACGAGAGGGTAGTTGCTTTACTTACTGCTCAGACCAAGCTAAACCGAGAGTCATGCGACATTGAAGTTATGTATGATCAGCGTAGATGTTTCCTGAGTATGTTGGAAATTCAGGCTACACTGCTGGATCAGATCAAGGAAAAGCAAGTTGATGACGTCGTCTTGGTGAAGCTAAGCAGTGAAGTGATGAATGGGAAAGCTCCCAGTTTTGTGATTCAGGATGATGGATCGTTTTGGTTTCAAGACCGAATCTGTGTGCCAGACACAGAAGGCCTTCGTCAGTTGGTGATGAGAGAAGCTCATTCATCTGCTTATTCTATGCATCCTGGCTCTAGCAAGATGTACAAGGATCTCAGGAAGAAGTTTTGGTGGCCAAACATGAAGTGGGACGTAGCAGACTTCGTGGCAAAGTGTTTGACTTGCTAGAAGGTCAAGATTGAACACCGCAGGCCAGGTGGTGAGTTGCTACCTCTCCCTGTGCCAGAATGGAAATGGGAAGACATTGCCATGGACTTCGTCACGGGGCTGCCAAAGACTCGAAGTCAGAAAGATGCTATCTGGGTAATTGTGGATCGGCTTACAAAGAGTGCTCATTTCCTAGCCATTAAGACCACTTGGGAAGCCCAGAAGTTAGCAGAGGTCTACCAGAAAGAGATTGTCCGTTTACATGGTATCCCTAAAACAATCGTATCGGATCGAGATGGCCGTTTCATGTCAAGGTTCTGGAAAGAACTTTATAAGGCTATAGGGACCGAGTTAAGGTTCAGCACAGCGTTTCATCCTCAGACAGATGGCCAGTCTGAAAGGATCATCCAAACTCTGGAGGATATGCTTAGAGCTTGTGTACTCGATCGTCTGACTAGCTGGGAGGACAGCTTGAGTCTGATTGAGTTCACGTACAACAATAGCTGGCATGCTACAATCAAGATGGCTCTGTTTGAAGCTTTGTATGGTCGCAGATGCAGATCTCCAATTTGTTGGGATGATAATGCCGACAAAATTCTGCTCGGACCAGAGTTGGTCGAAAGGACGGCTTCAGACATTGCTTTGATCAGACAGAGGATGTTGACTTCTCAGAGTCGACAGAAGTCCTACACAGATCGGAAGCACAGGACTGTCGAGTTCGAGGTCGGTGACAAGGTTTTTGTCAAGGTATCGCCATCCAAGGGAGTTTTCAGGTTTGGTAAGCGTGGGAAGCTTAACCCTCGCTACGTGGGACCATTCGAGATTCTGGATAGAGTGAGATCTCTAGCGTACCGCTTGGCGTTGCCGCCATCGGCTCATCCAGTGCATAATGTGTTCCACGTCTCTTTGCTCAGGAAGTATGTGCCAGATGAGTCTCATGTGCTGAGTTATGAGGACATCGAGATTCAAGCTAATGGTACTTATGAGGAGATGCCCGTGCGCATTGTGGAGCGTCGTGAGAAGCAGCTGCGTAGCAAGATTGTACCGTTGGTACGGATTATGTGGTCCAAGTCTGGATCGGAGGAAGTTACTTGGGAAACGTGGGAAACCGAGTCAGATATGCTCAGGCGTTTTCCCGAGTTATTCTCGACCTAAGTTTCGGGGTCGAAACTTCTTTTAAGGGGGAGGAGATGTGATACCCCGTATTTTTGTAAGCTATTTTTGGAGTTCTGGGATTTTTCCCGAGTACCCGTTATGTACGTCAGATTTAATTCAGAAAGTTGGAGACATTCTGTAATGTGCTCTGTATCTGTAATATTTTTCTCAGTGAAATAATATACAGACGACGTGCTTTGGATTTTATTACTCGTTCGCGTACAATAATTTTATCCCGGGTTAATATCGTTTTCATCTAAGAGCTGAGGAGGCGGCAAAGCCAAGGGCGGCGCCCGCCGTCGCAATGCTCGAGGAGCAGGCTGGGTCTTCTCCTAGCTGGGGACGCCAGGCCTATTGCGGCGCCCGCCGCATTTATGGCGGCGCCCGCCGTCGTCGTTGTCCGGAGGTCCTTGCCCAGAGGTCGCGGCGTGGCTCTGGCAGCGCCGGAGTAGCTCTTCGTAGGGCAATGATGGTGTTTCCTGACATTTGGCTATAAAAGGAGGTGTTTAGGAGGGGTTTTGGAGCTCAATCCACAGCCCAAGCTCTCCCAAATTCTTGTCTCACCGGAGTTCTTGCCTCGCCAGATTCTGGAGCTTTCGCCGGTGTCGTTTGGTGGTGTTTCTTGAGTGCCTTTGTGAAGCTTTTGGTAGCCTTGGAGGTTAGAAACCAAAGCAAGTCGAAGGAGGCCGAGTCCCTCGTGTTTTGGGTGAGTTTTCTCGCCGCTTCTGTCGTTTGAGTTCTTCACGACGACCGCCGCGTTCTTCACGGCGCCCGCCGTGATGAACTGTGGCGACCGCCGCCAAGAACGGCGACTGACGTGGCCTAAGGTCGTTATGCCAAATCAAAGTAAACCTCAACTTTCAAACTAGTATAGTAAGCAAGCAAGGGTCGAAATCCCAAGAGAATCACAAGCGTCTATTTTCTTATCACAAATCGAATAGTAGTAACAAGGGGGGTTTGTGAGGTTTAAATCAAGTAAGAAATAAAACAGAATAAATAATATGCAATCAAATGTGAGAAAACACTTAGCTAGGCAATTTCCACCTATGTTTTGGTTGGTTGATCCTAGATTACTTCCAATTCCTTCCTATGATTATTCCTTTCCCGATCTTGTGTAGATTCAGAGGGAAACCTTCCACAAAGAACCCTTACCAATGAATAACCCTAGTACCACTAAAGGTTCAACCCAAAGGCAGCAATGCATATAAGAATTAACCAGGATACACAGAACGCTCGCTCAGATGCATTTACCATGTAATTATCTCTCCCTACAATAGAACAATTTCAACCAGAGCATGTAAATTATAGTTGCTATAGCGGAATAGGACGTTAGCCCAACAGTTTCCTGATCCTAGCAATATGAAAATCACCAACAACAACTAGTTGCGCGGGCTAGTGCAATCAATGAAATCCAATGGAATAAGCTTAGAAGAGATAATATAATCCAATAGGAATTAAGAAAGGGAACATAACCTGACAACCAATAATCAAAACTTAAGCTTCCATTGCCAGACTAAGCCAAAGAGGCTTAGCTCCTCATAGTCATGGTGAAACTTCAAAGGAAAAGTAAACAACGATGAAAATTGCAACTAAAGTGGAATAAGAGTGTGGACCCTTAAACCTAATGCTAAAAAAAGTATTTATAGGGCTCTAACAAATGACCTAGCCCATTAAGAAAATAACTAAATTAAAATGAGAAAAAGGGGAAAAAGAAATATGAAAAGATAAGCTCAGGAAAGGACGCAGCTTTCGGCGCTGATGACCCACGATCGCGGGTGAACAGTACCCGCGATCGCGGCTACTTCTCGATTTTCAGCATCTGCGACACTTTCGTAAAAACGTCATAACTTTTGATTTCCAACTCGGATTGCGCTCATATTTTGGGAACTTGTAGTAGACTTCAAGATCTAACTCCTCAAGTTGGAATCACTGAATTTGGATATCTGACTACAGAGAACGAATCAATTTAATTCAGCACATTGTTCTTCTACTCTCGTGTGGACTCTCTCCTTGGTTCTTCTTTGTCTCCTCAGTGGTCAACTTCTCTTCCTCTGGATATCTTCAATTTGCTTCACCAGACCACCAAATCCACACTTCTCCTCTCTAACTCCATACTCCTTGGTGGCTCCATATCCTGAATCTTCAAATGTACTCCAATAAGCTCAAAACACCACCAAAACACCAATCTTCGCCCCAAACACCATGCACATGAATGTGTCTAAATCTACCCGAATGGCACCAATAAAACCCTCTAATAACTCTTAGTTAAGCCCTACAAAGTAGTGCTTATCAATGACCGCCGCCAAGAACGGCGACCGCCGCCAGTGTCCAGAATGCCTTTTTGGGCTTTTGGCTTTGGTAGTCGTCGTTGTGGCGTCGTTCCTTTCGTCGTTTTTAGATTCGTATTGTGGTTATGTCGGATCTAACTTAGGGTTTCTTTTATGGGTCGACTCGAAGGTCATTGTGCTGTCGGAGCTATACCCGTGTCGAGCCCGAAATCCCATCGTTGTCGTTAGGCTTGTTTCTATTCGGCGGATTAAGGCAAGTGGCGGTTCACTCTTGCTCATCGTTTCCATATTTACATTGATTATCAGTTATTTCAATTGATTAATTAATTTGGAACGATTATTATTGTGTTCTTCTGGAAGTGATTTATAAACTGTTTTGAAAATCATATAATAGGTTGTATATCTGTTAGAATAGCGCTATTATCTGTGATCGCCTTTCGGGCTTTTATGTGGATTTATCCTATAACTGTTATTGTGTTGTATCTGTGTGGTTAGCACTGTTAGTTAGGAATGTACTCGGACTTCGTCCGGTCGTTTCTTTATAATCTGGTATCGGGGTGGCTCGTCTCCATCTGGTACTATTCTAAGATCATGATCGGTCTCTTTCACAAGTGTGTAGAGGCAAGACACTTAGCTGGTGTCACAAACCTTCCGGTGTGCGTCACTCTCGACGAAACGTATACTAAGATGTGTCGTCCCAATGTTGGGGTACACATGTAAAAGTCTAATAATGTGATGTGTGGTTTGTAATATAAATCAGATAAGTGCTACTCGACGCACATAATTAATAAACCTTCAGCGAGTAGTGCAGCTAAGTTATAGTGCAACTAGGAAAACTCGTCTCGACTTTGATCATAGTACGTTCTCTTTCCAATCTGGATTCGCTGTATGCGATGAGGTTGGTCGTGAACCGAAGCATCTCAGTCAACTTTTAAATCATTGTTGTATGATTCTGTAAACATTCCAGATTTATCATATTTCCCTAAGACTCATTTCCGTTGGAGTCTTCTTTTCGAGTCGATTTTTGTGAAGATTCAGTCTTTCAGAATCTTCTCTTGTGCATACCTCTTGTTATTATTCTGTAGAAGTATGAAGGTTGATTATCGTTGTCGGTTATCATTCGAGAAACGATAAGTCTAACCTAATACAACTACATCGAACCTTCTGCTTTGTACCATTGCTAGTCTATTCAAGTAGACTAACCCACGATCTTTATTCTCTGCATGTGGGCTGGTGTCATCCGTTCGATTCGGCACATCAGATAGAAAGTAGCTCAAAAGAATAGAAGGACTATGGAGTCGACGGTGATTTTCGAATGTTTGAGTTATTTCGTTAATCAGGTTGAGATCTTTTGGACAATGACTTTGGTTGTAATGTGTTTTTGTAAGACTTCCGTTGTACCCTACTTTATAAGACTTCCGCTGTATTTGGTTTAAACTCTGTGTTAGCCTATTCGGGATTGGGTTGTAATCCCGTAACTCATGTTTCCTTGACAATATTATGTTTTGGAATTGAATGCTTTGATCATTATGTATCATTTGTATTTCATAAATTGTATTTAAATGGTAAAGCCTTGGGTGATCTCGGTAAGGAACACTGGGGT
Organism: Rheum nobile; assembly: GCA_027886185.1. NCBI lineage: Eukaryota > Viridiplantae > Streptophyta > Magnoliopsida > Caryophyllales > Polygonaceae > Rheum > Rheum nobile. The sequence continues at coordinate 6,794,599 of WOAB01000559.1, forward strand.
CACTGGCGGTAATACCTTTCCAAAAAGGGTTAAGTTTTGGGGGTGTTACACTTTGCAATCCAACTTTGCTTGACAAGAGAAGTGCTTCAGGAAGTCATCCATGAGGAAACAGCGGTTGGGCTTTGGTCAAAGTTGGAATCCCTGTATATGACAAAGAGCATGGCAAACAAACTGAGATTGAAAGAAAAGATGTACACTCTGCGTATGAAAGAAGGTACTGAAATTCAGTCTCATCTTAATGAGTTTAGTTCGATATTAATCGATCTTGAAAATCTGGATATTAAGATCGATGATGAAGATAAAGTTGTTCTGCTGATATGCTCTTTACCTCCTTCATACAAGCATTTTAAGGAAATTATGCTCTATGGGAATAATTCTGATTGTTTGGCTTTAGAAGATGTCAAGTCTAATCTGTTAGCCAAGGAAAAATTTGATATTGACAAACCTGTAGAACCGAATGCTGAAGGATTGAATGTTAGAGGGCGTAGCAATGATAGTAAGTCTAACGGATCAAGTTCTCGATCTAAGTCCAGGAATAAAAACAAAAGTAGTAACAAATCTTGCAAATACTGTAAGAAATCTGGGCATGACATATCTTAATGCTACAAGCTGAAAAACAAAAAGGAGAGTATGAAATCAAATCAATCCAAGGATTCAGATACTTCGAATGCTTCCTCTGCGAATACTTGCTCAGATGGTGATATGCTGCTAGTTGATAATGATGAACATGACACTAAATCTGAGTGGATTCTTGACTCAGGTTGTACTTACCACATGTGTCCTCATAGAACTTGGTTTGTCTCTTATGAATCTGTTGATAATTGTCATGTGCTCCTTGGTGACAATACACCTTGTAAGGTGTTAGGAAAAGACAATATAAGGATCAAGACTCATGATGGAGTCATCAGAACCCTTTCTGAGGTTAGGCATATTCCTAACTTAAGGAGAAATTTAATCTCATTAGGCACCCTTGAGTCAAAGGGATGCAAGTACACTGGTGAAGATGGAGTTTTAAGGGTTTCTAAAGGATCTCTGATATTGTTGAAGGCCATCAGAAAAGGTGGTCTGTATGTTCTGCAGGGAAATACAGTTTCTGAATCATTAGTTGTGACAGTTGGTTCAAAGAGCATTGATACAACTCGGTTGTGGCACCTCAGACTAGGCCACATGAGTGAAAAGGGTCTTAGCTCACTCTTTAAGCGAGGCTTGCTAGGCAAAGACACCAGCTGTAAGCTAGAGTTTTATGAGCATTGCATTCTAGGAAAGCACAGGAGGGTAGGCTTCAAGCAGGCCACTCACAGTACACAAGGCATCCTAGATTACATTCACTCTGATCTTTGGGGTCCTTCACAAGTCCCCTCACATGGTGGTCACATGTATATGCTTACCATCATCAATGACTACTCTAGAAAGGTATGGCTCTACTTTATACATCATAAGAATGAGGTGTTTAAGTGTTTCAAGGAATGGAAAACACTTGTTGAGAATCAGACAGGGCAGAAAGTGAAGAAATTAAGGACTAACAATGGCCTGGAATTTTGTGAGAAAGAGTTTACTGACTTCTACAAATAGAATGGCATAGCTAGACACTACACTGTGGTTGGGAAGCCTCAACAAAATGGTGTCGCTGAGAGATACAACCGAACCATCCTTGAAAAGGTAAGGTGTATGTTATCTCATGCTTGATTAAGTAAGAGTTTATGGGCTGAAGCTGCTTCTACTGCATGTTATATAATAAATCAATCCCCTCATGCATCTTTAGATGAAAAAGTTCCTGAAGAAATATGGACAAATAAATCTGTTGATTTTTCATGTCTAAGAGTTTTTGGCTGCCCTGCGTATGTACATGTAAATGAAGTAAGAGTTTATGGGCTGAAGCTGCTTCTACTGCATGTTATATAATAAATCAATCCCCTCATGCATCTTTAGATGAAAAAGTTCCTAAAGAAATATGGACAAATAAATCTGTTGATTTTTCATGTCTAAGAGTTTTTGGCTGCCCTGCGTATGTACATGTAAATGAAGGAAAATTAAATCCTAGAGCGAGAAAATGCATCTTTCTTGGTTATACTAATGGCATTAAAGGCTTCAGACTATGGTGTCCTGAAATTAGTACAAAGAAAATTATCCATAGTCGAGATGTAGTCTTCAATGAGAATGCACTTTTATCTTTGAAACAAGATGCTGCTCTAGTTCCTTCTTGTGCATGATCAAAGAGGAGATCAGAAAAGTCAGTTGAGATTGAAACTTCTAGCAACTTGGATGATCCTCCACAACAAAATTCAGGCTACAACCAAGAGCAACCAGTTTGCATTGAAGAGCAGCCAGTTTGCAGCCAAGAGCAACCTACTGAATCTGCCACAACTCAGTCCACAGATTACTCCCTAGCACGTGACAGACTTAGAAGAGAGAATGTAAGAAAATCAGCCAGATATGATGATGAAAGCCATTACATTGGCTATGCACTGGTTATGGCTCAAGAAGTAGAAGAATAATCTGAGCCCAAGACTTATGGTGAAGCCATCTCAAGCCGTGATTCTAGTAGATGGATACTAGCGATGCAAGAAGAAGTTGAAAGCTTGCATAAGAATAGTACCTGGCAGCTTGTTCTACTCCCTAAAGGAAAAAGGGCTATTTCCTGCAAATGGATTTTCAAGAGAAAAGAAGACATCTCCACACCTGAGAAGATAAGATACAAGGCTAGATATGTTGTGAGAGGCTTTGATCAAAGAGAAGGAATAGATTTCAATGAAATCTTTTCTCCAGTGGTTAGACACTCCTCAATCAGACTCCTATTGGCTTTAGTTGCTCTACAAGACCTAGAATTGGAACAACTAGACATCAAGACTGCGTTCTTACAATGTTGTGCATAAGCACATGCCAAGATCCGTACGGTACAAGACGAAGGGCGCCAAGACTTTGGTTTAGCAACTTCTTGGCTAAGCTCTCAAAGATAGGACCTTTGATGTGTTTGATTGTGACTCTAAAAAATAGCTTGATGGAGATTTGACTCAAAACGGGAAATGGATATAACTCTCATGAAGAGGTTCATGAAGAGTTTGGGATAAGTATCTCTCGACCCTTGGATGCGACTCACCAAGAACCTTGAGACAAGGTTGAACACCCATGGATACGACACACCATGATCACCCAACCACCTTCAGATATGACACACCAAAGGGTGTTTCGGATATGACTCACCGAAACAAGACTAAGGATTCGAGGATAGGTACCACCTCGGAAACCATCGCCATGAAGCTTCAAAAGGGACAAACACTCTCGTTTTATAACTCTAAATCAAGCTTAAGAAACATACAATGCATGGCCACCATTATATAGGTGCCAAAATACAAAAAGGAAATTACAAAAATAACTCCACTAACTTAGAGCACTAAGCCACTAACCTAGAGCACTAACTTAACCACTTAGCTAGTTAATTACGAAAATAGAAATAACAAAACAAACAAAACACAATCATCTTCCTAAATAGCTCATGACGCCATGCAGCTTGGTTGCGCCTTCCTCTTCATTGAACCGGTCTTGACATGTCCTTGAGGTGATCCATAGTCACATCATGGAGACTTAGAAGAAGAGATTTATGTCCAACAACCTGAAGGATTTGTTGCTCCAAGAAAGGAAGATCATGTTTGTAGGCTGAAAAAATCCCTCTATGGACTTAAGCAAGCACCGAGACAATGGTACAAAAAGTTTGACACTTTCATGGCAAAGCAAGGATTCACCAAAATCAGTTATGACAGTTGTGTCTACATCAAGGTGTATGCTGAAAACACCTATCTATATTTGCTTCTCTACGTGGATGACATGTTAATTGCATCCAGTGATAAGAAATTGATCTCTGAATTGAAAAGACAGCTTGGTAAGGAATTTGAAATGAAAGACTTGGGAGCTGCTAAGAAAATTTTGGGTATGGAAATTCAGAGAGATCGCAACAAAGGTACTTTAGCCTTATCTCAAAAGGGCTATGTTCAAAAAGTGCTTGAAAAATTCCATATGAGGAATGCAAAGGTTGTTTCTACACCTAGTTCCGCTCACTTCAAACTTTCTAGTGAGCAATGTCCAAAGACTGAAGATGAGAAGAAGTTGATGGATAATACACCATATGCAAGTGCCGTTGGAAGCCTTATGTATGCAATGGTATGTACAAGACCTGATTTGGCTTATATAGTGAGCTTAGTGAGCAGGTTTATGCACAGTTCAGGAAAACAACACTAGGAGGATGTCAAGTGGGTATTAAGATACTTGAAAGGAACACTTGAGTTTGGTTTGACCTTTGATAAGAACAAAGAAAGTAGTGATCAGATTAAGGGGTTCGTTGATTCTGATTTTGCCGGTGACTTAGACAAAAAAAGTCAATTTCCGGGTACATCTTCACACTTTGTGGAGCACCGATCAGTTGGTGTGCTACACTCCAGCCTACGATTGCACTCTCCTCCACCGAGGTTGAGTACATTTCTGCTACAAAAGGTATTAAAGAAGCTACATGGATACAAGGTTTGGTCGGTGAGCTTGGCTTGATGCAAGACAGTGTTTCAGTATTTTGTGACAATCAAAGTGCTATATACTTGGCCAAGAATGGAAGCTACCACAGCAAAACCAAACACATAAATGTAGGGATGCACAACCGGGTCGACCCGGACCGGAGTTCTCCGGTTCGGGTCGGACCGGTGGACCGGCTTTTTCTAAAAAAGTGACCCGTGGACCGGACCGGACCCGATCTATTCCGGTCTGGTCCTTTCCGGTCCGGTCCAGGGGTCAGATCGGAAAACCCGATTTGTTATTTTTGGGTATGTGCATCCCTAGTGTTGACGGCCCGACCCGGTTCTATTACTACGATGTACGGATACCTGTTTGCATATTAAGCTAATAGTTCATCATAATCTCATTACAATTAATAATTTAATATAAATAGTCTAATAGTTCATCATAATCTCAGTTGTCATCTGTCCATCAAACAAAAAAACACATTGTTTTTATCTGCACTAATATCACAAATTACACAAAACTAAAAAACCCTACCAACTTACGAGTCTTACATTGCATGAAACTTTCGTAGACAATTCCAAGGATATTGATTTATCCATATTTCTGTTTGCAAGAAGCAAAACCACTCAATTACATTGAATGGATTGGTGGTTAAATTTCACTAAAAAATTAAGAAATCAACATGTATGTAATATGTATGGAATCGGATTATCATAAGCTTGAAAACGGATAGCGAATAACACAGAAATATCATACGATAGAGGAACTAACGATAGCGAATAACACAGAAATCAATATGTAAAAAATCAATATGTATGGAATCAATCAGATTATCATAAGCCGGATTATAATCAGTTTGAACTTTGAAGCCTAAAATAATCGAACCTGGCTGCTGGTGCAACTTGGAGTTCGCCAATCGATTCGAAGTGGGTCGCCGGAGAACTTCTAGCGAGAAGTAGGGAGAAGCAGGTCGTCGGAGAAGGTAGGGAGAAGCAGGTCGCCTTGGATCTGCTGGTGCGACGACTAATCGAGGCTGGTGCGACTTGAAGTGGTGGACGACTAATCGAGGCAGGACGACTAATCGATTCGAAGTGGTGGCTGGTGCGACTTGGACCTGCTGGTGCGACGACTAATCGAGGCTGCGCCGCTGCGAATCTGCGATTGGAGGGAGAAGCTGGAGAAGACGAGAAGGAGAAGTCGGACTGAGAAGGGAGAAGCCGGAGAAGACGAGAAGGAGGTCGCCACTGAGAAGCTGGAGAAGACGAGAAGGAGGTCGCCGCTGAGAAGGGAGAAGACGAGAAGCAGCTGATTTTAGCCTGGTTAGGGATGATTAGCAAATTAGGGATTTAGGATTTTAGGGCCGGCTGATGAAGGATTAAGAGTATATATATAATTTTTATTTTTTAAAAAAGTACCGGTCCAATACGATCCAGCCCGGAAATTGCCGGTCTGGTCCAGACCCGACCCGAAACCCGATTTCATTAAAAATTATGACCCGTGGACCGGACCGATAATATACCGATCCTGGACCGACCCGGAAAATTCCGGTCGGGTCCGGTCCGGGTTTCCGGTCCGGTCTCATATTGTGCATCCCTACATAAATGTGAAATATCACTTCATCAGGCAGATTATTGAAGAAGGCAAAGTGGAGTTGAAGAAAGTCCACACCAGTGAAAATTAGGCTGACATGTTGACCAAGACACTTCCTTCCAACAAGTTCAATTCATGTTTGGACTTGGTTGGAGTTTCTACTGTGTAGATTGTTGAGAATGATGAGTGAAATACCACTCATCATTTTGGACACCAAAAGCTATCAGATATTGAAGCAAGGTGGAGATTGTTGAGAATGCTTAAATATCTTCTAAAATTCAGCAAATGGGGCTTTTAACTACAGTTGTCAACAACCTATATATATACATATGTCGTACATGTAAAAGGGCACTCCTTCTAATTTTTGCTTTCTCAATTTACAGAGAACTCTCTCTTCCAATTCTCTTGCTCTTCATAGAGAATCTTGTAGCTCTTCTTGTAATTTCTTCCTCCTCATAGTGAATTTTGCATGATGGTGCTTATGGGGTTTTTCTCCCTGTTCTAGGGTTTTCCCTCGTTAATCCTTGGTGTTCTGCTGTCTTCAATTCTTTGTTGTTCAATTCAGACCAATATTCTGTGTACAAATTCCAACAAATACATGTGTGTGTTATGGGTAGGGGGTGATGGCAAGGGAAGTAGTATATAATTGAATATCAACCAAAAAAATGAATATACCTAGTGCACTTCATCAGAAAGAAATCACAAGAATCAAGATCTCTTACGCAAGACATCCAATCCATGCAAAAGTAAAGACATAACAAACATAATGAAGGAGATTTAACTTCTACAAACAATCCTTTTAAATATATGTTAAAAATACATAATAATTTAATGATACTTAGCACAAAATGCTATGCAGTACTAACTGGGAGAATGAAGACTTCCTTTTAAGTTCCCCAGCAGAATCCGCATGTGTCATTCCTCCTAAGTCCTAACTATAACCAAAATCCAATGGATATGGTCGTATGGAAAACAAAAAACAAGTATTCTACAACACAACTCAAGGTAGCCAAAAGGCATTCCATTGGAGAAACCCCTTCGAAAGCACTTGCACCTACAGATCACACAAACATTCTAAAATCTGAAAGAGGTCACATAAATAAAAGAGAAAAAAGACATTGCAGAACACTTACTCGATTTTTTCAAGACAACAACATCCACTATTCAAAATGCAATGTTACGGTGACAAAATCAATATCAAAACATAAGGGTATAAAGTGAAAGATGAAGATGTAAAGAGGTTAGCATTAGAATTAAGAGGAGTATTCACACTAGGTAGTTTGATTACGGGAATAACTCTACCGATTGGTTTATGGGAACCACATCTAGTCCTCTTGTCCTTCCTAGTGCTCCTCCCTTGAGCAAGGCAAAGCTATTGATTTATAAATAAAATTCAAGTTGACAATAGTTTCAGTAATTGCAACTTGTAGAATGACCATAAATTTACTTACACATCCTTTAGAGTGTTATCATCTACAACCTCACAATTTAAAAAGATCTTACGGTCCACCTTTGTTGTTGAATGAATCAGACGCAGAAGCAGCTCTTTTGGCACTGCATTACAGATCCAATTTTTACTCATTAAAATAGGAACATGAAAATACAGTGAATAAGGACTAATTAACTAAAGGACCTAGCCTCCATTCGGATACAAGTAATATGCATGAAAATGTTCATTTTTATTTATGCAGTACTTACTAGCATTTCAATGGTCATAATTCAAAGCCACTACAATCTGGAACAAAAATTAATTGTTCAAGGATAGATTAGGGAGAAGAATATCTTACTTAGGGGATAGTACACAAAATTCTCTATCACATAAAGATAGGTTGATACTATATGCGCGACGAATTTTTGCTATGTGCGCGACATTCTGTACGCCATTTCCTAGCGTACAGATTAAAATATGCATAAATAATAAGGTTATATGTATTATGAATTTTTTTTTAAAAAAATAAATATAAATCTGTACGCCATAATCTGGCATACAGATTTATACTTAAAAAAAATAAAAAATTATAATCTGTACGCCAGAATCTGGCGTACAGATTATTTAAAAAAAATTAAAATAAAAATAAAAAAAAGTTTTTAATCATATAGAGAATTTCAATACGAGTCCGTACATATAAAATTCGCCCAAAACGGACATCGTTTGCCCCTCCAAAAGCCCAAAACACGAAGTCTTCCTACCCATTTATTTTTATTTGGTGCCCGACATATAGCGCATTGTAGTGAAATTTTTTGAATTTTTCTACTATAATTTTGTATAAAATTTTAATACGTGTCCGTACATATAAAATTCATTCAAAACGGATATCGTTTTCCCCTCCAAAAAGCCCCTCCATTAAACCCCTCTTTTGAGTTAGGGCTTAAAGATGGGGCTTAAATGGAGGATTTTTGAGTTTAAGCCTCCATTTAAGCCACAACTCAAAAGAGAGTTTAATGGAGATGCTTTTGATCCCAAATTATATTTATATTAAATTACAATTATGTCATTATATTAAGTTATCAAAATATCATTTATATTAAATTACTAAATATACCCTTTATATTAAATTATAAAAAATTTGATTTTATATTAAATTTCAATTACATGTTGTATTTTAGGTGAATTGAAAGAAAGAAAAAAACCGCGGGCGCGGTCTTGGAAAAACTCAGCTAAGATGCCAAAAAAGCAAAGCCGCGATCGTATATAAGTGTAACTATATGAAATATAATAAAATATTATAGTATATATAAGTGTAACTATGTCAAATATAATGAAATGATATAGTATATAAGTCTAAGTATACTAGATTTAATGAAATACTATAGTATATAAGTGTTACTATATGAAATATAATGAAATACTATAGTATATAAGTCTAAGCATACTAGATCTAATGAAATACTATAATACATAAGTGTAACTATAGGAAATATAATGAAATACTATGGTACATAAGTGTAACTATATGAAGTATAATGAAATACTATAGTATATAAGTGTAACTATATGAAATTTAATAAAATACTATGATACATAAGTGTAACTATATGAAATATAATGAAATACTATGGTACATAAGTGTAACTATATGAAATATAATGAAATACTATGGTATATAAGTGTAACTATATGAAATTTAATGAAATACTATAGTATATAAGTATAACTATATGAAATATAATGAAATACTATAGTATATAATAAAAATACTATAGTATATAATGAAATACTATAGTATATAAATGTAACTATATGAAATTTAAGGAAATACTTATATACTATAGTTTTCCTTTATATTTAATGTGAATATACTAATATACTATAGTATTTCATATAGTTATACTTATATACTATAGTATTTCATTATATACTATAGTATTTTCATTATATATACTATAGTATTTCATTATATTTCATATAGTTATACTTATATATTATAGCATTTCATTAAATTTCATATAGTTACACTTATATACTATAGTATTTCATTATATACTTTAGTATTTTCATTATATACTATAGTATTTCATTATATTTCATATTGTTATACTTATATACTATAGTATTTCATTAAATTTTATATAGTTACACTTATATACTATACTATTTCATTAAATTTCATATAGTTACACTTATATACCATAGTATTTCATTATATTTCATATAGTTATACTTATGTACCATAGTATTTCATTAGATCTAGTATACATAGACTTATATACTATAGTATTTCATTAAATTTCATATAGTTACACTTATATACTATAGTATTTCATTATACTTCATATAGTTACACTTATATACCATAGTATTTCATTAGATCTAGTATACTTAGACTTATATACTATAGTATTTCATTATATTTCATATAGATACACTTATGTATCATAGTATTTTATTATATTTCATATAGTTATACTTATGTACCATAGTATTTCATTAGATCTAGTATACATAGACTTATATACTATAGTATTTCATTAAATTTCATATAGTTACACTTATATACCATGGTATTTCATTATATTTCATATAGTTACACTTATGTACCATAGTATTTCATTAGATCTAGTATACATAGACTTATATACTATAGTATTTCATTAAATTTCATATAGTTACACTTATATACTTTAGTATTTCATATAGTTACACTTATGTACCATAGTATTTCATTAGATCTAGTATACTTAGACTTATATACTATAATATTTCATTATATTTCATATAGTTACACTTATGTATCATAGTATTTCATTATATTTCATATAGTTACACTTATATACTATAGTATTTCATTAAATTTCATATAGTTATACTTATATACTATAGTATTTCATTAAATTTCATATAGTTACACTTATATACTATAATATTTCATTATATTTCATATAGTTACACTTATATACTATAGTATTTCATTATATTTCATATAGTTACACTTATGTATTATAGTATTTCATTAGATCTAGTATACTTAGACTTATATAATATAGTATTTCATTAAATTTCATATAGTTATACTTATATACTATAGTATTTCATTATATTTCATATAGTTATACTTATGTACCATAGTATTTCATTATATTTCATATAGTTACACTTATGTATTATAGTATTTCATTAGATCTAGTATACTTAGACTTATATACTATAGTATTTTATTAAATTTCATATAGTTACACTTATATACCATAGTATTTCATTATATTTCATATAGTTACACTTATGTACCATAGTATTTCATTATATTTCATATAGTTACACTTATGTATCATAGTATTTCATTAAATTTCATATAGTTACACTTATATACTATAATATTTCATTATATTTTATATAGTTACACTGATGTACCATAGTATTTCATTATATTTTCTATAGTTACACTTATGTATTATAGTATTTCATTAGATCTAGTATACTTAGACTTATATACTATAGTATTTCATTATATTTCATATAGTAACACTTATATACTATACTATTTCATTAAATCTAGTATACTTAGACTTATATACTATATCATTTCATTATATTTCACATAGTTACACTTATATATACGATAGTATTTTATTATATTTCATATAGTTACACTTATATACGATCGCGGCTTTGATTCTTGGCATCTTAGCTGAGTTCTTCCAAGGCCGCGCCCGCGGTTTTTTTCCTTTCTTTCAATTCACCTAAAATGCAACATGTAATTGAAATTTAATATAAAATCAAATTTTTTATAATTTAATATAAAGGGTATATTTAGTAATTTAATATAAATGATATTTTGATAACTTAATATAATGACATAATTGTAATTTAATATAAATATAATTTGGGATCAAAAGCCTCTCCATTAAACCCTCTTTTGAGTTGTGGCTTAAATGGAGGCTTAAACTCAAAAAGCCTCCATTTAAGCCCTAACTCAAAAGAGGGATTTAATGGAGGGGCTTTTTGGAGGGAAAAACGATATCCGTTTTGAATGAATTTTATATGTACGGACGCGTATTAAAATTTTATACAAAATTATAGTAGAAAAATTCAAAAAATTTCACTATAATACGCTATATGTCGGGCACCAAATAAAAATAAATTGGTAGGAAGGCTTCGTGTTTTGGGTTTTTGGAGGGGCAAACGATGTCCTTTTTGGGCGAATTTTATATGTACGGACTCGTATTGAAATTCTCTACATGATTAAAAACTTTTTTTTATTAAAAAAATGTTTTAAATTTTTTTTTATTACAAAAATGTTTAAAAACTTTTTTTTTATTAAAAAAGTGTTTAAATTTTTTTTTTTGTATAAATCTGTATGCCAAATTATGGCGTAAAGATTTATACTTATTTTTTAAAAAAAAAATTCAAAATACATATAACCTTATTATTTATACATATTTTAATCTGTACGCTAGGAAATGGCGTACGCCATTTCCTAGCAAAAAGAATATCGCACGCACAATAAAAATTCGTCGCGCATATAGTGGCCTCGTAAAGATATCAAAGCACTGAAGATTATTACATTGACAGTTTCTTCACTATGCAGATATCTTTTTCCTGTACCTAATCCACCTCCCACAAAATCACATAAAGATATTAAATATACTTACAACAAAGAGAATGCATTCCATTACATCAGCAAATTTGGGATCCAAAAAGAAAAAGCATCCCACAAACTTCTTCATTCCAATACCCGTATACAAGACAAACAGTACAAGTAACAAAATTTCTCTCAGGCATTTTATCAAACATCTCATCTGCAGCCCATTCTCTTCTACTTAGGAAGAAGTATAAGTTAAAGCTATTGAGTAGAATGTGAAAATTAGCAACTAATAACGACACGCCAATAAAGAGGAAAATTACGTACACGCAAGCAGACCCACAGGCGTAAAAATTGAGAAGTTGTTCATTTGATTTCAGAAGTTGTTCGTCCATGGAAAAAAAATGAGAGTTGTTTAAGAGAAGAAATTGAGACAGAATGTAAGTTAAATAACTATCATCGAGCTCTTCAGCCATGAAGGACTAAATCCCAAACCATTCATGGCGGGGCAGGTGGTCCCGATATGGAATATCCTTCTCTCCGGATCCTCTCTGTATCATTTGTCTCAGTTACGCCATTGCAAGGCTGTATGTACACCAAAAACATACAGAATTAGAATAGAAAAGCAAGAATGTGAATGTAAAGCGGGTAATTAGAGCAAGAAAGGAAGGATAGGCACACAAATGGGAGATTTGAAGATGGCTTGAAGGAAGAAGCAAAACATACCAGTTGTGAGAATAAAACCTAGATGAAACTGAAGCCGGTTGGAACTAGAGATCGTGGGAGGTAGGGGTGGAAATGTGTCGGGTGATGGATGGGTGGAGCCATTTTATCACCCGACCCGTGAATTAAATCCTCCACCCGATCCACCCGTCACCTGCGAAACCTTTCACCCACATTCGTCCATCCATCATCCAACGGGTGATTCGGGTCATCCGTATAATATTTTATAAATATTTTATAATTATTTAAATGTAATAAAATATATGATTAAGTGTAAAAAGTAATTAATTTTCTTCAATATATGAAAATAGTTGTTCTAAATATAGGATTTGATGGATGTTCATATAAAATATTATTAGAATATTCAACTTTTAAATATATAAAAACTAAAATTAACGTCATACATTTTAATAAAATAGAATTAGAATTATAATCGCCGACGGGTGAACGGATGGGTGGATGAAGTGCGGGTGATGGATCGGGTGATGGGTGAGATTTACAGCACCCATCACCCACCCGTCATCCGTTTCACCCGACCCACCAACCATCCATCACCCGGTTTACTTCGGGTGATCATCCATATATTCGAATCGGGTTTTCGGGTGGGTCGGTCACCCACGGGTGATTTCCAGCCCTAGTGGGAGGTGTGATCAATTACAATACTAATTTCTGGTAACTGTAAGCAGTTATTACAAAATCGAGACATATGTCAATGTTTTAAGAAATAAAATAGGACATATGTCATTGTTTAAAGAAACCAAGTGGCTAAATATTTAGTGAAGACATTCCTTCAACTTTAAGTATTTAGGAGAGATTTCTTCACAAATAATATTTTTTAATTAAAAAGTCTTTGAATATCACAACTTTCAAAATATTGAAGTTAATTTCTATAACATCTACTTCTAGAAAAATTATCACGCAAACGCAGTCTTTTAAAAAACTGAAAACCTAAAAAATACTCTTGAGCATGTATCTTCACGCCGCCACTCGACCAACCACTAGCCTAACCTCTCGACCTCCTTCAATCTCGGTTGGAATTGGCTAATTCATTGCATCCTTGCTCTGATTTGGCTTGGTTTCAAGCTTGCTTGTTTCAATTTTGTCAAACTCTTACCTAATCTCACCTCTAAAATCCTTGAATCTCATAAAAATATTGCAGAAGCTTGAACCTCCCTCCCTCCCTCCTTCTGCGAGCATGGCTTATCGTCGGCCTACTGAAAGAGGGAGAAGCTCATATGAACACTTGAGCGAGAAGCTTACATGAACACTTGAGCGAGAAGCTCTTGAAATAACAACCTGGAATGAAAGAATGAAGAAGTCTTAAAAGAAAAAAATGTTTTACGTTTGATTTGAGTTACAATCCCCTTTGTTTTGTTGCTAAGCTTTTGGTGTTGAGTCTATTCTTTGAAACTAGATCTGACTTACAAGTTGGTGGAGACCCCCAAACTCCGATCCTTTTTTTACTCAGATCTGATCACCTCCTCTCAAGCAATACAGGCCCATACAACCCTAGCTCCGAACCGCACCATATTCGAGCCGATTTGATAACTTAAGACCGGCCTATAATCCTACAATACGGCCCCATTCTCCCTTCCTTTCCCCGTCGTCACAGCTGACCCCGTCACCACCTCCAACCCTCGTTGAAGACGTTGATGACCAAGATCTATAAAACACCACCAATAATCCCGGGCCATAGTATCTCCGATTTGAACCCAACGTTGAATTAACCTAGCTTGTTGTGCAAGCTTGAACTTACAAGAACAAGAAAAATGAAAAAAAGAAACAAATATTCAGTATAAGAAAACACATACTATGCAAATCGAAAAAGTTGGGGCCAAAAGCCCAAAAAGCTGGCAAAAGATTTGAACAATCAAATCTTGAAATTGAATTAATGCAGTCGCGTGTCAATTTGTCTTTGCGAATCAAACCCTCATTGAAAGAAGTTAAATAAAAAAGGAAATAGTTGCGAAAATCAACACTTGTTAACAATGAATGGAATAAATAACATTTTTGAAGACTAAGTCGAGATAGAAGACTAATTCGAGAAATGAACATCTACAAACATTTTAAGATGCATTCGTTTGCTGATGTGAAACTCCTTGTATGTTTGGTTCAAGATTGTTGTTTCGGGTAAGAGATTGAGGACTTGGTCGTGTGATTCATGTTGGCTTCTAGAGACGAAGTCTTACCCAGGTATTCAGTTGCACCTCCACTGTATGTCTTGTTGATCTGCTTTCCGGCTATTGCAACGCCACATTGGTGTTTTCCAACCCGTGTTTGCGCCTTTCTCACCCTTTTTTCTACTTCTCTAGCTTGCCTTTCAGTTTTTTTTTTGTTTCTCATTGACTAGTTGTTGTAATTTTATTTTCTCATATCGGTTGTCCTGACTGTCGATTCTTTTGGTCTCTCGATGATTTAGGTCATGTTTGACCTGGAACTTCTACAAAAAAATATATTTGTCAAATGCTTGACCTAAAACTTCGAACTCTTACTTTATAAAAACAAATGAACTAATTTCTACAAAAAAATCACAATATAAATAAAAATATTTTATAAATTGATTTGTCAAATAAAGCATACAGCGTAATATTTTTCTTGCTCCTTGTGGGTGATGGCATTGCAAAAATTGAGAGCTTTCAAGATACGATCGAGCAGTTCGAAATCAAACAAATGAGTGGGGTCACCTTGAACTCGGCCTCACATTAGAAGAACGCAACTATAAGCCATAGACGGTAGATAGGAAAAGAATCAGGGTTGTTTTGGGAAAAAGAATGCCAAATTACAAAAATATCCCTATATTTAAAAAAACTCCTAAGACACGAGATTCATTCCAACCGTACGATTGAGACAATCTAGGGTTTGTTTGGTAAGTGTGTTTATAAAGTATTTTTTGTTTATAAAGAATTTTGTTTTTGACAAAAATAGTATTTAAAATTTGAATATTGGATGGTTTATGGAAATGTGAATGGAGAAAAAAAAGTAAATTTTATTTATAATGTGTTTATAAACTAGGGGCCAAACAGACCCTGATGTCTCACATCTCTCTGCATTTTTTTACCCTAAGAATCATCCGTATTTGATCTCATTCCCAAATTAAACACTCCTTTAATGACATTTTTTAAAAACAGAATATATTGTACATAAATGGTAGAAATTGGGGAAAACAACTATTGGCCGTCATAATGGTCCATTTAAAAAGGGATGAATCTAGTAAAGATCCTTTTATACTTTTATAGTCATCTTCGTAGTCCCATTCAATGTGATAGGTTGTAGAGAAGATTTTTTTATATTCGGTTTTTCTAACCTATGTTCTAAGGGTATAGATTAAGAATTCTCTCTTAAGAATATATCCCCTAAAGAAGATATAACCGTGACTGACAAAACAAGTTGATGAGAGTACTAAATGATTTTTTCCTCCAAAACAACGACAATTTGGCACCAAGAAAGTAATCTAGGGTTAAGTGAAATAGTTAGTGATCGGGCCTCTAAGAGGTGAAAATTAGAAAGGCTGGTAAAAAGGCACGTTACGTATGCCCACATAAGAGAAATAAGCTTTATCTATGGCCGGGAGATTAGGAGTGTATTCTCTGACCAGATTAAGAAGTCACAACAAAGGAGACGGAGGAATTTTGTGTTAGTGAATAAGTTTCATTAGTTAGGCACAATTGTCATTTTCATAAGTGTCGTTAATGCTATTGTGGATGCACATTATTTCGAATCAAAGAACGGAAGTCGTAATGAGTAACTTGGTTGTTCAAAAGAATATGTATGAAATTTATAGAATTTAATGTAGTGATGACACATGTTCATATATGATGCGAAAGTTCTCGTTGACACGATCACAGATGCCCTGGAACACAACAAAGTCAAGCCAAGCGCCAAGCGCCAAGCTTGAGTCTTCCTTGGCCGTAGCGTTAGCAGCAAAGGTCAAAGTGATGACCTGGTTGAAGACAAACGAAGTGATGAACGTCGAAGGGATATGACGATCAAAGAGATGATCGACTGGGGTTGAGCAATCCACAACAGAACAACCCTAAGAACTCGGATCTTGTATCCAAACCACAACAATGACACATGCTCAAGCAAGGAGATAAAACTCAACTTTCATTAACTTAAGCAAACATGAGAATAAAAAACATAGGAGCAAGGCTTATATAGCCGAGCTCTCGGCCTTGGGCCGCAAGAAACCTAATGAAGTCTTAATGGGCTGGTGCTCTCACATGAGACACACACACCCAAAGTAGAAATATCATAAAATAGAAACTGCTAAAAACATAAGATGCTAATATGGAAAGTGCCAAAAATAGCAAAACCTACACATAGAAATGCCAAATAGGGAAAGTACCAAAAATAGTAATGTCTACTAAAAACCTCCAAATAAGCTAAGTAAGTCATGCCAATGAGACGCGCCATGGGGGACGCCAGGGACGTGGTCGCCATGGACGCGTTGGTGGTGCTAGAAGTCGGCTAGGGCTCATCAATATATATTTTTCAAAATTTTATCATCTTCATATCAAATTACTTGTAAATGATTTTTCTTTTGCATCATTCATAAGATTGCTAAGAATTATGTTTTATGCAGAAAGTATGTAGGTAACCAATGATTTTCGATGGTGAGTGGAAGAATGAAGGCTAGACATGGGTATTTGAAGGCAGAATCACATCAAAGGCTATAATTGTAAATCAAATTGGAACATTTGAGGTTTTTAGGTAATTGGTGATTAATAAGTTAAAGTTGGACAATAATGATTTTGACTTACAGTTCACATACATCCAGCTCGAGAAAGAATACTTCAGACCTTTTTATTTAAATAATGAAGGATATTTTGGGGTTTAAAAGTTTTTCATCGCACATGGAGAGAAAGAAGTATGATGTATAGAAATATATGCCACTTTGAAAAGAAGAGTAGATTAAGTCCCAGAATAATTTGGTTTGGGTTGCAGTCACTTAGTCGTAAGTCAATCTTAGGAGGATATGGAGGAAAGGGAGAGTGATGAGCCCCAACCCCCCTTGACGGCAAAGGACGAAGAGGAGATGATGATCTTGAGGTCCACCGATCCCGTTACTAGGTCGCGCACTCGCGCTATCGCGCGCGCTATCCAGTCCTTAGTCACCCGGACACTTGTTTGCAATGGCACCACCGTGTCATCGACATCAACCATGGTGACCTTGGTGACCCTCAAAAAGACGCCCCTGACATTATCATTGCACACACAACGCCGCGCACCCATGTTATCACCATTGCGCTATGCGCCTCCCTCGCGCGTTGTCGCCCCCCCCCACATTTTGTTACGCGGTGCTGCGACCAACACACTACCATCGACACCAGTGCGTCGATGCCTATGTTTCCCATACGTAGTCATTTTGAGGTTATTTGTCCGAAAATTTCTACTTTGGGATATTTCCGTTTTCAAGTTATTTCTTTTTTTAGACTTTCTAGTTTGGGTGTATGCGTAGCTCATGTGAGAGTGTCGGCCCATTATTGATGCTCGACCCATGGCCGAGTACTCTAGACTATTTATAGCAGTCCAAGTGCTTCATTTGTACTTTATGTTTAGCATTGGTTTAATTGTAGTTGAGTGTAATACCCCTAAATTACCATAGGAATATTACCGCCAGTGACCCCGTAACGCATATCTGAAATCACCCAAGGCATTACAGTATTGAACGCGAAAGTCAAAGTAGACAATAATAATAACATTTTATATAAACAATGTCTTACAAATAAAATGATGTTGCAAAACAAGGCAACCTTAAAATATATCAAAGTACAGCAACAGACTTTATTTAAACTAAACACAAGATCCTTAACCTTCATTGTTAAAACAAATAAGAAAACTCTTGAAGCAAACACAACCGCCTTCAACATCGTCTTGTTGCGTTCTCCACATGGGAATCTATTCATGATGTGTCGTAAGGGACAAATGACACCAGCCAACCATGCAAAGAATAAAACCGGTTGGTTAGTCTAATGAAAGACTAAGCAAGGGTTCAAGCAGAGTGGTTCTAGTGATCGTAACCGATTACTATCATTGTCCCTCGAATAATAACCGAAGGATGATATATAACCCGAAAACTTTCACGGCATGAGAGAAAAGGTATGAATTGAAAAGAAGACTCCAAAGGAAATGAATCTTTAGAAAATATGAACAATTGTTTGGGAACATTTAAGTTTATCACGCAAAGTTTGTAAAACGACCTTGATTATTTGGGTCCACGACCAACCTCATCGCGTAATGCGAATCCAGATTGGAAAGATGACTTACAACAAGAGTTCGGACGGGTTCCACGTTGTACTTCTCGCCCGAGGGTATATTAATTATGTGCAAAACCGCACTTATCTTATTTAATTCCAAAACGCGCATTCACGTTTAAGGCTTTTATAACCAACCTCATAAAGAGAGAAAGAGTGGGATAAAGATCCCGAAGATTTGGCACTAGCTAAGTGCACCATCACTTATGCAATATAAGGGTACAATCATGACCAAAAGCATTAGGGCAATAATCCTCCTAACGCCAAGTTATAAAGAAACGAGTAACCCTCACAAGGCGTTAGCGTTCCTACGAATACTCATGTTATCTATCAATTAAATAGCATACCAATTCACAATAATCACACCAATGTTACCTAGCAACCTATCATAATATATATATAAGGTTATAGCTAGCATACATATAACCTAATAATAAGGTTCTTTTTTACACATTATTAAGCATAAAGGTTCCCAAACATCAACTTAAGACTTTTTATCCCAACTTAATAAGACAACCAATTCATTGCCAATTAAGGAAAAATGGAATAAAATGCAAGAGCAAACCGCCACTTGCCTTGGATTAGGAAGAATAACGAACGGTAATCGGAAGCGATTGCTTGCGGATAGCACTTACTCTCTTGTTTGATTCCGTTCCAAAAGTCAATCCGAGATGTAACCAAATCACAATAAACGAATTATATTAGATGATTCATTTAACAATAAATTTTGAGATAGACAAAGTCTCGGTTTTTAGATGAATTTATTTACTCATAAATAAATCAATTTTAAGGCTTTTGATTAAACGATTATCTATACGATTAAAATTAATTAATCATATATTCTAAATAATCATGACATAAATAAAGTAACAAAATAATTTATTTATAATCCTAAAATTTTCTAGGTCAAAATATTATCTAAATGAATAGCCAATATTTACCTATTCATAATATAAGATAGAATTATAAAAAAATTAATTAATTAAATTTTTTTATTTTTTAAATATTCTAAATAATCTTAAAATTATTTAACATAATCTTAATTAATTAAATTAACCCAAATTAGGCCAAAACCAAATCAAAATCGAAAAAAGAACAAACCCGAAATCAGGTTTATGATTGCCAAACCAGTCGAGCAGGGGACTTGCCGGAAAACACCAAAATCGGGGCGGCTCTGGTGGATTCCCAATGGCGGTGACTTGGGGCTTTCGTAGAGGACCCTTAGACGCAGCTAGTGGTGCCTCCAATTGCTCGAACTCAACTCGCTAAGGGCTCGAATTTCTCTCTCAAACAGCTCGGAAATGCTTTTCTAGGGTTCTTCGATTCAAACACGAAATTGGATGATTTGGGGGTGTGATCGGGGTCCTATTTATTGGGCTTTTGAAGGTGTTAATTCCCCCGACAAAATCCCTAGGATACCTCTCTCCAATTAACTCCGATATGATCCAATTTCAATTCGTTCAAATCCGCCCTAATGATGACGCAGATAAGATTTGACAAAATTCTGGAATATTCGTCGCTTTTAATTCGAATTGATCTTCCCATTAGATGGGTAATTATCCCCTATTCAATGCCCACAATTTAATTGGGACAAATCGAATCCGAAGCTGCGGAAATCCGCCATTGAAGACGCGAAGAAGCTCCTGCGAGCTGTTGAACGAGGGCACGGCCGCACGGGGAGGAAGAAAGGAGTTTGGGGGAAATTGCGCTCAGGCCCCCCAAACTTTCTTCTCGTGGGAAAAATGCCCTCCCTCACTTTTACCTAATTGCAAAACTCGCCCAAATTTATATATTCAATTTGTAATATTTATTTTAACCCAAAATTAAATTATATAAAATTTAACTTAGGCTAAAATAATTTTAGGTAATTTTTCTTATCAATTTAACCATACTTAAATCCTTAACAAAACCTTGTTAAATTTGATTTTAAATATTCTAGGTTAAATTTTCATAAGTTTTATTTAAAATAAACTCAACATAATGTTTAGAATAATTTAAATAAATTAACAACTTAATAATGTGTAACAACTTTGTAACAAGAACTCTATTTTATTTCTATTTTAGGAATAATGAAATAATTATCAAAACTCCTTTATTTAGAAATAGAGTTGGAAAATTACACAAATACCCTGACTAAAATAAGGGTTATTACATTACTACCCCCTTAAAAAAAATTGACCCCGAAACTTAGGTTGAACATAGTTCAGGGAAACGACTTTGCATATCAGCCTCAGTCTCCCAAGTGACCTCCTCATCGTCCACATCTTTAAGTGCATCCATATAGTCCTTAGCAGGATCGCTATCATCATCAATACGATCAATATCCACATCATCAAGCACTTCCATATAGTCCTCAGGATCGAGATCATCAATAACTATTTTCAAATCCAGCTTGTTCAGAAATACCGTAATGAAAGGAAGATAAGAGTTTGTCGCTAGGGATTTGACCAAATAGGATCGTCCAGTTCCTATAGGACCTATCACTAAAATACCCCTAGAGGGGGATAGGGCTAGGCGGAACAAAAAGGGTTTTGGTTTTCCATGAGATGGGAAATGAAAACTATTAGCCCCACACGAGGTTTGTGAATAAGTGATTGTCTGATAATGAGCAAGGAATATCCGTCTTTCTGCTAAACAGGATGTATTGAACTCATAATTCATTAGATCCTTTTGATGAATGTCAACTACGTATCGTAAGTAAATTGCTCCCGCTTGTTCAAACATTTGATAACCATAGTCACTCTTTACTAAATGATCAATATGAGTCAGACTCCATAGAATTTGATCAATCCCTTTTTCTGGCCTTAAGGTGGAGAAATGAAACGAGTAAACTCTCTCTTTATCCAAAAACCAATCATAGGTCTCGATCCAGGATTCTATTTCATCATGAGTCGGAAACCTTTGTCCTTTTCTTATCCATGAATAGATCTCTTTACTTATATGACTTAGATGTCTCGTATTTCTCGAAAAAGTGATTCAATTGATGGGATTTGGTATGATACTTATGAGATCGATGAGATTGAAAAATATCTTCTGTATAAATTTGACCCCATAAGCGGGACCACCACCAAATAGCGCAAAACCTAGTATTTCTGCTAGAAAATCTTCTAATTGTTCCCGAGCAACTAGAAAGAGATTCTTTAACCAGAAAGAATTCGGTTCAGGTTTAGGATACCCATTCACAAGTTTGTACATCTCAATCGTGTATGATGGAATCGTCAAAGATTTTATCCTCTCGAACTCTGTCTGTAACTCACTAGAGTCTAGGGAAACAGAGAAAATAAGTACCTGAACGAGACATCTAACAAGAAGAAGAAGTAAAAGGCTTGAATAGAGGAACTCCTGAACATTTGGCGAGCTCAGATGTGTCGATATCAACGGTGACTCATTATTTCGATGAATCATTTCTTCGACCCGAAGAAGCCTACGGAAACACTTCCACGAAATATCACTTGAAATCTCACTTATCGGTGCCCACAATCCCCATAATTTTAGCTTAAGAGCTTGCCATTTTAGCTTAAGAATTCGCCCGGCTGATCTGTGCATAATATAATGAAAATTGGATACAAATTTGTGACTGCTACTTAGCATCGGCAATAGGTCTGAAAAAGCATCTAAAAATATCAAATTTAGATATTTGTACCCTGTCGAAGTAAAGAACCAAGGCATATATGTTTGGAATAGATTCCATTTTGAGAGAGTTGAAAAAGCACTATCTCGTTGAAAGGTTCTACCCATCTGCCCTTTCTCAACGCCTTTCTTTAGCCAATTTCGCCAAAGACGCAATTTTTTACTCGTTTCGGATGGTAAATATTTCTCAGACCGTGGAGTGTGAATCAAACCCAGGTTTGAATTGAAATTCAGATACTGATGCAAGTTCTTACTTTCTGAATCAAATAGATTCATATCTGAAAGAGGTTGACAATAAGTTCTTTCCAAATTGACTATTTCTTCCTCTGTTAGAGGTGTTCCAGAAATGTCTGCGATCGAGTAAATAGTTCTACGAACAAATAGATCGGATCGAATTGGAAAATGGAAAGATTTGTACAAGTTATACCTTTCGTTACCCCTTTGTGGAAAATCGTTAGGTATGAATATGTTAGATACCTGTGACTCGATTGGTGAAATAGTATCTCTCTCCAAAAAAACATGTTTTTTTTACCGGCGCACAAAGAAATTTTTTTGTTGCGAATGAACAAGATATTGAGGAATTGTCGATACGTAAAATCATAATTCTTGATACGGGCCTTTTCCATATAAAAAGGGAATCTTTTGTTACAATAGAAGAAGAAGTGATGTGGATTATTCAAGAATCGAAGTCGATTTGCTTTATAAAAAGAAGATATCAATGAACTTCTATGAAATGCTTTTACGGGATTCAGCCAATTGTCTTGATCGCAGGATATTATTGAGAAATAGGAATCCGTGTTATCAAAGGATTTCCTGCGATTATTTCTAGTATGGGAGTCAATCATCCACTTCCACTTTGGTATCTTATTGAACAAAAAGGGTGATATTGTTCCTCCATTGATCAATAATTTCGATTTTTTAGAAGTATCATGATCATCCGCTTTCCATTTTTTCAAATGAACAATTGGAAGACCTAGTGATTTTAACAACGGATTGCAGAGTTGATCATTCGTACCTTTCAATTCATAAATGTGGATCTCGGACCTATGAATGGGCATATTCCCTAAACTCACAAAGAAAAAAGGAAGTGAGTTAGACAAAAAGAGAATCAGCTTTGACAATGACTTAGATTTTTTTTGTTGTTGATAACTTTAGACCAATCAATCCAATATTGATTAATACGTAATCGGTCGAAGACTACTTGAACTTGAAAACGGCTTTTCTGCTCAGAAACAAAATGCTCATGGAAATTCTTGCTCCCGTTGAACCATTTGTATCTATATGCATCAGGATCCCGATTCATGGATCTCTCGCTTCGAGAAATCCAAATAAGAGAATCGAACCGTTTCTTCTGATTCTTTTTCAAATTCAATAAATGTTGGTTGATCGTATATTTCATTATAGTTCTATGATTCAGAGTATCGTTTCCTATTTGATCCTTTTGAATTCCAGATTCGAAGTTGCGATCGGATCTATTTATTAAAAAGAATCGATTCAATACATTTCTTACCAAAGGCACCACTTTGTTCCGCAGGTGCTTTTCACAGCGTTCTATGATGCACATGAGTCTCTCCTCGTATGTGTCATTCGCCTGAATCTCAATGTCATCGTAACTCAAAAAATGAGATTCATCCGGCACGTAATTCCTCAATAGAGGCACGTGGAATACATTATGCACAGGATGTGCTGACGGTGGCAATGCTAACCGGTATGCCAAAGATCCAACTCTGTCAAGGATCTCAAATGGTCCCACATAGCGAGGATTGATCTTCCCACGCTTGTCGAACACCCTTGGATGGCGACATCTTGATGAACACCTTGTCATCAACCTCAAACTCGACATTTCTACGCTTCAGATCAACATAAGACTTCTGTCGACTCTGAGCTATAAGCATCCTCTGTCTGATCAAAGCGATATCAAAGGCAGTCCTCTTGACCAACTCTGGTCCTAGTAGAATTTTATCGGCATTCTCATCCCAACAAATTGGAGATCTGCACTTCCGACCATACAAAGCTTCAAATGGAGCCATCTTGATGGTGGAATGCCATCTATTATTGTACGTGAATTCAATCAGACTCAAGCTGTTCTCCCAACTTGTCGGACGATCCAACACACAGGCTCTCAGCATGTCCTCGATTGTCTGAATTGTCCTCTCTGACTGCCCATCCGTCTGATGATGAAACGCAGTACTGAATCTCAACTCAGTTCCCATAGCCTTATGCAAATCCTTCCAGAATCTTGACATAAATCGACCATCACGATATCATACAATGGTTCTAGGCGTACCATGTAAACGGACAATTTCGTGTAAAAACACTTCAGATAGCTTCTAGGTTCCCTAAGTTGACTTGATGGCCACGAAATAAGCACTTTTCGTGAGCCGGTCAATGATCACACATATAGCATCTTTCTGATTTTGTGTCTTTGGCAAACCCGTGACAAAATCCATCACAATATCCTCCCATTTCCATTCTGAAACCGGAAGAGGTTTCAATTCACCACCTGGTCCGCGGTGTTCAATCTTCACCTTCTGGCAAGTCAAGCATCTTGCCATAAATTCTGCTACATCCCACTTCATGTTGGGCCACCAGAATTTCTTTCTCAGGTCTTTGTACATCTTGCTAGAGCCTAGATGTACAGAATATGCATGAGAATGAGCTTCTCTCATTATTAACTGCCGAATATCCTCATTATCAGGCACACAAATTCGGTCCTGAAACCATAGTGATCCATCCTCCTGAACCACGAATCTTGGAGCTTTCCCATCTAGAACTTCACTACTAAGTTTCACCAAAACCAAGTCATCAACTTGTTTTTCCTTAATCTGGTCAAGCAAAGTAGTCTAGATCTCGAGCATGCTCATATGACCTTTCCGATGGGTGTATAAGACCTCTATTTTGCACAGTCCTTGTTATAACTTGGTTTGGGCAGTAAGTAAGGCTACTACCGACTCATACGACGTCTTTCGGCTCAATGCGTCTGCTACTACATTAGCCTTGCCCGGATGATACAACAACTCTATGTCATAATCCTTGAGTAACTCCAACCAACGACGTTGCCTCATGTTCAACTCCTTCTGAGTAAACACATACTTCAGACTCTTGTGGTCGGTAAAGATCTAGCACCTAACACCATAGAGATAGTGCCTCCAAATCTTTAGTGCGAAAACCACAGCCGCTAACTCTAGATCATGAGTTGGGTAATTCGCTTCATAGGGCCTTCATTGTTGAGATGCGTATGCAATGACCTTTTCTTTCTGCATTAATACACACCCCAAACCTTGCTTCGAAGCGTATTGTAGACAAAATAGCCACCAGTTCCTTCTGGCAGTGCCAAAACTGGTGCTGATGTGATGAGGCTAAAGTCATAATGCCTATCAAAGTAAACCTCAAAAACCTAACTAATGTAGTAGGGTAAATAAGGGTCGAATCTCACAGAGAATCAAGCTATATATCTTGTTTGCCAAAATAGTCACCAATTGATAACAAAGACAAAGGGGGGAGTTTATATGAATCTAACTAAGAAAACGATAAATAAAACATAAATAGCTTGGCTAGATAAATATCCACCTTCAGTTTGGTTGATCGATCATTGATTATCCTTAGTTCTCAATCCTCATGAATGTCCTAATTCCTGTTCTAAATTAATTACCAGTCCAACCAGTCCTGATAATCCTAACTATTAAACAATCAATAAACTTTCAAGATTTAATCTAACAGCAGCAGTAAGCTCAGGAATAGATAGGCTCATGCAATACTTAACAACTAGTCAGTACTCGACATACAATCAATTCTCTTCACAATAAACATTCACAACTAGTTCCTGTAAATCGTGGTTGCTACTCTGAATTAGGGATGAACAATATTAATCTCAACAAGTTGACCAGATTAGGGGAACCAATCTCAACTAGTTTGTCAGGCTAGAGAAACTAATATTAATAATACTAATCACAACAATTGATGAACTAGATCAACCAATAGAATTCAAAACCCTAATCCTGCAGTATGAATAATACCAATAAAACTAGGTGATCAGGCTAGAAAAATCAATAAAACTCAATGGGATGAAGCGCAAGAAAATCATAACATTCAAGGATAAAGAAAGGAATAATCTCAATATCAACTTCAAACCAAGGCTTCAATTGTCTAGCAAAAAACAAAACAAAAAACAAAACTAAGAAAAGGGAAAAGAGGAAGAAAGGTAAAACCCAACTTACAAAACTGATGTTCTAAGGGAAGAATATATATACTTTGCAAAACCTAATTCCTAAAGATAACGATAATCTTCCTAAAATATAATAAACGGAATAATAAGAAAATAAAATAAAAATAAATAAAATAACAAAGTCTTCGGACGAAATCCCGAACCGCGCCAGGAAAGGATGCGGCTTGTCTTCCGCGACCACGGAAAAGTCTCTGAAGTCCTCGATGTTCGTCTTCAATCCGTGCCCGCGGCTAACTCCTCCGCGCCCGCGGCCAGCTCCTCTACACCCGCGGCCTAGCTTCTGCGCTGCCTTCTTCGTTCTGCTAGAACTCTCTCCTTTGGTGCTTCGTCTTCAACGCCTTAAGTCTTCATTTAAGTACTCAAAACCACCAAATCAACACTTCTTCTCCACAACTCCATTCTCCTAACTTATGCTCTAAACCCATACAAATTGGTACCTAATATCCAGTAACAACTCCTAGTTACGCACTACAAAGTAAAGCGGATCATGATGTCACGCACTCTTTAAGCTTATAAAAACTGGCCTCGCATTTTTCATCCCATATGAACTTCTTGTGGACCTTGCGGAGTAATCCGATCATGGGTAGAGCGATATTTGAGAATCCCTCTATAAACCGTCGGTAATATCCAGCAAGTCCTAAGAAATTGCGCACCTCCTTCACATTTTGAGGTCGCTTCCAGTCAACCATTGTTTCAATTTTCTAAGGGTCAACCATAACCCCCTTCTCGTTAATCACATGGCCTAAGAAGACCACTTCCTTCATCCAAAAGTCACACTTAGACAACTTATGATGTGACCCTGCCCCCCATATCAGCTGGAGAGGAGGTATACACCATGAGAAATCCGCCTTGAGACTCCTCTATAGCTACAGCTATTCCGAGCTAGATCTAGGAGACTTGCTATTTCTAGTTCTTACTATGTTTAGACATTACTTCCTTAGTACTTTCTATTTACAGTTATTTCTATTTTTAGTAGCTGCTAGTTCTAGGTGGTTTCCATTTATGTTAAATGGGCCGCCAGAGATAGTAACTAGAGAGTCTGGCCCATTAGGTCAACTCTCTAGTATAAATACTCTCTTTTGTCTTCTTTTCCATTTACGTCGAAATAGAGCTTGTTTTCCAGTCGAGTAATCTCCTGCAAACTCGGGCCCTGGCGTCACAAAGTTAACGCATTCCTAGTCGAACTATCCTAGCGCGTTAACTCGGTTACCGAACTATCCAGTCACTTATCCGCAAATGTGATACCCCGTATTTTTGTAAGGTTATTTTGGGAATTTTGGAATTTCCCGAGTACCCGTTGTATACGTCGGATTTAATACAGAGAGTATGAGACATTCTGTAATGTGCTATGTATCTGTAATATTTTTCTCAGTGAAATAATATACAGACAAGGTGCCTTAGATTTTAATTGTCGTTCGCGTACAATAATTTTTATCCCGGTTTAACGTCAGGTTCGTTCAAAGCTGAATGGGCGGGAAAAGGGAGAAACGGCGACCGTCATTCAAAAACGGCGACCGCCGTGGTTGGGCCCGAGGAGTCAGCGTGTCAGCTTCTAGCTGGCCGCGACAGGCCTAACAACGGCGACCGCCGCATTTACGGCGACCGCCGCGTGCCCGCCGCAGGCTAAAAACGGCGCCCGCCGTGTTTTGTCCAGTGGGCATTGCCCGTTGGTCGCCGGCGGTAATCGAGGCACGCCGATCTTGCTTTCGACCGCGTCTTAGGGTTTGGTTGAGGCTCCCAGGTGTTTGGCTATAAATAGGGGTGTTTGGGAGAGGGTTTTGAAGCCCTTCCAACCCCGAATCGCTGCCGGATTTCCTTCTCGTCGGAGTTGGTTTTCGCCGGAGTTTGAAGGTCTCGCCGGTGTTGCTTTGGTGTGTTTCCTGAGTGCCTTTGTGAAGCTTTTGGTTAGCCTTGGAGGTTAGAAGCCAAAGCAAGTCGAAGGAGGCCGAACCGCTCGTGTTTTGGGGTGAGATTTCTCTTGTCTGTGTCGACCGTGTTCTTCACGGCGACCGCCGTGATGAATGCGGCGATCGCCGCCAAGAACGGCGATCGCCGCCAGTGCCTAGAATGCCTTCGTGGCTTTGGCTTGGTTGGTTGTCGTCGTGGCGTCTTTCCTTCCGTGTTCTTTCGCCGTGTTTAGATTCGTACTGTTTATGTCGGATCTAACTTAGGGTTCCTTTTATGGGTCGACTCGAAGGTTGTTGTGCTGTCGGATCTATACCCGTGTCGAGCCGGAATCCAGTTGTCGTCTTTAGACTATTCTGCGGATTAAGGCAAGTGGTGGTTCGCTCTTGCTCATCGTTCCATATTTACATTAATTATCAGTAGTTTATCTGAGTAATTAATTTGGAATGATTCTGGTGTTCATCTGGAAACGGTTTTGTTAACTGTTTTGGAAAACTAAAATATGATGTTATAATAGGTTGTATATCTGTTAGAACAACGCTATTATATATATATATGTGATTAATACAGATATTATTATAGGTTGTATATTGTTAGAACAACGCTATTTTATCTGTTTCTGGCCGCGATGGCTTTGTTGTGATTGATTACTGTGTTGAACTGTTTAGTTAACACGAGTATTCGTAGGAAAGCTACTGTGTATCTCATTGCGAGTGCTAGTCGTTTCTTAATAACCTGGTGGTTAGGATTTAGTTCCTACCATCCTTCTCTAATGCCGTTTGTAGGGATTTAGTTCCCGACTCTGCCTTGAGGGATTTAGTTCCCGTGGGATTTAGTTCTCGATTCGACTCTTGGGATTTAGTTCCCGAGTCAACTCTGTCTTAGGGATTTAGTTCCCGAGGGATTTAGTTCCCGAACCGACTTTAGGGATTTAGTTCCCGAGTCAACTCCGTCCATGGATTTAGTTCCCGATGGTATCTCTTTATCCCGATGGATGAGATGATTTAAAAGCCTATAACGTGATGTGGGTTTTTGGAATTAAATAAGATAAAGTGCCTGAGTGCACATAATTAATATACCTTTGGCGAGTAGTGCAGCTAAGTAAATGAGGTTGGTCGTGAACCGAAACATCTTAGTCAGTTTTTAAATCGTTATGTGGTTCTGTAAGATCCAGACTTGAATGTAGTACGTTCTCCTTCCGATCTGGATTCGCTGTAAGCGGTGAGGTTGGTTGTGAGCCGAAGCATCTCAGTCAGCTTTTAATCGCTGTTGTTTGATTCTGTAAACATTCCAGATTTGTCATATTTCCTTAAAGACTCATTTCCGTTGGAGTCTTCTTTCGAGTCGATTTCTGTGAAGATTCAGTCTTCCAGAATCTTCTCTTGTGCATATCTCTTGTTTATTCAAGTAGAGTATGGTGGTTGACAAGCGTACTCGATTATTATTCGAGGGACGAGGAGTCTAACCTAATACGACTGCTTAGAACCATTCTGCTTTTTACCCTTGCTAGTCTATTCAAGTAGACTAACCCACGAACATTGTTCTCCGCATGTGGGCTGGTGTCATCCGTTCGATTCAGCACATCAGATATAGCGAAGATATGAGGAGACTAGATTGACTATGAAGACGACGGTTGTTTTTGGATGTTTTAATAATTGATTTTAATCAGGTTGAGATCCTTGGGCAGGTGATCATTACGATCACAACCCTTTTTGTAATATCTTTTATAAGTCTTCCGCTGTACTTTGTTTAAACTCTGTGTTTGGCCTATTCGGGATTGTGATGTAATCCCGTAACTCATGTTTCATTTGATTGATGTTTTGATTTGGATACTTTGATCATTATGTATCATTGTATGCCTTAAATTGTATTTAAACCGGTAAAGCCTTGGGTGATCTTGGTAAGGAACACTAGGGTCACTGGCGGTAATACCTTTCCAAATGGGTTAAGATTTGGGGGTGTTACAGTTGTGGTATCAGAGCCAAAGATTTTAAAACGGGTTTGCGATTTTATAAATCATTTATCCATTTTTGAAAATGCTTTAAAAGGGCTCTGAATTTTCAAAGTGAAAAGAATTTCAAAACACCATTCATAGTCATGTCTTCTGTACAGTCTGATATAGTAAGCTTGCTTCTATGTCTAGAAAGACTAATTCCTTCCCCGTTGCCCCGCTAGATATGGGTGCATTCTGTTCTCTTCAGAGGAACCCGGGAGAAGCCGAGGTGGTTTCGCCATCTCCAGTTAGGCTTGATTCCCAGTTCGCTCGTTGTGAGTTGAGGTTGTAGAACCTAGTAACTCGGTTTGAGTCCATCAATAGAAATTACCAAGTTGATCTATTCTAAGTTGATTTTATTACAATAAGTATATCAGAATGATACTAATGTGATAAAATCCTTGGAAATTGATCGGTACTCAGATGGTGAACACAAGGAACATTATCCGTGCTGGTACTGGGCCGAGTAATGACCCCAGACCAACTGTAGGAAATGTTGGACAAGACGAGCAGGAGTTTGATTCCAACAACCATCCTAGAGGCAATGGTCAAGAGCAGACCAACGCTCCAATGGCATTTGATACTGCAACATTAGAGGCAATTCGGGGAATGGTCATGCAAGCAGTGATTGATATACTGCAACCGAGTATGCCGCAGGCACAAGGTGTGCAAATTCCCCCACCGGTTCCCAGATTTGAGGAGCCAGGAAACCGTATATTCCAGGAGAATATAGTCAAGACTCAAGACAACTATGGTCGTGCACTAAAGACCATTAATTCCATGAGGCCTGACAGCTATAACGGGAAAGGGGAACCAGTCGGGGTGATCCATTGGTTCTCCCACATGGAGCGGTTGTTCCGCAACATTGATTATACTGAAGTTGAGAAAGTACATATAGCTTCTCTTCAGTTAAAGGAGGATGCTAGTGAGTGGTGAGAGAGTACCGGCTTAGCTAATAGCCCTGTTTTGAACTGGGAGATGTTCAAGACAAAGATGACAGACCGTTTCTTCTCTCGTGCTATGAGGGAGGAGAAACACAAGGAGTTCCTATACCCTAAGACTGATGGATTGAAGGTGACTGAGCTGGCAACCAAATTCAATCATTTGCTACAGTATGCTGGACCTGAGATATCCAGTGAGGCACATAAAATCTGGTATTTCCATGAGTGGATGGGCCCAGATATTAAGCCACTGATGGTGCGTCACAGATGCTCGACTTTGGAGCAGTACGTGGATGCAGCCTACAAGTTAGAGGTGACTCTGGAAGAGTCGACCAAGAAGCGTGATAGCCAGAGGCAAGGGGAGAACCAGCCTAAGGCAAGTGGGTTTAAACGTCCCACTCCACCCTCTGATTTTGCCAAATCTGGCCGAGCAAAAAATGAATATGACTCAGGATGGGTCTACGCAATGTTCGGGTCAGTGCAATAGCCGGATCCAGTGCTACAACTATGGTACCTACGGGCACAAGAGTAATGTGTGTCCGAAGGAGGAGAAAACGTGCTATGCCTGTGGAAAGGAAGGACACTTGCAGTTATTTTGTCCGCAGAGGAGACAGAAAGGGACTGAGTCACAGCAGGGATCTGTTAATCAGAACAACCAACCCATGTTCAGTCCGGTGGAAGCCCCTAGTCCTTCAATGCAGACAACTGCGAGAAATAAAGGGAAAGCCCCGGTGGCTTCAGGAAGCCAAGGTCAATGCCTTTACGTGATGCGTGAGGCGGATGGACCCTATGATCCTAATGCTTAGAGTACTTTGTATCTGCATTCTACTTTTGTTAATGTGTTGTTAATGTGGGTACTACCCAGACTTTCATTTTGGATGGTTGTAAGTTAAGTTGTGTGTGCAACGAGGTTGTGAACCTTTTGTTGTAACTCTTCTTATATATGAACCTTTGGTTTATACCAAGTTAATGTTTCGTTGCTTGGTATGGGGTAAGGTCTCGTGTTCGAGACTCACCAACAACCTCTTAGGAGATGGCTGCCTATTAATTAGGTGGAGCTACCAAGGATGGGTTGAGATGTATGGACAGTGGCTCATGGTAACAGTGTACGCTGGTAATGGTTGGGCCTGGGCTCGGAGCCACAAGTGAGTCGTCTGTGAACCATGTAGTGGGCTGGTCCAAGATGGTGACCATTTAGTGGGAACCAATCGTCTGTCGGATTATCGATTACCATCAAGGGTAAGAAATTCAAAGCGATTTGACCTATATAACCATGGTCCCATACGATAATTATTCTCGGTATGGATTGACGGAAGCGTCATAAGGCAGTGATCGACTTCAGTTTTTGATATTCATGTGGTTAGAGAATTTACGGGTGTCTTTCCAAAAGATATTCCTAGATACCCCGAATCGTGTCATGGAGTTTGCAATTGATCTCGAGCCGTGTACCACGCCGATCTCTGAGGCACCGTACCGGATGGCTCCTATTGAGATGCAAGAGTTGAAGAAGCAACTCAAGGATCTTCTTGACAAAAGTTATATAAAGCTGAGTGTATCACCTTGATTAGGAGTGCCCTAGTTTTATGTGTCAAAAAGAAAGATGGACCGTTTCAACTTTATTTTGACTTTCGAGAGTTGAATAAAGTCACGATCAAGAGCAAGTATCTGTTGCCAAGGAGTGATGATCTGTTGGATCAACTACATGGAGCAAAAGTTTTCTCCAAGATCGACATGAGGTCTGGGTATCATCAGCTCAGGATTCGTGAGGATGATATTCCGAGGATTTCATTTCGGGCGAGAGATGGTCACTACGAGATTGTAGTTATGCCATCTGGATCTACGAATGCTCTAGCAGTTTTCATGAACCTAGTGCATCGATGTTTTAGACCAGTACTTGAATAAGTTCATAGTGGTCTTCATCAATGGCATTTTTGATATTTTTCCCAAGCAAGGAAGCTCACAGGGAACATCTGCGGATTGCTTTATCGGTCCTTAGACCAAGTCGGTTGTACGCAAAGTGGGCTAAGTGCGATTGTTGGATCTAGAAGTGGCTTTCTTAGGCCATGTGATCAATAAGAATGAGGTTATGGTTATTCCCCAGAAGAGTGAATCAGTAGTTGTTTGGAAGCGACCTCAGGGTGTGAGCGAGGTGCGCAGTTTCCCAGAGCTTGCTGAGCATTATAGACGGTTCATGGAAGGATTTTTTTTAAGATCACTCCACCTATGACCAGTCTATTCCGCAAGGTCAACAAGAAGTTGTCTGGGATGACAAGTGTAAGACCAGTTTTCAAGAAGTTGAAACAGTGTCTGACTTATGCACCAGTTTTGGCGTTGTCGGAAAGAATGATGGTTATATGGTCTATAGTTAATGCTTTGAGAAATGGGTTGGGATGTGTCTTTGATGCAGAGGGGCAAGGTTATTGCTTACGCATCTAGACAATTGAAAACCTATGAAGCAAACTAACCAACACATGACCTAGAACTAGCAGCAATAGTGGTTGCATTGGAAACTGAGGTTACTTGGGTGACCCAGAGGTCAGAAGAAGTTTTCCACTAGGAGATTATCCGTTTACATGGCATTCCTAAGACCATTGTATCAGATCGAGATGGCCGATTCATGTCAAGTTTATAGCAAGAACTTCACAAGGCCATGGGAACTGAATTGAGATTCAGCAGCGTTTCATCCTCAGACAGATGGTCAGTCTGAAAAGACTATCTGGACCCTGGAGGATATGCTAAGAAGCATACGTACTCGATCATCCGACTAGCTGGGAAGACAGCCTAAGTCTGATTGAGCTCACGTACGATAATAGCTGGCATGCTACGGTTAAGATGGCTCAGTTTGAAGCTTTGTATGGTCTCAGATATAGATCTCAGATTTGTTGGGTTGAGTATGCCGACAAGATTTTGCTTGGACCAGAGTTGGTCGAAAGGACAGCTTCGGACATTGCTTTGATTAGACAGAGGATGTTGACCGCTCAGAGTCGGCAAAAGTTTTACGCAGATCAGAAGCGTTAAAGTGTTGAGTTCGAGGTTGGTGGCAAGGTACTTGTCACAGTATCGCCACCCAAGGATGTTTTCAGGTTTAGTAAGCACGAGAAGCTTAACCCTCGCTACATGGGACCATTCAAGATTCTGGATAGAGTAAGATCTCTAATGTACCGTTTGGCGTTGTCGCCATCGGCATACCCAGTGTATAATGTGTTCCACGTATCATTGCTAAGGATATTCGTGCTAAGATGAGTCTCATAGGCTGAGCTATAAGGACGTCGAGATTCAGGCAAATGGCAGTTAAGAGGAGATGCCAGAGCGCATTCTCGAGTGCTGTGTGAAGCAACTGTGCAACAAGATCATACTGTTGATACGAGTTCTGTGGTCCAGGTCTGGGACTGAGGAAGTTACTTGGGAAACCGAGGCAGAGATGCTCAGACACTTTCCCGAGTTGTTTTTCGGCCAAGTTTCGGGGTCGAAACTTCCTTTAAGGGGGAGGTGATATGATACCCCGTATTTTTGTAAGGTTATTTTGGGAATTTTGGAATTTCCCGAGTATCCGTTGTGTACGTCGGATTTAATATAGAGAGTTTGAGACATTCTGTAATGTGCTCTGTATCTGTAATATTTTTCTCAGTGAAATAATATACAGACAAGGTGCCTTAGATTTTAATTGTCGTTCGCGTACGATAATTTTTATCCCGGTTTAACGTCAGGTTCATTCAAAGCTGAATGGGCGGGAAAAGGGAGAAACGGCGACCGCCGTTCAGAAACGGCGATCGCCGTTGTTGGGCCCGAGGAGTCAGCGTGTCAGCTTCTAGCTGGTCACGACAGGCCTAACAACGGCGACCGCCGCATTTACGGCGACCGCCGCGTGCCCGCCGCAGGCTAAAAACGGCGCCCGCCGTGTTTTGTCCAGTGGGCATTGCCCGTTGGTCGCCGGCGGTAATCGAGGCGTGCCGATCTTGCTTTCGGCCGCGTCTTAGGGTTTGGTTGAGGCTCCCAGGTGTTTGGATATAAATAGAGGTGTTTGGGAGAGGGTTTTGAAGCCCTTCCAACCCCGAATCGCTGCCGGATTTCCTTCTCGTCGGAGTTGGTTTTCGCCGGAGTTTGAAGGTCTCGCCGGTGTTGCTTTGGTGTGTTTCCTGAGTGCCTTTGTAAAGCTTTTGGTTAGCCTTGGAGGTTAGAAGCCAAAGCAAGTCGAAGGAGGCCGAACCGCTCGTGTTTTGGGGTGAGATTTCTCTCGTCTGTGTCGACCGTGTTCTTCACGGCGACCGCCGTGATGAATGCGACGATCGCCGCCAAGAACGGCGACCGCCGCCAGTGCCCAGAATGCCTTCGTGGCTTTGGCTTGGTTGGTTGTCGTCGTGGCATCTTTCCTTCCGTGTTCTTTCGCCGTGTTTAGATTCGTACTGTTTATGTCAGATCTAACTTAGGGTTCCTTTTATGGGTCGACTCGAAGGTTGTTGTGCTGTCGGATCTATACCCGTGTCGAGCCGGAATCCAGTTGTCGTCTTTAGACTATTCTGCGGATTAAGGCAAGTGGCGGTTCTCTCTTGCTCATCGTTCCATATTTACATTAATTATTAGTAGTTTATCTGGGTAATTAATTTGGAATGATTCTGGTGTTCATCTGGAAACAGTTTTGTTAACTGTTTTGGAAAACTAAAATATGATATTATAATAGGTTGTATATCTGTTAGAACAACGCTATTATATATATATATGTGATTAATACAGATATTATTATAGGTTGTATATTGTTAGAACAACGCTATTTTATCTGTTTCTGGCCGCGATGGCTTTGTTATGATTGATTACTGTGTTGAACTGTTTAGTTAGCACGAGTATTCATAGGAACGCTACTGTGTATCTCATTGCGAGTGCTAGTCGTTTCTTGATAACCTGGTGGTTAGGATTTAGTTCCTACCATCCTTCTCTAATGCCATTTGTAGGGATTTAGTTCCCGACTCCGCCTTGAGGGATTTAGTTCCCGATTCGACTCTTGGGATTTAGTTCCCGAGTCAACTCTGTCTTAGGGATTTAGTTCCCGAGGGATTTAGTTCCCGAGGGATTTAGTTCCCGAGGGATTTAGTTCCCGAACCGACTTTAGGGATTTAGTTCCCGAGTCAACTCCGTCTATGGATTTAGTTCCCGACGATATCTCTTTATCCCGATGGATGGGATGATTTAAATGCCTATAACGTGATGTGGGTTTTTGGAATTAAATAAGATAAAGTGCCCGAGTGCACATAATTAATATACCTTTGGCGAGTAGTGCAACTAAGTAAATAGTGCAGCTAGGAAAGCTCGTCTCGACTGTTGATCAGAGTACGTTCTCTTTCCAATCTGGATTCGCTGTAAGCGATGAGGTTGGTCGTGAACCGAAACATCTTAGTCAGTTTTTAAATCGTTATGTGGTTCTGTAAGATCCAGACTTGAATGTAGTACGTTCTCCTTCCGATCTGGATTCGCTGTAAGCGGTGAGGTTGGTTGTGAGCCGAAGCATCTTAGTCAGCTTTTAATCGCTGTTGTTTGATTCTATAAACATTCCAGATTTGTCATATTTCCTTAAAGACTCATTTCCGTTGGAGTGTTCTTTCGGGTCGATTTCTGTGAAGATTCAGTCTTCCAGAATCTTCTCTTGTGCATATCTCTTGTTTATTCAAGTAGAGTATGGTGGTTGACAAGCGTACTCGATTATTATTCGAGGGACGAGGAGTCTAACCTAATACGACTGCTTAGAACCATTCTGCTTTTTACCCTTGCTAGTCTATTCAAGTAGACTAACCCACGAACATTGTTCTCCGCATATGGGCTGGTGTCATCCGTTCGATTCGGCACATCAGATAGAGCGAAGATACGAGGAGACTAGATTGACTATGAAGACGATGGTTGTTTTTGGATGTTTTAATAATTGCTTTTAATTAGTTTGAGATCCTTGAGCAGGTGATCATTACGATCACAACCCTTTTTGTAATATCTTTTATAAGTCTTCCGCTGTACTTTGTTTAAACTCTGTGTTTGGCCTATTCGGGATTGGGATGTAATCCCGTAACTCATGTTTCATTTGATTGATGTTTTGATTTGGATACTTTGATCATTATGTATCATTGTATGCCTTAAATTGTATTTAAACCGGTAAAGCCTTGGGTGATCTTGGTAAGGAACACTGGAGTCACTGGCGGTAATACCTTTCCAAATGGGTTAAGATTTGGGGGTGTTACAGCAAACCCGAGACAAGAACTAACCCTAGTTCTTGCCTCCCCACCAAACACAAACCCTGGTTTCACGGCAGCCCCCTCCCACCATCATTCACGGCCGCCGATCAATCACCATCACAACCGCTGCTCCGCCGCTCGCTCCACCACAGTCCGCCGCATCATCTTCTTCCCTTTCCGACGAGTTGAACGCCCTACTACGCATTCAATCGATCCCGTGACAGGGAATCGTGGTCTTTACCCGGACAAGGTCACATCAACTGGCATCAGAGCCTTCGAATCGCGTAAGTCATTCCAACTCTTTGTTCAATCACTCATTTGTTTCCGTAAATCCATTCATGCATAAAAAAAAAACCAAAACGGCGAACCGTTCTACCCAGATTTCGTCAATTTTTTTTCTTCCTTTCCGCAATTTTCTTCCATATTCATGTAGAGCATCTCGATACGAGTCCGGACATATAAAATTCGCCCAAAACGGACATCGTTTGACCCCTCAAAAGGCCAAAGTACGAACTGTCTACTGCCGAAACCCTAGATTCCGCCGTCAAGCACAGATCCGAACCTTTTCACACAGATTTTCAGCATTTTCTGGTGTTTTGCTTGGTTTTTAATTGTGTTTATTGTAGATCCGCTTGCATATAGGCTTAGATAGTCCGTTTGCGACTTTGTTTGCCTTGTTTGCGCCACAAATCTACATCTTCTCAATCCTTTCTCTTCAAACTTGAATCACTGATTTTTTTTTTATTTCTGGCTGCTGTTCGTACAAAAAAAAAAAATCAGCAGCTGTTCGCTGAAAAAAATAAAAATAAATATCTGAGACCACACAAGCCAAAATAAGGCAAGTGCGTCTCTTCGCAGTGCAGGAAGGTTGAACCCGGTCTTGAATCCGGCACCTTCACAATCCGCTTTGCAGTGATTCATTTACCGTCTTCTCTATCTCTCATTGTCTGGGTTGCATATCTTGGTTGACTGTGTTGTGCTTACTTCTGTGCTTATATCCTTGCATATCTACTTTCGACATTTTCTTTGTTGAGCATTGCCTTGATTTTGTTGATTGTTGTGTGAGTTGCCTTAAGCCTGCTCGTAACCGCCCACACGGCCAGCCAGATTAGTTCCCTGAGTGATTGTTTGTTGAGTTCGGTTCTGCTTCGCTTTTTGTTGATTATCTGTTGCTGTTGTTGTTAGCTTTGATCCTGTGGTTTGCCATTTCCTGCTTTCAGGTACCATGTCAAGCGAAGATACCACCCAAGAGACTGGCACAGAGACTGCTGCACAGAAAATGCTCTGCGAGATGCATGCTGCCAACCAAGCATTGGCCGCCCAGTTCGCCGAACTCCAGCGTCAGATTGACGCATACTCTCGCCAGCAGATGATACACGAGTTGCTTGCTGCCGGCAAAGCCCAAGATGCGCAACTAGCAGAAATGAAGCAGACGTTAGAAGAATTCTTAGCTCGCCAGCAACCGGTCCCGGTCACTGTGCTAGCTTCGGACCAAGGTCACCAACAGGCCGCAAAATTGAGCGTCCTAGCCTTGGAAAATGCGAAGGGTACATCTGTGATGCTTCCCTCCACATCGGATCCCGGCCAACGGGAACACATGGCTACACAGAGGGAAAACATTGTTGATCCGCAGTGTCGTCGACAACGACGGTCTGCCCAGGTAGTGATCCGAGAAGAGAACCCTGCAGTTGCCGAGGCAGATAATGACGACGTCAAGGTTGACCCTGCAAGCGTCTTTACAGCCGATGATGAGGGCTGTGCGGTCGGCACTTCCGACCACCATGATGGCCAGGCATATCGCCTTGACTTGCTCTCTAGACGCATGCTGAGCGTCAAGGAGGGAGCCCCTGCTGACGAACGGGAGAACTTGTTTCACGCTAGATGCGGACTTCAGGATGCGCCGCTCAGGGTGATCATTGACGGGGGTTCTTGCTGCCACATTATCAATGAGAAGGTTGGGCGCCATTTCAACCTTCCGACTACAACACACCCCACTCCCTATGACCTCCAGTGGATCTCCGAAGGGTCAGGTAACACAGTTTCTCGACTGAGTCTTATTTCATTTTCTATTAGTCCTTACAACGACACTGTGCTACGTGATGTTACTGCTATGGACGCAACCCATCTGCTTTTGGGTCGTCCGTGGAAAACTGGTCGTCGCGTGTTTCACGACGCGTATTTGAACACTTACCTGTTCAAATACCACGGGAGGCGCGTGACTCTCTTACCCATGATCCCGCAGAAAATTTTACAAGAACAGGCTGAGCGACAACGCCATAAGGCTATTGAGGCCGCAAGAACTCCGCCTGCGACGAAACCCGCCCCGGAGAACGCCAGACGACAACTCGGTCGAGTCACCGACCGAGTTGGAGCACCTGAGGGACACTCGAGGGACAACTCGGCCGGGTCACCGACCGAGTTACGCTACTTGAGGGAAACTCGACCAGAAACTCGGCCGAGTTCTGGGCCGAGTCAGGGCACCTGGACACAACTCGGCCCAAACCCGGCTGAGTCAGCTCCCTGGCCTCCGCCTTCGCCTTCTGCCTCTTCTGGGCGA
The DNA here is from genome assembly GCA_027886185.1 of Rheum nobile. NCBI lineage: Eukaryota > Viridiplantae > Streptophyta > Magnoliopsida > Caryophyllales > Polygonaceae > Rheum > Rheum nobile. The sequence continues at coordinate 6,835,152 of WOAB01000559.1, forward strand.
TCTTATGTGTCTTCAGCTGCTTATGCCTCTACCTTGCGGGGCACCTGTGAACCCAGAGTCCTTCTTGCGACACACAGGGACCTCACACCGGCACTTCACGGCAAGTTTCCTTGTGTCCTTGATTGTTCTTTTACATGTCCCACTACTATTTCAGACCCTACCCTCTCGCCGAGTTTTTTGTCTCTTTTGCAGGACTTGCTGGGGGAGAGGCATACTCAGGAGCTGCAAGGACAGAGGAGCACACCGCTGGGGCAGCGCCCACATTCGGCCGGTGACAGGGGTCGATTGACTTTTCGGATGGGGAACAACACTTTTCCGCTAGAGCCCGAACCTGATGAGGGTGAAGCGGGGACGCTTGACAACCAAGTGGGGGAGGGTGATGTGACCCTGTCCCCCATGTCAGCTGGAGAGGAGGTAGACACCATGAGACATCCACCTTGAGACTCCTCTACAGCTATAACTATTCCGAGCTAGATCTAGGAGACTTGCTATTTCTAGTTCTTACTATGTTTAGACATTACTTCCTTAGTACTTTCTATTTACAGTTATTTCTATTTTTAGTAGCTGCTAGTTCTGAGTGGTTTCCATTTATGTTAAATGGGCCGCCAGAGTTAGTAACTAGAGAGTCTGGCCCATTAGGTCAACTCTCTAGTATAAATACTCTCTTTTGTCTTCTTTTCCATTTATGTCGAAATAGAGCTTGTTTTCCAGTCGAGTAATCTCCTGCAAACCCGGGCCTTGACGTCACAAAGTTAACGTGTTCCTAGTCGAACTATCCTGGCGCATTAACTCGGTTACCGAACTATCCAATCACTTATCCGCAAACCCGAGACAAGAACTAACCCTAGTTCTTGCCTCCCCACCAAACACAAACCCTGGTTTCATGGCAGCCCCCTCCCACCATCATTCACGGCCGCCGATCAATCACCATCACAACCGCTGCTCCGCCGCTCGCTCCACCACAGTCCGCCGCATCATCTTCTTCCCTTTCCGACGAGTTGAACGCCCTACTACGCATTCAATCGATCCCGTGACAGCGAATCGTGGTCTTTCCCCGGACAAGGTCACATCAACTTAGCATAAAACTGATTTTGTATAAGGGCCAATAAGGTGATGCGAAGATGCTCCTCATGAACTTCCTCGTTCGGAGAATAGATCAAGATATCATCGATAAATACCACCACGAACTTGTCCAGATATTGATGAAAGCATATATGCATCAAATCCATGAAAACTGCTGGAGCATTCGTGAGTCCAAATGGCATGACTACGAACTCATAGTGTCCATATCTCGTCCGGAATGCAGTCCTCAGAATATCCTCCTCACGAATTCGGAGCTGATGATAGCCAGACCTCAGATCGATCTTGGAAAAGAATCTAGCTCCTTGCAGTTGATCCAAAAGATTATCAATTCGTGGCAACGAGTACTTATTCTTGATAGTGACCTTGTTCAACTCCCGATAATCAATGCACAACCTGAATGAACCATCCTTCTTCTTAACAAATAACACCGGGGCACCCCAAGGTGACGCACTCGGCCTTATATAACCCTTCTCAAGCAGCTCTTCCAATTGCTTCTTTAACTCTTGCATCTCTATTGGAACCATACGATACAGTGCCTTGGAAATCAGCGTCGTACCAAGTTCCAGTTCAATGGTAAACTCCACGTCATGATTCGGGGGCAATCCTGGAATTTCCTCCGAAAAAACGTCGGCAAATTCACATACAGTAGGATTATTCAGTAACAAGACGTCATCCTTCTTGGGCATATCTAAATAACACAAGTACCCGACACAACCTTGTCGAAGTAACTTGAACGTAGCCATCGCATTGATCAGTTTTCCGTTATCGGCGTCATTACGACCCTTACACTTACACACAAACTGGCCCCCAGATGAAACTGTCACAGTCCTCATATTGAAGTGGATTACCGCCCCATGATGCGTCAACCAGTCCATCCCGATAATAATGTCGTATGGAGCCATGGCTATACAGATCAAATCGGCTTCGAACTTCCGGCCCTGAATGGTCACTGGAAAATCCGATAACCGCTTGGTTCCTACTAGATGCTCCCCATTGGGAAGATTAACCACAAATGGTTCACAAGCTTCACTACATCTAAGCCCTAACTTATTTACGCAATTCTCAAAAACAAAAGAATGTGTAGCGCCAGAATCAAACAATATGCAGACTGACATGGAATTTAGGTATAAAGTACCTTAAGCAACCGGGGCATTCAGCCCATTAGCTTTACGCATTTCGTAAAGCCTCTGCTCTTGACTCCCTGATGCTATCGGAGCCTTTCCCTTGTTCTGCACAGTTGCCTACGTAGCAGCACTCCCGACAGGCTTCTGTTGAGGTTGATTATTCTGACTCACCGACCCTTGCTGAGACTCAGCCTCCTGATTCCTTCTCCTGGGGCAAAAGGTCTTCAGATGACCCTCCTTCACACAGGTGTAGCACGTCTTCCTCTCCTTCGTGCATAAGTTGCTCTTGTGTCCAGGTGTACCACAGTTGTAACACTGAACATGGCCCTTACTCTGACCAGAACACTGAATTGACCTAGACTGTGTAGCCTCAGTCTTAGGCCGACTCGACTTGGATAAGTTGGACGGCGGAGCTGGACGCTTAACACCACCACTCTGTTGCGGATTGTTGTTTCCCGCCCTCTGTCGGCTGCGCTTCTTCGCCGACACCTCCAGAGTCACCTCAGCTTATAAGCAACATTAACATACTGCTCCAGTGTAGTACAACCATGACGTACCATCAATGGCTTGATATCTGGGTGCATCCATTCATGGAAGTGCCAGATTTTCTGCTCCTCAGTTGCCACCTCACTTCTAGCATAGTGCAATAGGTGATTGAACTTCGCAGTCAGAGCAGTCACCTTCAACCCCTCAGTCTTCGGGTAAAGGAACTCTTTGTGTTTCTCCTCCCTCATAGCTCTGGAAATAAAACGATCAGTTATTTTGATCTTAAACATTGACTAAGACAACTCGGGATGATCAGCCAATCCCATGCTCTCCAGCCATTCACTGGCCCCATCCTTCAGCTGTAACGAGGCGATGTGCACCTTCTCAACTTCGGTGCAAACAATGTTCCTAAAGATCCGTTCCATATGCAAGAACCAGTAAGCCACCTTGACGGGTTCTACAGTACCGTCGTTGGAATCGGGCCTCATAGAGTTAATCGTCTTTAGCGTGCGACCATTGCTTCCCTCATCTCTATGCACTGTCATAGGAGGCGCGACATACACCGACTCCTCTACATTAGGAACAACCTGTGGTATAGGATTCTCCTAAGCTTGAGGCATCCCTTGACCACCCATCTCTATGACTGCTTGCATCACAATCTTCCTGATCATTTCGACAACAGCATTATCGAAGACCATTGGGGTAGCAGGAGGTACTTGTCCCCTTCCTCCTCCCATCTGGGGGTTAACTTGAGGTGGGACATTCTCAGCTGGATTGTTATGGGATCCAGACCCGATTTCGTCTTCCTGGTTCGCCGCACTCCCTATCTGAATTCTGGAGGTGTTGCTCGGACCAACTTCTAGACGAGCGGTGTTCCTAGTGTTCACCATCTGGTTGCGTGTTTGTTTATTAGATATAAGCCAATCAAAATTATGCCACTGGTAATAAATACCCAAATGCAATAATTAAGACATCCATCTAATAAACTCAACTTTTCATTAATGAAAAACACACCAATGTCAAACAACAACCAAAAGGGAAAACGAACAACATGAGGAGACTACTGCTCCATTACTGTCTAAGTGGGAAAAACTGGAAAGAAAACTAATGCACTATAAATCACGGTTTCTTCTCGGGGTTCCGAAATAGGTCTCTTTAGGCTTTAGCCGTCATCCTCTTCTTCGGAGGTAGCTCTTCCTCCGAGTCATCAGTTGGCCTTTTCTGTTTTGGATCACTTGATCCCTCAGCAGGCACTGATGGCTCACCAGACTTGCCCATGTCCCCCTTCTGAGGCTCGGGGTCTATCCACGCTTACCCCCAGAGATCCTCATTGTTGGGCTGAGGCAATAGCTAGAACATCTCTTCCCAATACTCGTGGAAGGGATCCAACGACTCCTTCTCACTCTCTGAATCCTCCATCGATTCCTCATCAACGATCTCGGGGGTAAGGGATTGCTTGGATTGCACTTCCCTTTCTCCCTCGCTCTCGGACTCGGAGCCTTCGATCAACGGGGCAAACTCAAGCACCGGGCCGTCGTTGACAACAAGCTCTATAGAATCAGGCTCAGACTTGATTGTCAGAGCAGTCTCGGATTCTACTTTAGTCTTTAGCTGGACTATCGGAAACACCATTGTCTGAAGTGAGCCAATGAGAAAGTTAGAAAGAATACAAATAGAAATTGTACTTTCTGGAATAATGCATGAGTAGATAACTACTATTGCAGGCTAAAGTTTTTCAAAACATTTCACACAAAACCGATTCAATTTCGATTGTTTATAAACTCAGCCTTGTCTTCCACTTCAAAACCCGATATAGAAACTTTGGGTATTATACTTTTGAAACAAACCCTACCAAATCATTGCGATTTAAAATCTTGTCAAAGACATTTTATTCTAAGCCTTACTTAGGGCCTATAATAAAGAAAAAAATCACACCAAAGTTTTGTTTTTATAAAACTCAAATAAACACAAAATGATTTAAAATTTTTGAGTTTTAAAAACCGTTTGGCTCTGATACCATAATTGTAACACCCCTAAATTACCATAGGAATATTACCGCCAGTGACCCTGGAACGCATATCCGAAATCACCCAAGACATTATAGTATTGAACGTGAAAGTCAAAGTAGACAATAATAATAACATTTTATATAAACAATGTCTTACAAATAAAACGACGTTGCAAAACAAGGCAACCTTACTATATATCAAAGTATAGCGGAATACTTTATTTAAACTAAACACAGAATCCTTAACCTTCATTGTAAAATCAAATCAGAAAACTCTTGAAGCAAACACAACCGCCTTCAACGTCGTCTTCCCGCGTTCTCCACTTGGGAATCTATTCCTGATGTGCAGTAAGGGACGGATGACACCAGCCAACCATGCAAAGAATAAAACCGGTTGGTTAGTCTAATGAAAGACTAAGCAAGGGTTAAGCAGAGTGGTTCTAGTGATCGTAACCGATTACTATCATTGTCCCTCGAATAATAACCGAATCACGATATATAACCCGAAAACTTTCATGGAATGAGAGAAAAGGTATGAATTCAAAAGAAGACTCTAAATGAAATGAGTCTTTAGGAAATATTAATAATTGTTTGGGAACATTTAAGTTTATCACGCAATGTTTGCAAAATGACCTTGATTATTTGGGTCCACGACCAACCTTACCGTGTAATGCGAATCCAGATTGGAAAGAGGACTTAGACTAAAACAAGAGTCCGAGCGGGTTCCACGTTGTATTTCTCACCCGAGGGTATTTTAATTATGTGCAAAACCGCACTTATCGTATTTAATTCCAAAACGCGCATTCACGTTTAAGGCTTTTATAACCAACCTCATAAAGAGAGGAAGAGTGGGACAAAGATCCTGAATATTTGGCACTAGCTAAGTGCAACACCACTTATGCAATATAAGGGTACGGTCATGACCAAAAGCATTAGGGCAATAATCCTCCTAACGTCAAGTTATAAAGAAACGACTAACCCTCGCAACGCGTTAGCGTTCCTACGAATACTCATGCTATCTAGTAATTAAATAGCACACCAATTCACAATAATCACACCAATGTTACCTACTAACCTATCATATAATATATATATATATACAGTTATAGTTAGCATACATACAACCTAATAATAAAGTTCCTTTTTACACATTATTAAACATAAAGGTTCCCAAACATCAACTTAAGACTTTTTATCCCAACTTAATTAAGACAACCAATTCATTATTAATTAGGGAAAAATGGAATAAAATGCAAGAGCGAACTGCCACTTGCCTAGGATTAGGAAGAATAACGAACGGTAATCGGAAGCGATTGCTTGCAGATATCACTTACTCTCCTGTTTGATTCCGTTCCAAAAGCCAATCCGAGATGTACCCAAATCACAATATACGAATTATATTAGATAATTCATTTAACAATAAAATTTGAGATAGACAAAGTCTCGGTTTTTAATTGAATTTATTTACTCATAAATAAATCAATTTTAAGGCTTTTGATTAAACGATTATCTATACGATTAAAGTTAATTAATCATATATTCTAAATAATCATGACAAAAATAAATTAACAAAATAATTTATTTATAATCCTAAAATTTTCTAGGTCAAAATATTATCTAAATGAATAGCCAATATTTACCTATTCATAATATAAGATAAAATTAAAAAAAAAAAATTTTTTTTAAAATATTCTAAATAATCTTAATATTATTTAACAAAATCTGGATTAATTAAATTAACCTAAATTAGGCCAAAACCAAATCAAAATCGAAAAAAGAACAAACCCAAAATTGGGTTTATGATTGCCAAACCAGTCGAGCAGGGGACTTGCCGGAAAACACCAAAATCGGGGCAGCTCCAGTGGATGCCCGACGGCGGTGACTTGGGGATTTCATAGAGGTTCCTTGGGCGCAACTAGTGGTGCCTCCAATTGCTCGAACTCAACTCGCTAAGGGCTCAAATTTCTCTCTTAAACTGCTCGGAAATGCTTTTCTAGGGTTCTTCGATTCAAACACGAAATTGGATGATTTGGGGGTGTGATCGGGGTATTATTTATAACGCTTTTTAAGGTGTTAATGCCCCCGACAAAATCCCTAGGATACCTCTCTCCAATTAACTCTGATATGATCCAATTTCAATTCGTTCAAATCCGCCCTAAATGACGACGCTAATAAGATTTGACAAAATTCTGGAATATTCGTCGCTTTTAATTCGAATTGATCTTCCCATTAGATGCGTAATTATCCCCTCTTCAATTCCCATAATTTAATTGGGACAAATCGAATCCGAAGCTGCGGAAATCCGCCATTGAAGACGCGAAGAAGCTCTTGCGAGCTGCTGAACGAGGGCGCGAGGAGGAAGAAAGGAGTTTGGGGGAAATTGCGCTTGGGCCCCCCAAACTTTCTTCTCGTGGGAAAAATGCCCTCCCCCACTTATACCTAATTGCAAAACTCGCCCAAATTTATATATTCAATTTGTAATATTTATTTTAACCCAAAATTAAATTATATAAAATTTAACTTAGGCTAAAATAATTTTAGGTTATTTTTCTTATCAATTTAACCATACTTAAATCCTTAACAAAACCTTGTTAAATTTGATTTAAATATTCTAGGTTAAATTTTCATAAGTTTTATTTAAATTAAACTCAACATATTGTTTAGAATAATTTAAATAAATTAACAACTTATATTGTGTAACAACTTTGTAACAAGAACTCTATTTTATTTCTATTTTAGGAATAATGAAACAATTATCAAAATTCCTTTATTTAGAAATAGAGTTGGAAAATTAAACAAATACCCCTACTAAAACAAGGGTTATTACATTGAGTTTCTTCTCTTTAAACTCTAGGTGTCACCCTCGTTCTTGGTAGATTCAATCCAAGACGATCACGTTCGTCTAGATCCGAGTTCATCACATTGAAATCTTGTTGGTTTGCGTAACCTCAATCACTTTGAGGGAGTGTTCTTCATTTGGCGACCATCACATTGAAAGTCCTCCAGAAACGAGTGATTCTGAGGAGATCCGTTAGAGAAGGCAGCGACTTGCTTGATATACGATCGCTACGAGGCAAAAGAGGCAACATCCGAGGCTTGTTTCACATCAACTGGTATCATAGCGCCAACGATCAAGTTAAGTCATACCTTTCTCGATTCATCTATGCATCTCACTCGTCTCCCCTATCTATCCATATCCACCATTTCTTTAAATCGCTTCCGCATAATCTCTATCATTTACACCATTGATATCGCCTAAACCTAGGAGAAGACTTGACCTTCTCAAAAAGGCAAAGTCTTAAGCCGCAAAGAATAAAAAAAATCCCTAAAATCTCACAGTTATCTTTTTTTAGTATAGTATCATATCTTGCCAATTGCTGATAACATCCATTTCATACATGTTAGGACATGCATTTAGGCTTTACCTTAGGCTTTTTCATGTTATTATATTGCATTTTCAGTTAGTTGCACTGTTTTCTTTAGTTTAGATATCTACAATAGTTTCTGCGTGTTTTCAGGTAGTTTGGTGGACAAAGGAGGAGTGCTACGAGGCATGGACATCGTTGGGGGAAGCTATCGAGCCCAGGAAAGCCAAGAAGATGGACCATGCAAGCCAACAAGGAAGATTATGGAGCAAAGAAGAAGGGCACGACCATTTACACAAGGTGCACGGACATCAACAAAGATGCAATCCCGTGTAGAGTGCTCAAGAGAGGTGCTTGGTTTGTCACTGGCCGTGCACATTCAGTGACAACCCGTGTTGTTGCTCTCACTTGAAGTGCACGGTCAGTGACAAACCGTGCACGGTTTGTCACCGACCGTGCAACATCGTCCGCGACCCGGATTCGTTATATTTTGTCCCTTGTTATTTTTGGATGATATCAATACTTTTCTAGGGTTATTTTCAGAGTCTCTTCTTCCACTTTCCGCCAACCCGTTTTAAAACTTTAGGCTCTGATACCACAACTGTAACACCCCCAAATCTGAACCCATTTGGAAAGGTATTACCGCCAGTGACCTCAGTGTTCCTTACCGAGATCACCCAAGGCTTTACCGTTTAAATACAAATCATGAAATACAATGATACAAAATGATAACTTTATTCCTATAAAACATGAGTCCCGGGATTACATCCCAATCCCGAATAGGACAAACACAGAGTTTAAACAAAGTACATCGGAAGTCTTTAAACAAGGTACAGCGGAAGTCTTATAAAATATATAACAGAGTAAATAAGTTACAGTAGAAGTCTTATAAAAGATATTACAACAAGGATTGTAATCGCAATGATCATTTGCCCAAGGATTTCAACCTGATTAAAAGATAATTATTAAAACATCCAAAAACAACCGTCGTCTTCATAGTCAATCTAGTCTCCTCAATCTTCACTCTATCTGATGTGCCGAATCGAACGGATGACACCAGCCAACCATGCAAGGGAAATTATCGGTTGGTTAGTCTAATGAAAGACTATGCAAGGGAACAAAGCAGAGTGGTTCGAAGCAGTCGTATTAGGTTAGACTCATCGTCACTCGAATAAAAGTCGAGTACGTTAGTCAACCACCATACTATACTTGAATATGACAAAAGGCATGCACAAGAGAAGATTCTGGAAGACTGAATCTTCACAGAAATCGACCCGAAAGAAGACTCCAATGGAAGTGAGTCTTTAAGGAAAAATGACAAATCTGGAACGTTTACAGAATCAGACATCAATGATTTAAAAGCTGACTTAGATGTTTCGGTTCATGACCAACTTCACCGCTTACAGCGAATCCATATTAGAAAGAGAACGTACTCTGATCAAAAGTCAAGACGAGCTTTCCTAGCTGTACTATTTACTTAGCTGCACTACTCGCCAAAGGTATATTAATTATGTGCACTCGGGCACTTTATCTTATTAAATTCCAAAATGAGCATTACGTTATAAGCTTTTAAATCTCCACCCGAGAGATATCGGATCTCCCCGCAAGAGATATCAGACCTCCCCACAAGAGATATAGAAAGGATGAACCTTAGAAGATTTGGCACTAGCGAAGTGCGCCAACCCCAAGTAAGGGTATGGTCATGACCAGAGAGAAAGTACTGGGGAAGAATCCACCAAGTACTAGTTATAAAGAAATAGCTAAACCCCCACAAGGTATATAGCGTTCCTAACTACTAGTGCTAACTAAACAGTTCTAGCACAACAATAGTTCAGGATAAATCCACATAAATGCCCTCAAGGCGAACATAAATAATAGCGTTGTTCTAACAGATATACAACCTATTATAATGCCATAATACAGTTTCCAAAACAGTTTATAAAACCATTTCCAGATAAACACAGTAATCATTCCAAATTAATTACTCAGATAAACAACTGATAATTAATGTAAATATGGAACGATGAGCAAGAGCGAACCGCCACTTGCCTTAATCCGCTGAATTGGAACAAGCCTAACGATGACGGGATTCCGGGCTCGACACGGGTATAGCTCCGACAGCACAACAACCTTTGAGTCGACCCATAAAGAAACCCTAAGTTAGATCCGACATAACAACAGTACAAATCAAAAGGAAGACGAAAGGATACGAAAGGAATGACGTCCGAACGACGACCACCAAAGCCGAGGCCTAACTAGGCCATCAGCCTTCTGGCGGCAGTCACCGGCGGCCTTACGGCGGGCGCCGCTGTTCATCACGGCGGTCGCCGCGATGAACCCAGAAAACAGAAACGGCGAGAACACTCACCAATTGGTACGCGTTTCGACCCCCCTTTGCCTTGCTTTGGGTTCTGACCTTCAAAGGCAACCAAAAGGCTTCACAAGGGCCACTAGAAACACACCAAACAACACCCCGACGATTGCTTCTGAAATCCGACGAGGGCACAAAACTCCGACGAGAGAGATTTTGAGATTGAGCTTCTGATTGTGTGCCAAATCCGCTCACCAAAGGCTCCAATTTATAGCCAAAGCCCAGGGGAACACAATGATGGCCCTACGACGAGCTACTCCGGCGCTACCAGAGCCACGCCGACGACCTTCGGGCAAGGACCTCCGGACAATGACGACGGCGGGCGCCGTCATAGGCCTGGCATCCACAGCTAGAAGAAGACCCAACCTACTCCTCGAGCCTGGCAACGGCGGGCGCCGCCATAAATGCGGCGGTCGCCGCCCCTGTGGCTTTGCCGCCTCCTCAGCTCTTAGACGAAAACGATATTAACCCGGGATAAAATTATTGTTCGCGAACGAGTATTAAAATCCAAAGCACGTCGTCTGTATTTTATTTCACTGAGAAAAATATTACAGATACAGAGATCATTACAGAATGTCTCCAACTTTCTGAATTAAATCCGACGTATATAACGGGTACTCGAGAAAAATCCCGGAACTCCAGAAATAACTTACAAAAATACAGGGTATCACATCTCCTCCCCCTTAAAAGAAGTTTCGACCCTGAAACTTAGGTCGAGAATAACTCGGGAAAACGCCTGAGCATATCTGACTCGGTTTCCCACATCTCCCAAGTAACTTCTTTTGATCCGGACTTGGACCACAGAATCCGTACCAATGGTACGATCTTGCTACGCAGCTGCTTCTCACGACGCTCCAAAATGCGCACGGGCATCTCCTCATAAGTACCATTATCTTGAATCTCGATGTCCTCATAACTCAGAGACCTCACGCTTTAACAAGCGGCTTAACGCCCACTTGTTACCAATTGTGCTGCAGCGCAATTGGTAACAAGTGGGCGTTAAGCCGCTTGTTAAAGCGTGAGGTCTCGTGTTCGAGACTCACGAACAACCTCCCAGCCATGGGGATTTGGTTGGGGTACATGGGCTGCGGCCCATGGATAGAGAAATGGCTGGCCCTATAAGGTCGGAGCCCCTCTCATTCAAAGTGTACTTTTTTGTAACATCCCAGGCCAAGCTACCCCAGCCACCAAGCCGCCCAGCCACCCAATGGTGCCGGCACCGGTACTGGTGCCGCTTGGTTGTCCAAGGGCATGCAGCCCACACACCCAACCCTTCCCCCATTTAAATGGGTAGGTTGTTGCCCACGGGGATCGAACCCGGGACCTTTAGATACAAGGGCAATGCCTTACCACTTGTATCACCAATTGTGCTGCAGCGCAATTGGTGATACAAGTGGTAAGGTATTGCCCTTGTATCTAAAGGTCCCGGGTTCGATCCCCGTGGGCAACAACCTACCCATTTAAATGGGGGAAGGGTTGGGTGTGTAGGCTGTATGCCCTTGGACAACCAGGCGGCACCAGTACCGGCACCGACACCGTTGGGTGGCTGGGCGGCTTGGTGGCTGGGGTAGCTTGGCCTGAGATGTTACAATTCTTGTCTCTTAGTTTCTTAGTTGTTAATTAAACAAATCTCCCTTTTTACGGCTTAGCTTACTAGTTTAAGTTGCAATAGGTACTACATAGTCCTCGTGAAAATGATACTTGAAAAGCTACAACTGATCTCATACGCTTGTGAGTAGGTTTTTGTCATATCAAGTTTTTGGCACCGTTGCCAGGACTATTGCTAGTATCAATTGTTTTCTTACAACTAGTTTGACTAAGTCTTTGTTTTATTTTTGATCTTGTTTTTTTTTTCTTTCAGACTTGTTTTCTTTAGATGCGAGGAGTCCTAAGTGATGGTAATCTCAACGACTATGATCCCGAACCTGAGCGTACTTTTCGCTTAAAAAGAAGGCAACAACATAAAACCAGAGAACAAGAAATGGTTGACGGCGTAGATGGGAACGATCCTAATCTGCAAATCCAGCCTACACACATGACGCTTGATGATGATGTACTGCCAAATCACCTTGGTCCTATTTCTGGTGTGGTTCGACCTCAAGTACAAGCCCGAGATTTCTAGCTGAAACCTTCTCTAATCAACATGGTTAAGCAAAATTAGTTTGGAGGTCTACCATCTTAGAATCTACACCAGCATCTGTATACTTTTCAAGAGCTGAGGGACACAATGAAGACTCATGAGGTGTCCCATGATGCGCTTCTGTTGCGCGCTTTCTCATTCTCTCTACGAGACAAGGTCAAGGCTTGGTTCAAGGCCGTGCCTCAAGGTTTCATAACGACTTGGGATGTGTTAGCCAAGGCCTTCCTGAATAAGTATTTCCCACCCAAGAAGACTGCTGAGATGAGGAATCAGATTACCGCCTTCTAGATGAAAGATGTAAAGTCTCTATATGAAGGATGAGAGAGATTCAAGAGCTGCTAATGATGTGCCCCCACAATGGGCACCCTAAATGGAGTCTGCTTCATGTCTTCTACAATGTTGTTGATAGTTCTACCATGCTAATTATTGATGCTTTAGTAGGTGGCAAAATTATGAACATGGAGATTGATGATACTTGGAACTTGATTGAGAGTACTGCTCAACACTCTCATTATTATGATGATTCTCGCTCTACTTCAAGTTCCAAGAGGTCTGTAGGCATGTATAAGGTCAGTTCAGATACACACCACCAGGCTCAGATGGATGTTATGGATCAAGAAATCAAGAGACTGAGTTTATTGGTGCAAAAGTCTCAAGGGCATGGTGCAGGACAATCCACATGGGCTATTTTTGGTGTAGCATGTCAGTTTTATGGAGAAGGTGATCACACTATTTCTTCCTATCATCTTTTTGCTTCCTAAAATGATTCTCTAGGAGAAGTGTACTACATGAATAGCTTCAATCGGGGTCCCAAGAATAATCCGTATACAAACACTTATAATCATGGTTCGAGGAATCATCCAAACTTCTCCTACAAGAATTATGAGGCTCATCAAAGACCACCTCCTGGGTTCCAACCAAGAATCTCTCAACCGTAGGATCAAGCTCTTATTCAGTCATTTGAGAACTCTGCACTAGAGTCCATGTTGAGGGAAACATCTAAAACTTAGGGGAACATGACTACTTATATGGAAACCTTGTCTAAGAAGGTTGACATTTGTAAGAGCTTGTCTAAGAGGATTGATAGGTGTCATTTCATGCACCTTTACTAGAAGTTATTAGCATGATTGAGAGGAGTTTATGAGTGGTTTTTAGGCTAAGTCTGTGATCCAGAAGTTATGGAGAGAAGTGAAGATATCCCAGGATTTACAGCTTAGATTGAGATATGAGGATGGAGATGGAGCTGCTGAAGCATACATGGAGAAGACTACCAACACTTGGTAGTAATGAAGAGCAGCAAACGAGAAGAAGAGCTGAAGAGGAGTGGGCGACGTCACCGCCCCGCGCCAGAATCACCGCGACCCGGCGGTGGTTCTCAGAGAAGATTGAGGGTCGCGCCAAGAGGAAGCCACCGCCCCGCGGTGGGAGCCTGATGCCCCGCGATGGATCTCACCGCCCCGCGGTGGCCGTGTTCAACGCCTCGCTGCCAAGAGACACGCCCCAGAGAGACTACTTTTCACTTTACTTCCTATGCAGTTTTACTTTTCATTAGGTTTTCATTCTCATCTGAATGGAGAACTAACTCCCCCCTTGTTCTACTAGACGTTTGAAGCAATACAGTTGATGTGTTTGTGAGATTTCTATTCCTTATTCTTATTCTTATAAGTGTTGGTTTGATTCTCTTGGTTATATTGAATATTGATTTCTTGTTATTCTTCATAGCCTGATCAACTAGGTTGAATTTTTTTTTATCAATTGCTAGGATTTGCATATAGTGGAATACGAGTGCATATCTTGTAGCATACACGATTGTTGCGTATAGTGGAATACGAGCGCGCAATCGTGAGTGAGAATCATTTGCATGTTAAGTAGTAAGGAAGCACCTTCTATTTGCATGTATCCTATATCCTTGTGTGCATTGCTATTGCTGTATTAGTGGTAAAGTACACCGACAACTGTGAGAATCGGAGGTACTTTTCCATTGATGTAGTGATAAGTCTATCAACAACTGTGAGAATTGGTAGTACTTAAGATCAGGGTGGGAACAACTATAAGAATAATAAAAGAACTTGGATTGAATAGATTTCTGTGATCAAATTATATCTCTGTATTGTGGATCTCGTTCTAGTAGGACTACTTTCCCTATCATATTTTCTCATCAACTAAACTTGTTTGCTTTGCTCTGCTTGATTACTAAAACCCCCCTTTATGGTTACTTGTCAATCACAATTGCATATTGCATCAGATCTTCCCTGTGGGTTCGACCCTTACTGGCTTACTATACATCTGTTTAATAGGTCTATTAGGACATTTACTTTGACTAGGCTAATCAACGATATTTGCATTGCACATTTCTAGCCCCGTCAAATTTGGCGCCGTTGCCGGGGAAGTTTTCTGTTTTTGTTGTGTGTTTTTGTGATTGATTTTTGGTGGAGACCTATCTTATGGTCAACACCCATATTACTGACTCCCCTCTAGCTGCTTTTGACCCAGAAGTCGACAGAACATTCCGTTCGAACCTACGCGATCAAGGAGAAGAAGAAGTAGAGGTTGAGATCGTTGAGCCGACTGAGCCAGTTGACATCCCTGCTTTTGCAATGGCTGGAACTCTGAGAGAGATGACTGAACCGAATATTGGAGCACAACCCCTGGCTGTCATCATCCATGCGCTTGGCGAAGGGGTGAACTTTGAGCTGAAATCTGGAGTTGTTGCTTATCTCCCGAAATTCCATGGCTTGAGTGAAGAGGACCCGATTTCTCATCTGGGTAAATTCCACAATGTCTGCATGACTATGAAGCCCAAGAATGTGACGGAGGATCAAATCAAGATGAGAGCTTTTGATTTCTCCTTGCTAGACTCTGCTAGCGACTGTTATTACCACTTGCCGCCAGGAACCATAGATACCTGGACTAAGCTGCACAAGGCATTTCTTGACAAGTACTTCCCAACGAAGAAGGCGAATGCTTTGAAAAAGGCAATTGCTAACATTGAGCAAGCTAGTGATGAGACGCTGTATGATTATCTCGAGAGGTACAAGAGACTTTGCTCCAACTGCCCATTCCACGGATACGCCAAGTAGGACCTTGTTCTCTACCTACACAATGGTCTGCTAGATCAAGAGAGAAGGATGGTTGACGCTGCATGCGGTGGAAGCATTCTGAATCTGACACCGGATGCATCCATGGAGAGGTTCCAGGAGATGAGCGAGAGTACCAGGAGCTTTGGAAAGACTTACCAGAGAAAGGCGGTCAATGCTGTGACCCCTGCAGGACCTAGCCCAGTGCTGAATGAGCTAGCTGAGTTGAAGGAGACGGTGAAGAGAATGGCAAATCAAAACACTCCTCAACAAGTCAAAGCATGTGGACTTTTCTCTGATCAGTTCCACCCTACCGATACTTGTCCTCAGCTGCAGGAGGAAGGTACTGCTGAAGTAAATGTTGTAGGAGGTTACAGACCCCCTAGACCGCAGTATGGTGGACAGCCCAACTACAATCAGAGAGGGCGAGACCACCCAGGTTTCAGATGGAGTGACCCACAAGGTGGTCAACAGCCTGCACAACAACAGTACCAGCAACGAGTCCCGTACCAACAGAGGGCTCAAGGCCAAACCTCTGGTGCTTCTACTGAAGAGATGCTGAAGACTCTGACTCAGCATTTTGCCACTCATGTTCAGGCTACTGAGTCGAGCATAAAGAATATGGAGAGGCAGATTGGCCAACTGGCTGATGTTGTGACCAAGATAGACCAGAGGACATCAAACTCCCTGCCATCTCAGACTACAGTGAATCCAAGGGAGAATGTGAGTGCCATCACCCTTAGAAGTGGTAAGAAGTTGGTCGTTACTCCTCGTACTGAAGAGGAGAACGAAGCAGTAAAGGAGAAAACTGCTGACCGCCCCGCGGTAGACACCACCGCGACCCGGCGAAAAATTGAAGAGGCGGCCAGGAAAGAAGAGCTGTTACCACCGCCCCGCGGCAACCCTCACCGCGACCCGATGGCAGATCTCAGTAATCCTACCGAGACCCCACCACCCCGCGGCGATGACCACCGCCCCGCGGTGGGCCTACCGCGACCCGATCTCTTAAGTCCCAGCTCTGCAGATGAGTTATGTGTTGATGACTATGTTCGTCCCGTGTTTCCTCCTTTGGGTTCTGAGAAGCCACCAGCACCTTTCCCTGAGGCGCTGAAGGCCAAGAGAGTAGCTAAAGACAACCATCTGTTCGAGACATTTCGGGACTGTGAGGTGAACATTCCCCTAATCAAGCTTATCAAGGTTGTCCCTCGATATGCCAAGTTCTTGAAGGAGCTGTGCACCGTGAAGAGGACACAAAAGCTGAAGGTCCAGAAGAAGGTTCCAGTGGGTGAACATGCATCGGCGGTGTTTCAGAGGTGTCTGCCTGAGAAGTGCAAAGATCTAGGTACATTTACTATTCCTATTACTATAGGTGAGCATCGATTTGAGAAAGCCTTGTTAGACTTGGGTGCCTCTATTAATGTGTTGCCTTATTCTTTGATTGAGGATTTAGGAATAGGACCCTTGCATGATTCTAACATTGTGATACAACTTGCTGATGGTTCTTGTGTTCCCCCTAAGGGTATTATGGAGGATGTTCTTGTGAGGATAGGTCCTTTGATTTTCCCTGCTGATTTCTTTGTTATGGATATGGACTATGATGAGCAGGTTGCTCCTGTTATGTTAGGTCGACCTTTTATGAAAACATCCATGACAAAGATTGATGTAGATAGTGGAACTTTAACTATGGAATTCGATGGAATAATTTTTGAACATAATATTCATAAAGCCAACTCCATTGAATTGCCTTCCCCTTGCTGCATTAGTGATATTGATGATCATGTGCATGAAAATGTTAAAACTGGTACAGTAGAGACCGTAGTTGAGTGTTCTACTATTGATGGACCTATTGAGTTGCATGAATTGCATGTTGATGATGTCTTGCTAGATGACATAGGAGATTCCATTCCCTCTATTTTGGGCACTTGCCCCCCTGCACTAACCATACAAGGCTGTAAGCCTTTATCTAGTAACGTGCAACATATTCAGGTTGAGCCATATCGGCCCCCACATCGCTCTAAGTATGGGGGAGATGCTCCAAAGGAAGTAATCATGGAGTCATTGGCCAAGAGGGAACATGGTCTAAGGTCTCAACCTTTCCATGGGAAGTCTCGACAAGAAGAGACGAGTAGGAGGATTCCGAGGGGATCCTATTCCAGGTGGTAGTTGACCTGCAGTACGTCGAGCCAACAACGTTAACTAAGGCGCTGTCCGGGAGGCAACCCGAGGTAGTTTTTCTTTGATTTTTCCTTTCCCTTAGTTTAATTTCGTAATTTCTTTTGCTTTGTTTTGTTCGCCTGTCACTAACATTTCAGGTACGAAAGTAAATGGAGAGGAGACGGTGTTCTCAGTTCATCCCACCGCCCCGCGGTGGAGCCCACCGCCCGGCGGTGGATGTCTGGTATACCTTCTCAACTCCGGAAAAAAAAGGCCCCGAAAAAACCTTAAACGGGTGAGTAAATTTTTTTTATTTCTTGAGTGGTAAATAAGGTTTTGACGGATTGGGCCCCCCTTTGGGCCAAGATTTTTCTTTGGGCCATGGTACATATCCGGCCCCATCATCCCTTTCTTTCCCTTTCACTTTCCTTAACCTAGCCCCACTCTCAACAAAACCCTCCATTCCCAACACACCTCTCAAGCCCCCAAAGCCAAATCCCCCATTCTCTCCTATTTCCCTCGTCCTTGGTCCGAATCTAGCCCCAAATTGCCTAAACCTTGAGTTTCCTTGCCCAATTTGGAGTCTAGCCTCTCAAACAAGCCAAACACAACCCCGCCGTGTCGTTGTCGCCCCGCCTCGCGTTGTTCTACCTCGCGTCGCTGCTGTCACCGCCCCGCGTCGACCCCCACCGCAACCCGACCAGAATTCCCAGTTGTTCTCACCGCGACCCAACGACTACTCCACCGCCCCGCATCGAGACTTCCAGGCTTCGTGTGTTTGCTCGTTTGTAAGTCCTCTTGGTTGCCCTTTGTTTTGAGCACTTCAATTCATTACTTATGGCACCTAGAGGTAGGAAGCAAGTGTCTACGAGGGATGAGAATGAGGTCTACAATGTTGTGAAGGAGAGGAAGGTGTTGGTTACTAAATTCTTTGACAAGCCGACATTGGCTGAGTTTGGTATGTTGGAGTGTGTGTCCCTGTGTTTAGCAGAGTATGGTTTGGGGACTTTCCTGAACAAGGCTGCCCATGCGTATCCCGAGCTTTGTTACCAGTTCATCGCCTCTTTCAAGAGGTATTCTGATGGTTCAGACAACAAGAGGTTGATGAAGGTCACGTTCACCTACAATGGGCGTGATTATGCTTTGTCTGCTGCTGAGATTCGTTATGCCCTGGGCATTATAAAGGTACCAACGGATGGATGGTCTGGTGGAATTATTGAGTCTGATATGTTGCAGTTCTGGAAGGCTGCTATGGGCAGGACGTTCATGAAGGGTCAGGAGGTGAACTCGAAGATGGTGAACCCTTGCCTAAGGTTGATCCACAAGGTGATGATGAGAGATTTCTTTGGCCATGCTGATGATGGCAAGGTCCCTTTGAAGGATTTTCAGTGGTTTTTGAGCATCTTGGAGCTTGTTACGTACACGCCGTGTTGGGCTATCCTCTTTCTGGGTTCCCTGAAGAGGATTCGTGATGGTGAGCCACGTGATATTTGTGGGGGTGGTTTGATCACCCTTCTTTGTACTGACATTATAGCTACTGATCGGATTCCTCGACCTGTTGCTCACGCGGTGTATGATATGGCGCACATGAAGGTGTGCTCGATGCTGAAGCCACTGGGCAGGGATGGTGACTTAGTTTGGTCTTCATACGACGGTCACATTCTGATTCTTCCCCGGGTTTTCACTTATTCTCCTTCATTTGCGGATTGGTGGATTCCCAGTGATAGCAGAGTTATGGCCGACGCTACCCCTGCTGCTGCTCCTTCAGGTCCGTTTGGAGAGGGCCCTAGTGTTGGTTTTGAGGCTGTTGCTGCTTATTCTGTGGGTGAGGATGATCCTATGCCTACCCAATTTGATGCGCCTTCATCTTCGTACGGTCCTGCCACACCTTGGCAGGAGTTGTATGCAAGATTTGATGCATTCTCAGTGCAACAGACTCACTGGAACACCCGCGTAGAGACCAGTCTGCAGACTTGGCAGACCCAGTTCCGTGCTGATATAGATGAGCATCTGGACGCTGTGGACGCTCATATGAGGGACTACTTTGGGAGGTTCCCACCACCGCCACCATCGGGCCCATAGTGAGTTTATTTCTCCTTCACCTATTTCATTTGCTTGTTCTCTTTTCTACATTGAGGACAATGTTCGGTTTAAGTATGGGGGAGGGATTTAGACTTGCTATCTATCTAGCTAGTGTATATAGCGTTGTTTTGTTTTGTGTTCTGTAATTTCCGTTCGAGTATTTTATTTCTAAAAAAAAAACGAAAAAGCCAAAAAGATGTGAAAAAAGGCAATCAAAATCCTGCGATGAGCTGAAAACCCGAAAGGGCGGTTCAAGTAAAAAGCAGGTAGTCCGACTGGTATAGACCGGGGCAATATTGGATTGGAGTGATGTGAGTATATATGAGATATCTAGCAAAATGAAATGAGTGGCTAGGTGAAAACCCGAAAGGGCGCCTTGGCAAGATGAGCGAAAAAGAAGAAGAGTGATTTTAGGATTGCTCATTATTCTTGGCGAGGCGTCATAAGAAGAGGAGTCATAAGGAGGACTCAAGTAGGCCACTCTGGAGCGATAAGGAGCTATATTGGAGTTAGGATTAGAATTATCTTTGTATCACTTGTTTTGGTTGTCTGGAGCTTATTGTTGATATGTTGTAGTTGCTAGTGTCATTTTTTTCCTTGTACTTCCTGAGACCTTGGTGTTTGATTGAGAGAGTAGGTTTTTCTTTAGCTTACTCGGGATGAGTAAAGGTATAAGTATGGGGGAATTTGATAGGTGTCATTTCATGCACCTTTACTAGCAGTTATTAGCATGATTGAGAGGAGTTTATGAGTGGTTTTTAGGCTAAGTCTGTGATCCAAATGTTATGGAGAGAAGTGAAGATATCCCAGGATTTACAGCTTAGATGGAGACATGAGGATGGAGATGGAGCTGCTGAAGCATACATGGAGAAGACTACCAACACTTGGTAGTAATGAAGAGCAGCAGATGAGAAGACGAGTTGAAGAGGAGTGGGCGACGTCACCGCCCCGCGCCAGAATCACCGCGACCCGGCGGTGGTTCTCAGAGAAGATTGAGGGTCGCGCCAAGAGTAAGCCACCGCCCCGCGGTGGGAGCCTGACGCCCTGCGGTGGATCTCACCGCGGTGGCCGTGTTCAACGCCTCGCGGCCAGAAGACATTTATTTCCTTTTATGCATTTTCAGATTTCCTTAGTTTTATTATTTTGTTTCCTTTGTTATTCTCGTTAGTTTTAACCTAGTTTTCCAAAAAACTTATATAAGACTTCTTCCTAGGTCTTGAGAAAAGAGACACGCCCCAGAGAGACTACTTTTCACTTTACTTCATACGCAGTTTTACTTTTCACTAGGTTTTCATTCTCATCTGAATGGAGAACTAACTCCCCCCTTGTTCTACTAGACGTTTGAAGCAATACAGTTGATGTGTTTGTGAGATTTCTATTCCTTGTTCTTATTCTTATAACTGTTGGTTTGATTCTCTTGGTTATATTGAATATTGATTTCTTGTTATTCTTCATAGCCTGATCAACTAGGTTGAATACTTTTTATCAATTGCTAGGATTTGCATATAGTGGAATACGAGTGCATATCTAGTAGCATACACGATTGTTGCATATAGTGGAATACGAGCGCGCAATCGTGAGTGAGAATCATTTGCATGTTAAGTAGTAAGGAAGCACCTTCTATTTGCATGTATCCTATATCCTTGTGTGCATTGCTATTACTGTGTTAGTGGTAAAGTACACCGACAACTGTGAGAATCGGAGGTACTTTTCCATTGATGTAGTGATAAGTCTATCAATAACTGTGAGAATTGGTAGTACTTAAGATCAGGGTGGGAACAACTATAAGAATAATAAAAGAACTTGGATTGAATAGATTTCTGTGATCAAATTATATCTCTGTATTGTGGATCTCGTTCTAGTAGGACTACTTTCCCCATCATATTTTCTCATCAACTAAACTTGTTTGCTTTGCTCTGCTTGATTACTAAAACCCCCCTTTATTGTTACTTGTCAATCACAATTGCATACTGCATCAGATCTTCCCTATGGGTTTGACCCTTACTTGCTTACTATACATCTGTTTAGTAGGTCTGTTAGGACATTTACTTTGACTAGGCTAATCAACGATATTTACATTGCGCATTTCTAGCCCCGTCAAGGATGGACAGTTGGCTCAAGTTGCTATGAATGTTCATAGGCCGACTGGTCAACTTCCTGGTCAACCTGAAGTTAACCCCGAGGAGCATTGTTGGGCTTTCACTTTGAGAGACGAAAAATAGTTGGAGGAGCACCGTCCAAGAGAAAAAGAAGCGACTAAGGAGCCTATGCCTATGGAGAAGCCATGAGAAGAGGAATCCAAGTCTGTTGCTCCCCCACCATACAAGCCACCTCTTCTTTTTCCTCAAAGAAGGATTCAGATTCAACAAGAGCAACAATTTGTGAAGTTTAAGGAGATGATGAAGAAGTTGTATATTGACATACATTTCACAGAAGTCCTCACTCAAATGCCTGCGTATGCTAATTTCAGAAAGAGATTCTGATCAAGAAGAGAAAGCTGAAGGACTATGAGACTGTAGCCCTAACAATGGATTACGCTGAGAAAATGCCAAAGAAATTATAAGATCCGGGTGAATTCTTTATCCATGCATATTTTGGCAATCTCACTTATAATTGTCTTTGTGATCTTGGGTCTAGTCAATGTTATGCCTTTGTCAATTTACAAAGAACTGAAATTGGGTGATCTTGTTCCATCCTAGATGTATCTCTTTATGGCTGATAGGTTTGTTACTCATCTTGTGGGCATAATAGAAAATGTTCTTGTGAAAGTGGGGATTTTTTTCTACCAGGAGATTTTGTGATACTTGACATGGAGGTTAGTGATAAAAATCCCATCATCCTTGGAAGACCATTTTTAGCCACCGCTGAGGCTAATATTGATGTCAAGAATGGGAAACTCTCATTCACAATAGGGGAAGAGAAGATAGAGTACTAATATTTTAAGGACTACTTCCTTCTGATATACAAAAGACACTCTCCCGTCTCCTACTAGACCTGTACAAGTCTGGGTTAGCCTGTTCGGCCTGACCCGTCCGCACGGTAAAAAAACCAGGTATGGACAATGATAATGGCATGGCCGGCCCAACCCGGTTTGAAAACGGGCCGGACACAGACACATGTTTTAGCCCGGCTGTGTCACTAGGCCCGCCTGGTAACCCGATAATATTTTATATATAAAATAAATATCCATAATAATATATTCTCATAATATATAAAATACATATAAAAAACTAAACCCTAATATTCACTTTGACTTCCGCCTCCCTCCCTTTTCTTTCTCCTTTCCCTTTCTTCCTTCCCAGATCCCTCTTTGCTTTCTCCCTTCTCTTTCTCACCGGCGACCTCCGACAACCATGCCCTCTTAGCTTTGATGGCTACCCTTACCTAGCCGCGCCGACGTCGTGCGCATCTCCGCTCCCTCGCCGCCACTCTCCCACCGCCAATCATGCTGCCACTCTTCCACCGCCAGTCAATCCTCCTCTCTCCCTTCCTAGCAAGCTCGGCATATTTTTTGGTGGGCACTTGACATTGTTGTTTTGTTACTTCCAAAGATCTATTTTTCTTTAATTTGGTGATTTTACAAAGCATGTTTCATGTTTTTTGGTTGGTATCTTGCAATTTGCAAGATCTATTTTGGAGGATTTTGTTAATTTGCACTTTGCAGGATCTATTTTGAACTTTCAAGGATCATAATTGGGCTGGCCCATCGGGCAACCCGGCTCGACCTCCCGGACGGGTCTAGACATGATTTTCAGGCCGATTTGTCTGGGCGGGTTTAGCCTGGCCCGGTCAACCGGGTAGAAAAATACCAAAAGCCCGATCCGAACTTGGCCTGGGTCCGGACTTGTACAAGTCTATCTCCTACTAAGGGTACCTGCTTTAAGATTGAGGTTGATCATGAACATGATGAGATCATATCCAACATTACTCGATTGCTTGATACATCTTTGGGAGATCCTGACCTGAATGATGGTGAAATTGCTAAAGCAATAAAAAGGCAAACTCCCAATAAAATGAAGAAGAATAGATCAAAAACTGAGTTTAAGAGCAAAAATAGGGTGTTGTTACTCCATGAGAAATCTAACATGTTTCCAGGAACTAAAGAAACAAGATTGTCAAGATCATATCGGGTGACTCGAGTTCTAAGAGGTGGGACGGTTGAGTTCTGGCATAAAAACCCCAGAACATTCAAAGTACAAAGTCATCTTTCAAAGCTTGTTGTCATGCTTGATTCGATCAAGCAGGGTACCATCGACCCTCCCGATCCGAGTACTTGAAAGTGGTGGAATGTCAAGCTAATGACCCAAAACAAGCGTTGCTTCGGAGGCAAACCAAGAATCTTCATGTGAGTTTCCTCCTCTTTAGTTATTTTTCTACATTGGGAGAATGTAGGTTTTAGCTTGGGGGGATGCAATTCACATGTAAGCTTGCATGATCATATTAGTTCATCCTAGATTTAGGTGCATTTTCTTTTGTTGTTTTTGCATTTTGCATCCTTATGAACTTATTTACATGCATTGCTGTTTTGGGGCGAAAAGATCAGTCGACCTAAATCACCTTAGACGGGGTAACGAGTTGATTGTATAGAATAACAATAGCAAAATAAATCCAAACCAAACGGACAATCAAGTAAGAATGAAATGAAGACAAGATTTAATGATGATATTCTGATTATATAATGATAAGAATATGACAAAGTACAGCTTAACTCCTCTAGATGCAAAAGATTGAGCCTTGTCTGACCGGCTAAACTAGCGGTCGAGTACTATTGCCAAAAGAGCTAAACGAGAACAAGTATGCCGGTAAGCCTTTGAGAGCTAAGATAATAAGTATTTTTGTGACTTGAGTCATAGGTCCTTTTTTGAGCCTCTTCGTGACCTATTTATTGGATCCTCTTCTTCATCGATCTTGTTACCGTTTGAATGGGATATTTCTCTTAATTCTTCAGCATAATCCTTGGGATCTTTGTCATTAATGAGCTTCTAAATCGCACTTAAACCAGCCGCCGTTGCTGAAGATCGGGCCGTTACGGCTTGGGTGAGATTTCCGGGATCGGTCGGGTTTATGCGTTGACAAGCATCCGATGCTCCTCTTCAAGCTCCTTGGCCCATTTCCAATGTAAGGCAGCCCAATTTGCTATGCACGGCCCATCAGAGTATTTTGGGCCTAATAATAGCCCCAAGTCGTTTGGAATCAAGGCAACTCCGGGCGGGAGTCGAGACGACTTTCTAGTCTGCACGATCTCCACCATCCGTTTTGGCGCGACAGGCGAGGGTTGACGTGGCGACGATCGCGCGGTGTGATGGGACAGCCTAGGCTTCTAGCCTTCCCTCCATAAATTCGAAGTAAGGTGGTTTTCTTTCATCTTTTTTCTCCTGATTCTCTCTGTTTTTTGCTTTGGTAGGTTTTCAGAATTTTTCAAGATTGCCTTCCGATTTCCTCCCCTCTCCATATTAGATATGGTTACCAGTAGCTCTGCCGAATCGTTCGCCACTCACTCGAGTTTGAGCAAACACGACGATCCCCCATTTTTCCTATTGAAGGAGGCTGACGCCATGACAGGGACGCTGACAAAGGCGGAACTGGAGCAGATTCTCCAAGTCGGCGGCTTTCCACCAGAGACGGTCGCGAGGCTCCCGTATCCGGATGAAAGGGCGGATTCCAGGTACGAGGGGTGGATCTGTTTTTATGCTTATCCATTTCGGATCGGGCACAAATTTCCGTTTACTCCCCTCGTACGTGATTTTGTGGCAACTTTGGCGCTTGTGCCGTGTCAAGTCATGCCGCAGGCATGGCGGGTTCTTAGGGTTTTGGATCTTTTGAACTCGAAGTCGGGGGTTGGCTTTGACTTCGACGCCTTGTGGTACAACTATGCCTTGGGGTCGAAGAGCTCTTCCCGGGTTCAGTTGCGTAGGCATCAGGGTCGGAAGCAGCTGGTGTCGAATCTGGATGTGAACGACCGTGGATGGGGGTCGAAAATTTTCTTCGTCGAGCGGTCATCTTTGGAAAAGGGGGGTGATTGCTCATTCTTGCTGATAGAGTGGCGGGTCGAAAGTATGCACTTTTTTCTAGTTTTCGTTTTGTGAGATATGTTTTAACTTCTTGCTTACCTCTCTTTTTATGTAGTTCCTGAGCCTAAGGATCTGGAAGTCGACGCTAAGTCGGAGGGTCTAACCAACAATTTGCTTGGGATTCCGTTGTCGGAGCGCAAATTCGTGAACGTCAACTTACTGTCTACTGGTCCAACGACTCAAGACATCATGTCGGCCCCTTCATTCTCACGTCAAGTATAAGTCTTCTGTTTGGGTCGCATATGTTTCTATTATGTGTCATATTCGTAATTTATGTTCTGTCTGGTGTGATATCATCTCGTGTTGGCCGGTCGAGCACTCGTTTGAAGGGCGTGTCCGGGAAAGTTTTGATTGAACAAAAACTGGCGGCTTTCAGAGCTTTGTCAAGTAAATCGATGCTTGTCGAATCTTCTCCCCCAGCGAAGGTTGGTGACAAGAGAAAGGCGGTCGTTTCTTCCGATGCCGAGAAGATCATTTTGGACGCCCCGAAGAAGAAATCGACTATCCCTCCTAGCATTGAGAGGATTGACCTGGTCGGGCGGTCCATCGCTGATCTGTTCCACGCCCAAGACCCGGGCCTGAAATCTGAAGTCGACGGAGTCTCACCTCTGGACTGTATTGGCGAGGCTGGTTGTTCTGCTTGGAAGGTAAGCCTTCTGTCAAGTCTTGTAGTTTTGCTTTTTCTGCCGGATGGTGTTTCTCATATCTTTTCTTTGCTTTACATCTTTTAGACCTTCTAGTTCCTCTTGGGTGCCTACTCTGGTGTGAAGGAGATGGTCTCCAAGGCTGAGGAAAGGGCTGCCAAATCAGAGTATGACTTGGCGGCATTGAAGACTAAGGTGAGGGGAGCTGAGAGTTGACTGAAGGACGTGAAACGTCGCTTCACATGAGAGCTGAAGGCCTGTCAAGATGAGTTAGAGGGCTGTCGGAAAGAGCTCAATGAGAGTCGGATCGACGTCGAGGTGAAAGTCAAGCAAGCTAGGATCGACGCTGGTCGAATTGCATGTGACGTTGGCGCCTTCTATGCATTGAAGTCGCGTGTCAAAATGGTCGAGGAGTTCGAAGAGGGCAAGCATGAGGCCTGGGACTTAAAGACGGAGAAAGGAAATATGGATACCTTGTTTCCCAAGGGGAATCCAGGGGTGGAGTTGTTTCAACTCGCCGGTATTGAAGAGGAGTCTTCTGACGAGAGCGTCGGTGAAGATGAAGTTCGCTCTAGTGATGTCGTTCCCATCGTACCGTCCGAGCCCCAGCCTTTGTCTGACTCGACTCCTACCGAAGGTAATGATGCAACTCCTGACTCCTAGTTCTTCATCCTTCTTTTTTATGAATCTTTTGTGAATGACTTGTGGCCCCACCTGTGTGTGGGTAAAATACTCTTGGTTTGGCGACCTGTCCACCATCGCGGGCCGCATAAAATGTTTTTAGAAATATTTGAAGTCCTACCTGTGTGTAGGCAGACAATATGTTATGACGACCCGTCCATCATCGCGGGTCGCATGAATGTAAAAAGAATTAGACTTCTTCTCTCTTTTTTTTATTAGTAAAAGGGGGCCAAAAACTTTGGCATACTCCGTTTTACAAAAGATTGACTATGTTCTACGTACAAAGAATTGTCGGACCCTTTTTGAGAAAGATGGTCGCGGTGTCTTGACTTGTTTAGGATTTGCCTGTGTGCTCCGTCGAGTAGGGCTTTCCATGTCACATAAGAAAAGGGAGGCCTGCAAATGTGTATGTTTTGTTTAGTCATGACTTGTATTATGTCGAGGAGGGGAGCAATATGTCTTATTGTGTAAATGTAATAAGATGGTGACCTTATGTTTTGTATAACGCAGACGGTGTACCGACGTGCCTCTGGTATTCATCTCCTCGTGTTCCGATCGATCGTGTAAATGTAGTGTAAGCGCTTTTTTGTGTGTGACTGGATCCAGCTTATCTTTGTGTTTTCCTGTACTCATGGTCATAAGAACATGTCTTTGCTAGACGTAAGCGTTAGGTTCATGAAATAGAGTCGAGTCATAATGACAAATAATATGTAAAAAATGATGGGGTTCTTGTGTCTTACTAGACGAGATTAAAAGTGATATAGCTTTAGATGTGTAGCGTTCCAGCTCCTCGGGGTCACTTGTCCGTCCTTGTCTTCTAGTCGGTATGCTCCTTGTCCGACTACTTCTTTGATGAGGTAAGGACTTTCCCACTGGGGTGCGAGTTTGCCGTCGGTCGGATCTCTGGTGTTCTGGAATGTCTTCCTGAGGACCCAATCACCAACTTTGAAGACTTTGGCCCGGACGTTCTTGTTGTAAATTCTTGCGACTTGCTGCTGGAACCTGACCATCCTAATTCTGGCTCTTTCCCTAGTTTCGTCGACCATGTCTAAGTTGTGTGCCAGCTCGACATCGTTTTGTTCCTGCGTTTGGAGTCCATAGCGAGCTTTCAGGACTAGTAGTTCGGCGGGAGTGAAAATGTCGATTGTCTAGTCGCATTCTTTGGAGTGGTCCTGTCGGACCAGAGGATGAGGGGGAGTTCGTCCGCCCATTTTCCCTTAGCCCCTGTGAGGCATTTCTTGAGGTTGTTGATAATGATTTTGTTGCTAGATTCGGCTTGTCCATTGGATTGTGGATATCGAGGTGTGGACGTGACCAGCTTGATGTTCCACTGGTCGCAGAAGGCTCGAGTCTTATGACTGATGAATTGGGAGCCATTGTCGCACACGACTTCTGATGGGATGCCAAATCTGCACATGATATTGCGTTTTATGAATGAAATGACATGTTGATCATTTACCTCTCGATATGCTTCCTGACGAGGCTAAAGTTGTTATGCCTATCAAAGTAATCCTCAAAAACCTAACTAAGTATAGTAGGCAAGCAAGAGTCGAATCCCACAGGGAGGTAGCAATCTTTCTAAGTGCAACAGTTGTGTGTCAATAGTAACAAAGGGGGGTTTTTGGTTTGTTGCCATGTAAACAAAGTAAATCAAAGCAAAAGATGTAATCTATGGGTGAGAAGTAACTTAGCCAGACAAATATCCACCATTCATTTGATTGGTTGATCCTAGATTATCTCAATTCCTTCCTATGAATATTCCTGTCCCTATTCTGAAATAGTTATCAGTCCAACCAGTCCTGGTAACCTTAACCATCAAACAATCAAGAAACCATCAAGATTTAATCTAACAACAGCAGTAAGCATATGAATTAACCAGGATACATGCAACACTAAATAACCCGTCAGCATTTGACACGTAATCAATTCTCTTCACAATAAACTAGTCCAACCAGTCCTAGAATATCATGTTTGCTACACAAGATAAAGGATTTCAACCAGAAATATCCAAACCCTAGCAATAGACAATTACTAATATCAACTAGGTGATCAGGCCAGTCAAATCAGCAAGAATCAATGGGATTAAGCACAAAGAGAAAATATATAATCAAAGGAAAGGAAAGAAAATAGAGTTATAATCTCACAACCAAATACAAACAAAGGCTTCAATCGTCGGACTAAGCAATAGTTGCTTAGTTCTTCATAGTCTTCAAAAACACAAAAACTCTGGGAGAAACTGAACGATAATCAATAATGTTGAATGAATGATTAAAAAGGCTGCCAATGCTAACTAGGTTATAACCCTAGCAAAACCTAAACTAAAGGATAAGGAATAATATCTAAAAAGGAAACTAATCGAAAATAAAAGAAAATAAGAGAAAAGAAATAAAATAAATAAAGTAACTCGGACAAAAACAAAATCCCGGATCCGTGTTGATGAACAGTATCCGCGACCGCGACAAGATATCCGCGACCACGGAAAACTTTCTGGAGTCTCGCTGCTTCTACGTATTTCCGCGACCGCGGCGGTGACTTCCGCGACCGTGGAAAGTCTTTTGTTGCTCTTCTTCAGCTTCAGCCGTTGATAGACCCTTGATCGGATTGGGAGCGGTGCAAGGTTTGATCCACAATTTGGAGGCAACGACAACCGGAGAAGGTGAAGAAGTGGACCGGCGTTCTCCTTGAGGGCGGCGACTTCTGCGGCGGTTCTGGGGCAATATGTTGGCACAATGGGAGTGGAAGAGAGTGGTAGTGGTGGTCGGAGCAGGTTGTGACGGTGGTGGGAGAATTGGCTTGCCCTAGCGAAGGTGTCGCCAAAGGGAGCAAGCGGCAAGAAGGAAGGCGGCCTTCTTGAGGATGGTTCTTTCTGCGGCGGAGATGGCGGCTTTGGAGGGCCCAATGGGGGTGTTACTGAGTGGTGGTGGTGGCGGGAGTGAGGCGTGGTGGTGGTGGAGGATATCGGCTGCCCTAGGTGGATATTACGCACCACCAAGAGAAAACCGTGGGGCTCAACCAAGGATATGACTCACCAAGGTTGAAGAGCGATAGATAAGGGTTCAATATGACTCATGAACCAAGGGTGAACTTCTGGATCAAATGCTCTCAAAGGAGTGAATTGGATTGATCAAAAGTTGAGTTTTACATCAAGGATTACAAGGCTTTATATAGCCAAAACCGAAAGCAAAAGCAAGGCAATTAAAGCCAACTCTCCACGTCCCAAGAGGGATATCAAGGGTTGGAATGCATGAACTAGATGCATAGGAAAAGACTAAGATTAAATGCAAAATGAAAGCAAGTGTTTAAGACAACTAGGTGAATGCACCAAATGCATAACTCTTCAAATTTCCACACGGCATTCACACCATTTCCACACGGCTTCACATGGCCAAGTTGATTCTTCATGGGCTTGGTTTGGGCTGGCCTCCTTCGGCCTTCAAGATGACAAAAGGGCCTTTGTCATGCTCGGCCCCAAGTCGTGTGGAGAGGAGGCCCACGTCGAGAAGTTGTTGTAGTTCTTTGGCCTTAGACCGAGTGATGCGTTTTGGTGCCGGATCTTGAGTTAGCATTGGCTTGGCTTCCATGCTTGGTTCAAGATGTGAGGGATTCACATCATCCTCCCCCTCTTGGAGAGGATTCGACCACGAATCTACATCAAGGATTACAAGGCTTTATATAGCCAAAACCGAAAGCAAAAGCAAGGCAATTAAAGCCAACTCTCCACGTCCCAAGAGGGATATCAAGGGTTGGAATGCATGAACTAGATGCATAGGAAAAGACTAAGATTAAATGCAAAATGAAAGCAAGTGTTTAAGACAACTAGGTGAATGCACCAAATGCATAACTCTTCAAATTTCCACACGGCATTCACACCATTTCCACACGGCTTCACATGGCCAAGTTGATTCTTCATGGGCTTGGTTTGGGCTGGCCTCCTTTGGCCTTCAAGATGACAAAAGGGCCTTTGTCATGCTCGGCCCCAAGTCGTGTGGAGAGGAGGCCCACGTCGAGAAGTTGTTGTAGTTCTTTGGCCTTAGACCGAGTGATGCGTTTTGGTGCCGGATCTTGAGTTAGCATTGGCTTGGCTTCCATGCTTGGTTCAAGATGTGAGGGATTCACATCATCCTCCCCCTCTTGGAGAGGATTCGACCACGAATCTTCAGCTAGGGTGTCCTCCTCATCTTACGCCAAGTAGGACTTCAAATCCGACACATTGAAGGTGTCATGCACTCCATAGGTGGGCGGCAATTCTATCTTGTATGCATTGTTGTTAATCCGCTTGAGCACTTGGAATGGTCCTTCCGCCCTAGGCTTCAACTTGGAGTTTCGTTGTAGGGGAAACCTTTCCTTGCGGAGGTACACCCACACCAAGTCACCGGGCTCGAAAATCAACTCCTTGCGGCCTTTGTTTGCTTGCTTCTCATATTGGACCGTGCGCTTCTCCAGTTGCCTCCGAGTTTCTTCATGCATCCTTTTGACATACTCCTCTAGTTCCTGGCCTTCTTTGCTAAGAGAAGCAACAATGGGGTGAGCAACAAGATCTAAGGGAGTAGTAGGGTTATTACCATAGGCCACTTCAAAAGGAGACTTCTTGGTGGCGGAATGTGTGGAGCGGTTGTAGGCAAACTCTATGAAAGGGAGGCATTCTTCCCACCTGCGGAGGTTAGTCTTAAGCACAACACGAAGTAAGGTGCCAAGCGTCCTATTAACCACTTCCGTTTGCCCATCAGTTTGGGGGTGGCAAGTGGTTGAGTAGAGAAGCTTGGTACCCAACTTGGCCCACAAGGTTTTCCAAAAGTGACTAAGGAACTTGACGTCCCTATCCGACACTATGGACTTTGGAATCCCATGCAAGTGAACCACAAAGTCAAAGAAGAGATTAGCCACATTAGTTGCATCATCGGTTTTGTGACACGCAATGAAGTGTGCCATTTTGCTGAACCGATCCACAACTACAAATATAGAATCCTTTCCCCTTTTGGTCCTAGGAAGACCCAAAACAAAGTCCATGGATAGGTCTTCCTAAGGTTGTTGGGGAATGGGCAAAGGCATATACAAACCATGAGGGTTCATCTTGGACTTAGCTTGAACACAAGTGGCACACGAAGCACACAAACGTTCGACGTCCCTAAGCATATACGGCCAGAAGAAATGTTCCCTCAAGGCATGCAACGTCTTAGCAACGCCGAAGTGACCCATGAGGCCACCTCCATGTGCTTCTTGCACAAGCAATTTCCTAGTTGAACCACTAGGTATGCACAATCTATCTTTCCTCATAAGGTATCCCTCGTGCAAATAATATTGATCTTTGCTTCCCAAAGAACTACATGCCTCAAATATGTCTTTGAAAGCCTCGTCCAAGACATATAGTTCCTTAATGAAAGCAAAGCCCAACATTCTAGCATCCAAAGAAGTGATGAGGGCATACCTTCGAGACAAAGCGTCCGCCACAACATTGTCCTTTCCCTTCTTGTGTTTGATCACATAAGGGAAAGACTCAATGAATTCAACCCATTTGGCGTGGCGCTTCATCAACTTATGTTGGCCCTTGAGGTATTTCAAAGCCTCATGGTCAGAATGAATCACAAATTCCTTAGGGAGGAGGTAGTGTTGCCATACCTCGAGGCATCTTATCAAAGCGAGAAGCTCTTTGTCATAGGTGGGATACTTGAGCTCAACCTCATTCAACTTCTCACTAAAGTAGGCAATGGGCCTTCCTCCTTGCATGAGCACGCCTCCCAGTCCCACTCCCGAAGCGTCACATTCAATCTCAAAGGTTCTTGAGAAATCCGGCAAGGCTAGGAGAGGGGCTTGTGTGAGCTTGGCTTTAAGGGTGTTGAACGCCTCCTCTTGCTTGGGCCCCCATTGGAAATGGACATTCTTCTTTGTCAAATCAGTGAGAGGCGAAGCAAGGGAGCTGAATTCTCTCACAAACCGGCGATAGAATCCGACGAGGCCCAAGAAGCTCCTTACTTGGGTCATGCTCACGGGCACCGGCCACTCTTGTATGGCCTTGATCTTCTCTTGGTCCACCTTGAGTCCTTCCTTGCTCACTACAAACCCAAGAAAAACCACATGATTCGAACAAAAGTGACATTTCTTGAAGTTTGCATAAAGCTTTTCTTTCCTAAGGACCTCAAGTACCAATCTCAAGTGTTTAGCATGATCTTGCAAGTTATGGCTATAAACAAGGATATCATCAAAATATACAACCACAAACTTGCCTAAGAAAGCCCTAAGCACATGGTTCATTAGCCTCATAAAAGTGCTAGGCGCATTTGTTAGCCCAAATGGCATGACTAACCATTCATATAAACCATATTTGGTTTTGAAGGCAGTTTTCCATTCATCACCTTCTTTCATTCTTATTTGGTGATAGCCACTTTTCAAGTCTATCTTGGAGAATATACTAGCACCATAGAGCTCATCCAACATATCATCAAGTCTAGGTATAGGATGCCTATACTTGATAGTGATGTCGTTATAGCCCTACAATCCACACACATTCTCCAAGATCCGTCTTTCTTAGGAACTAAGATGACTGGAACCGAGCAAGGACTCAAGCTTTCTCGCACATAGCCTTTGTTTAGAAGTTCAACAACCTGTTTTTGTAGCTCTTGTGTCTCCATGGGGTTGGCTCTATATGCAGCTTTGTTAGGGATGGAAGCTCCGGACACAAAATCGATTTGATGTTCTATTCCTCGAATTGGTGGGAGTCCAGCCGGCACCTCATCTTGGAAAAGGTCTTCGAATTCCTGCAAAAGCAAAGCAATAGGTGAGGGCAAAGCATCTAGATCTTGAGTTGAGAAAAGCACATCTTTATAAACAAGCAAAAGGCAAACTTGGCTTCCCTGGATTGCTTTCCGAACTTCTCTTGGCTTGGCAAGGAGCATCTTCTTCCTTTGCTCATTGGCTATGTGGTCAGCCATGATCTCATATGGAGCTAAGGGGTGCAACGTGATCCGCTTGCCATTGAGGTGAAAAGAGTACTCATTAGACACCCCTTGGTGAATGACCCCACGGTCATATTGCCAAGGTCATCCCAAAAGTATATGGCAAGCTGTCATAGGAAGAACATCACAAATAACCTCATCCTCATATCCTCCTATAGAGAACTTAATATTAGCTTGTTCCGAGACCTTAAGAGGTGTGTTAGAATTAAGCCAACATAGAGTGTAAGGTTGCTTATGAGGACTAGTGTTGAGGGCAAACCTTTTGACCACCTCTTGGTCTATGATATTGCAACATGAGCCTCCATCAATAATCAAGTTGCAGATTTTACCTTGAATGAGGCACCTTGAGTGGAAGATTGTTTCCCTTTGATTGGGAGGTGTAGGAGCTTCATTGGTCATGAGAGTTCTTTTCACCACAAAGCACTCTCCTTGGAATTCAGCTTGCACATGGAGCTCCTCTTCCTCATTTTCTTCCTTGGTGGGCTCTTCCTCTTGTTCATCATCCGAATAGTAGTCCCCCACCGTGGAGAGCAACATTTGGCACCGAGAAGGGCATGCATTGGCCATGTGCCCACGGCCCAAGCACTTGAAGCACTTGAAGCACTTGATATCACTAGAGGGGCGCTCGCCATCTCTTCTTTGTCCTTGGGGAACCCTAGATGGATCATGTCTTGGCTGCATCGGCGTGGCATCCATCCTTGACTCTTGGCGTCGGGGAGGGTAGCTTGGTGCGCCGGAGCTTGAGTTGTTCCATGGCCTTGAAGTGGGCGTATTGGCGCCTTGATTGCTCCATGGCCGTGAGCTTGTAGGATGGCTCTTCTTGGTAGGCAAGTTCCTATACACATGGTTTGTGTAGTGAAGCACTTCTTCCACCGTAGTTCCCCTAGCAAAGTGTTGCATAGACACAATAGATTTGAGGTCAGAATTCAAGTTTTCAACAAATTTAGAAATGACATACTCATCCGGAAACTTGATTTCCGTTCTAAACAAAAGAGTCCTCAAATCCTTGTAATACTCATCGGGAGTACGAGTGCCTTGCTTGAGTTGCTCAAGCCTCTCATGGATCCTGACTGAAAAGTTGGTAGGCACAAATCTGAACTTGATGGCATCCTTGAGCTCGTTCCATGTTTCAATAGGAGGGTAATCATTTCGAGCTCTCTCCGCCTTCTCTTCAGTCCACCATTGATCCGCAAACCCATCAAACTTGATGCTAGCCACGGCCACACGTTGGGCTTCGGTGTAGTTGAGGAAGTCAAAGACTTGCTCCGTCTTGCTTAGCCAAGTTAGGCACTCCTCAGGGTCAGTCGTGCTCCCAAACTTCTCTATTTCAAGCTTGGTGTTAGGGAGCCTCACACGATCTTGCTCATAGCCATGAGCACCTTGGGGTTGAAAACCTTGAAAATAGGGCTCTTGTTGGTGCCCACGCCCACGGCCTTGTTCCCTTGCAAACCTATTGCCGTATCCTTGCCTTTGGCCGTTGATGATCCGCATGGGCTGGGTCAAGGGCGCCACATACCCCGCATTGGCCCCTAGGTGTCCTTGAACCTCTTGCACCTCCTTATTGAAAAGCCTTGCGTCTTGCCCTGAAATGTTAGGGACCACATGCGGCATGGTAGTATATTGTGTAACAATAGGAGGAGTATAGGTGGAACTCATACCTAGATGGGCACTAGAGAGAGTGAGTGCTGGGGCGGTCGACGGGTTGATGCCTTGAAGATTAGGGAAGGTCATGTCCCTAGGCATGGCGTAAGAGGAGTTACCTTCCAAGAGAGAGGGTTGGAAGGCCCCACACAACCGTGTCATGTCCACCATCTTGCTATCGGTGGCATCCATTCGCGCTTCTAGTCTTCGTAGGTTGGCTTGGTTGTCTTGTTGAGAACTTGCTATTTAAGCACTAAGTTGTGCTATGGCCTCTCGTTGAGAACTTGCTAGTTGAGCACCAAGTTGTGCCATGGCCTCCATGACGGAGTCATTGGCATGGGCACCTTCTTGGTTCACCGAAGGCGAATAGGAGGAACTCCGATTGTCGTCCACCATGATCGTGAGCTACAAACCAAGGCAACACAAACAAGACGACTAGGAATCCCACAAGTGGACCCGGCACACGTTAGGGGTCCAAAACTGAATTTTCCAAGTACAAGGCAAGCAAGAATAACAAGTTCACTTAGGGTTACGAGCTAGCCAAGACAAGGGAAGGTTCAAAGAAGTACAATACTCAAATGTTCAATAAGTTGCAACAAGTGAAGTGCGGAGAAGGTACTAAGATGCAAACACGATTACACTTCACTATCTTTTGAAAGAATTTGCTCTTGGTCAACTCGCTTTTTTCTTATGGCCTCTCCTTTTTAGACCGGGTTTTTCTCGAGTGTTCTTCCAAGAGCGGCTCAATTTTTCTAAGGTCTCTCCTTTTTAGACCGGGTTTTTCTGAGCCAAAACTACACAAATTTGAATCACAATTTTCAACAATTTTCTGATTTTTCACTTGACTTTTCAATTTACAACCGAAATTTTCTTTTCCCTTAACCCCGAATGCCTTCACTTGATTTATGCAACAAATGAACAAGCAAGTAATGCATGAAGTAATCAAGAAAGAAGTTTAAATGAAGGGTCAAGGTTCGGCTGAATCAAGACAAAAAAATTCAGAACTCAAAGAGGCAAGCAAAGCAATCGGACAACAACCAAATAAATTCCGGTTTTAGGGCCAATTGAAACTTGTCATTCAAAACTCAATCTTGGACTAAAGAAAAATCAGTTTAGATGACCAAACCTTACGTGGCTCTGATACCACTTGATAGACCCTTGATCGGATTGGGAGCGGTGCAAGGTTTGATCCACAATTTGGAGGCAACGACAACCGGAGAAGGTGAAGAAGTGGACCGGCGTTCTCCTTGAGGGCGGCGACTTCTGCGGCGGTTCTGGGGCAATATGTTGGCACAATGGGAGTGGAAGAGAGTGGTGGTTGTGGTCGGAGCAGGTTGTGATGGTGGTGGGAGAATTGGCTTGCCCTAGCGGAAGGTGTCGCCAAAGGGAGCAAGCGGCAAGAAGGAAGGCGGCCTTCTTGAGGATGGTTCTTTCTGCGGCGGAGATGGCGGCTTTGAAGGGCCCAATGGGGGTGTTACTGAGTGGTGGTGGTGGCGGGAGTGAGGCGTGGTGGTGGTGGAGGATATCGGCTGCCCTAGGTGGATATTACGCACCACCAAGAGAAAATTGTGGGGCTCAACCAAGGATATGACTCACCAAGGTTGAAGAGCGATAGATAAGGGTTCAATATGACTCATGAACCAAGGGTGAACTTCTGGATCAAATTCTCTCAAAGGAGTGAATTGGATTGATCAAAAGTTGAGTTTTACATCAAGGATTACAAGGCTTTATATAGCCAAAACCGAAAGCAAAAGCAAGGCAATTAAATCCAACTCTCCACGTCCCAAGAGGGATATCAAGGGTTGGAATGCATGAACTAGATGCATAGGAAAAGACTAAGATTAAATGCAAAATGAAAGCAAGTGTTTAAGACAACTAGGTGAATGCACCAAATGCATAACTCTTCAAATTTCCACACGGCATTCACACCATTTCCACACGGCTTCACATGGCCAAGTTGCTTCTTCATGGGCTTGGTTTGGGCTGGCCTCCTTCGGCCTTCAAGATGACAAAAGGGCCTTTGTCATGCTCGGCCCCAAGTCGTGTGGAGAGGAGGCCCACGTCGAGAAGTTGTTGTAGTTCTTTGGCCTTAGACCGAGTGATGCGTTTTGGTGCCGGATCTTGAGTTAGCATTGGCTTGGCTTCCATGCTTGGTTCAAGATGTGAGGGATTCACATCAGCCGTGGTCTTCTCTTGTGGCTTTCTCCTCCATCTTCTTAAGTCTTCATTTAAGCTCTTCAAACCACCAAATCAATACTTCTTCTCCACAACTCCATTCTCCTACATTATGCTCTAAACACACATAAATGGTAATTAAAACTCCGGTAACAACTCCTAGTTAAACCCTACAAAGTAGCGCTGATCAAATTCCCCCATGCTTAAACCTTGTTCGTCCTCAAGTAAGCTAATAGAAACCTACTCCTCCAATGAAATACCCAAGGTCTCAAGAAGCACAACAAAACTATCTCCACTAAGAACTGCACCTAATCATGAATCTACCAAGGCACCAACACAATCAACACAACACACAAGCTTTAAGGAAAGCAAAGTATTTCCCCCAAGCTTATCCCGAACACCATAGAGTGAAAGTAACCATCTAATCCTAGCCTCCATCTATCTTCTTATACCTTCCAGAGTGACCTACCCGAATCCTCCTTATATCACCTCTTCTTATGTCACCACGCCAGGAAAAATGAGGAATCCTAATAATCACTCTTCTTTTTTTCACTCATTTTGCCAAGGTGCCCTTTCGGGTTTTCACCAAGCCACTCATTTCATTTTTCAATAGATGGGCTCACATAAACTCACATCACTCTTGACTTCTTATTACCCCAGCCTAATGTTGGTCCAAGCCATCTGCTTATTATCTAAGCCGCCCTTTCGGGTTTTCGACTTATCCCAGGATTTATTTTTGTCTTTTTTCTTATTTTTGACTTTTTTTTATTCATTATTTTTTCTATTCAGACGACCCGCAAGTATAGATCACTCCCTCATGCTTAAACATTGCATTGTCCTCAATGTAATGAAAGACAAAAAGATGAAGCACAGGGAAAAGCAGAAAAGTACTCACAACTGTCGTCGAGGTGGCATGGACTTGGACGTTGGGGCCGACGGTAAATCATTAAAAGCAAATGTCGCTGGTGTTGCGCGGTCCTCCTCAATCAAACTCCACGTGCAACCAAATAAATCCACTATAAGGTGTAGTGGTACATCACATAAACCGGGGTTGCACGAGCCTTCAACGAACACAGACGGGGAGCCCAAGTGTAATCGTGTAGCGGGCTCTGGTGTTTCTCCTCATCAGCTGTCGAATGTCGGGCCATCATCGGTGCCAAATAAAAATGTGGGCTAATGTCTCCTCCTTGGCAGCATGATGCGCACCATCTCTCAAAGTAGAACTCGGACAATTGGGCCGTGATCGCGGAAATAAGGCCGCGGTCGCGGAAAATCGCCGATTTTTTTTTTTTTTTTCAAGTAAGGGGACTTACAGTGGTCAAACCGCGGTCGCGGAAAAGCTTCTGGTGCGAGTTGAACACCGTCTTCTAAGTTTGGCTGCGGGTCTCCTTCTTGCATGTTAGTCTAAAACAAAAACAAAACAACAATAATGAAAACTAAAAAGGGAAAGATAAGGAAATAATTACATACATCGGGTTGCCTCCCGAGCAGCGCCTTGGTTATTGTCGTGGCTCAACATAATGCCCTTCAGCTCAGCTTGGGTTGTCCACTTCAACCGAGCACTTGGGGTCACAATCATGAGGGTGTCTCTTTGCATCATCTATGTTGAATCCGACCCTCACCCCGTCAAACTCCATTGTGAGCGAACCACTACTCATATCAATCTTCGTATTTGCCGTCTTCATAAACAGCCTACCTAGCATCACCGGGGCTGCATGTTTGTCTTGCCCCGTATCCATTACAAAGAAATCCGCAGGGAAAATAAGCTTGTCTACTTCTACCAAAACATCCTGCACCACTCCTTTGGGATACACATAGGATGAATCCGCTAATTGAATCACAGTCCTAGTCTTCTGTAATGGCCCAATCTCCAAAGACTCGTACGATGAGAGAGGCAGTACATTTATAGATGCACCCAAATCCAGCAGGGCTTTTTCGAACATGGTGTCACCTATTTTGCAGGGAATGCTGAACATGCCTGGGTCACTGCACTTCTTTGGTAACCACTTTTGCAGCATCGCGGAGACATTCTCACTCACTTGGACCTTCTTCTTTGCTTTCACAGCTTTCTTTCTCTTAATCTTGCACAATTCATTCAAAAATTTTGCATAACGAGGAATGCTCTTAACCAGCTTGATCAAAGGAATGTTTACCTCGCAATTACTGAAGGTCTCAAAGAGTTCCTTGTCATTCTCCAGCCTTCTGGTGTCCTTTAGGGCCTCGGGAAATGGTGCGGGTGGCTTCAGCGAACCGAGCGGAGGAAAGTACGGACGGACGTAATCGTCATGAACATCAACGGGCAATTCTGGGGCTTCAGGGAGTTTTCCACGGTCGCGGATTGTATTCCGCGGTCGCGGCTCGTCTTCAGAAAATTCATCTTCTCCAGAAACTTTTCCGCGGTCGCGGAAATCTGGTCGCGGTCACGGAAAATTCTCGGAAAAATCACCGCCTTCAGTGATAATTCCGCGGTCACGGACGCCCTCTCCGCGGTTGCGGAATTCTTTCTGTTGCCCATGAACTTCCTCCATTTGGGTTCCACTCCTCAGCGTCATTGCGCACACATTCTCCCTCGGGTTTGCTACCGTTTGAGATGGTAGTTTTCCCGAATCCTGGGCCTCCAGTTTGCTCACTGCAATAGAGATTTGCCCCACTTGCTTCTCCAAGTTCTGAATACTAGACTTGGTCTCATGCTGAAATTGTATCATGTTGTTCTGCATGGTAGACACCGTCTAAGTAATACCGGTCATGCACTGCGCAAGAGACTTGAGTTGATCGTCAACAAACATAGATGAACTGGAACTTTGGCCTTGAGGTCTAGGCTCGTGTTGTGGTCTGAATTGTTGTTGTTGACCTCCAGGCTGCTGAAATTCCTGTTGGCGCTGTAAGAAATGTGGCGGCCTCTGGTGGAACTCTTGATCATCTCGGCCCTGAGGAAGATTTTGTTGGTTCCCGTATCTCAAATTGGGGTGATCTCTCCACCCTGGATTATAAGTGTTGGAGTACGGGTCATATCTTGGTCTTGGAGGGCTGAAACCTCCAATAGCATTCACTTCAGCAATGGGTTCCTGTAGCGTCGGACATGCATCTGTAGGGTGCATCGTGTCATAGCATAGTCTTCAGGATTTGACTTGCTACAGGTTGCCCTTCGTCATAAATCTCCTCATCATCTCTTTCATCTCTCAGCAAGTAGTGAGGACGATGGCTGAGAGTCTGCAGCCTTGACTGTATGAGCGCTCACTCTCTTGATAAACTGTCTTGAGCCCTCAGATAGCTCAAAGAATATCTCAAATGCTGCAGCTGGCATCTTGTTTAGAATATTTCTTCCACAGGTTGCATTCACCATCCGACGCTCGTCATCCAGGAGTCCACCATACAAATATATCATAAGGTCTTGGTCAGAATACCCATGGTAGGGACAGCTAGAGATCAACCTCTTAAACCTCTCATAGTACTCGTACAACGTCTCAGTGGCCTGCTGTTCGATGTCGCTGATGTTCCTCTTCAGGCTATTGAGCTTGGTCGCAGGGAAGTACTTCTCCAGGAAGGCTTTCTTCATCTTAGCCTATGTATCAATGCTTCCTAGGGTCAAATAATAGAACCAATCATTGGTCGCATCCTTCAGAGAGAAGGGAAAGGCCCTCAGCTTGATCTGGTCCTCAGTAATATTTCGGGGCTTCATACTGCTACAGACCGCGTGGAATTCAGAAAGATGTTTGTTGGGGTCTTCTCCACTCATCCCATGGAAGTGGAGTAGTAAGTGAATCAACCAAGATTTGAGCTCAAAATTCACGCCATCAGCAAGCTCTGGAAACTGCACAGCAAGCGGCTGTTGTTCTAGATTCGGGGCAGTCAAATGCCTCAAAGTCGGTGCTTCTTCAGCCATCTCTAGTTGCGTACGGGCTGCCATACGGTTTCTGGAACGTGTTCGTTCGATCTCTGTATAAAAATCTAACAGTGGAAAGACAGTAGCACGGGTGTGGACCATAAGATAGGTCCACACAAAAGTTGGCACACAAACACACACAAAGAAAAATTAAAACTTTGCCTCCCCGGCAACGGCGCCAAATTTGACGAGGCTAAAGTCGTTATGCCTATCAAAGTAATCCTCAAAAACCTAACTAAGTATAGTAGGCAAGCAAGGGTCGAATCCCACAGGGAGGTAGCAATCTTTCTAAGTGCAACAGTTGTATGTCAATAGTAACAAAGGAGGGTTTTTGGTTTGTTGTCACGTAAACAAAGTAAATCAAAGCAAAAGATGTAATCTATGGGTGAGAAGTAACTTAGCCAGACAAATATCCACCATTCATTTGATTGGTTGATCCTAGATTATCTCAATTCCTTCCTATGAATATTCATGTCCCTATTCTGAAATAGTTATCAGTCCAACCAGTCTTGGTAACCCTAACCATCAAACAATCAAGAAACCATCAAGATTTAATCTAACAGCAGCAGTAAGCATATGAATTAACCAGGATACATGCAACACTAAACAACCCGTCAGCATTTAACACGTAATCAATTCTCTTCACAATAAACTAGTCCAACCAGTCCTAGAATATCATGTTTGCTACACAAGATAAGGGATTTCAACCAGAAATATCCAAACCCTAGTAATAGACAATTACTAATATCAACTAGGTGATCAGGCCTGTCAATTCAGCAAGAATCAATAGGATTAAGCACAAAGAGAAAAGATATAATCAAAGGAAGTGAAATAGAGTTATAATATCACAACCAAATACAAACGAAGGCTTCAATCGTCGGACTAAGCAATAGTTGCTTAGTTCTTCATAGTCTTCAAAAAC
Organism: Rheum nobile; assembly: GCA_027886185.1. Classification (NCBI taxonomy): domain Eukaryota; kingdom Viridiplantae; phylum Streptophyta; class Magnoliopsida; order Caryophyllales; family Polygonaceae; genus Rheum; species Rheum nobile. The sequence goes on from WOAB01000559.1 coordinate 6,878,009, forward strand.
ACAAAACTCTAAGGGAAAAACTGAACGATAATCAATAATGTTGAATGAATGATTAAAAAGGATGCCAATACTAACTAGGTTATAACCCTAGCAAAACCTAAACTAAAGGATAAGGAATAATATCTAAAAAGGAAACTAATCGGAAATAAAAGAAAATAAGAGAAAAGAAATAAAATAAATAAAGTAACTCAGACGAAAACGAAATCCCGGATCCGCGTTGATGAACAGTATCCGTGACCGCGGAAAGATATTCGACCGCGGAAAACTTTCTGGAGTCTCGCTGCTTCTACATATTTCCGCGACCGCGGCGGTGACTTCCGCGACCGTGGAAAGTCTTTTGTTGCCCTTCTTCAGCTTCAGCCGTGCTCTTCTCTTGTGGCTTTTTCCTCCATATTCTTAAGTCTTCATTTAAGCTCTTCAAACCACCAAATCAATACTTCTTCTCCACAAATCCATTCTCCTACATTATGATCTAAACACACATAAATGGTACCTAAAACTCCCGTAACAACTCCTAGTTAAACCCTACAAAGTAGCGCTGATCACTTCCGCTTCGACCCATTTGGAAAAATAGTCCGTCATGGCGAGGAAGAAGACCCGTTGGCCCGATGTAGGTGGGAGCTTTCCGACGATGCCCATTCCCCATCTCATGAAGGGCCATGGGGCTAGAGTCGGATGGATGAGCTCTGAGGGCTAGTGCGGAAGTGGTGCGTGTCATTGACAGGCGTCGCATTTCTTGGTGTATTCCATCGCGTCTTTGTTCATCGTGGGCCAGTAGTATCCCGTCCGCAGGTCTTTTCTTGAGAGGCTTCGTCCTCCAGTGTGGTTGCCACACTCTCTTTCATGTAATGATTGTAAGATACGTTCGACCTCGGGAGTCTTGAGGCATCTTAGAAGTATCCCTGTGGAATATCTTTTGAACAAGACATCACTTATAATGTCGAAGGAGAGAGCTTGTACCTTTAGCCTTTTTGCTTCTGTTTTGTCATCTGGCAGGATGTCGTCTTTTAGCCATCTGACGTAAGGTAGTGTCCAGTCGTCGTGATCGTTGACAACGTTTTCTTCTGGTCGATCGCCTATCTCCATTGCGACAAGCTCTTCCAACGGTGTGCTCTGTTCCTTGGGTGTTTTTGGGACAGCCGGTGTCGTGATGTATGCCAATGGAATGTTGGGGAATTCTTTCGGATCTAGGGCGGACCCTAGATTGGCTAGTGCGTCGGCCTGAGCGTTGAGATCTCTGGGAACTTGTCTGATGTCAAACTTCCGGAATTGGTTGATTACTTTCTTGACTACGTCCAAATAGGCTATCATTCTATCGTCTTTGACAGTGTATGACCCTTGAATTTGATTTACGACTAGGAGGGAATCACAAATGACTTCGATTTCTTGGACTCCTAAGTCGCGCGCCAAGATGAGTCCAAATACGAGTGCTTCATATTCAGCTTCATTGTTAGTCGCGTCCCATTCGCATCTTATGGCTTAGGCTATCTTGTCACCCTTGTGGTAATTTCAGCACGACCCCTAGTCCTGATCCTCTGGCATTCGATGCTCCGTCTGTGTGGAGCTCCCATTTACCTGTTTTTTTTTGTCGCGAACAATTGTGTTGCTTCCCTGATGGCTTCCTGTTCTAAGGTCGGGCTAAAATCTGCCACAAAGTCAGCCAAAGCCTGGGACTTGATCGCCGTCCTAGGCTCATACTCAATCTCGTAACCACTGAGGTGTATGTCCCACTTGGCCATTCGTCTTGTGAATTCTGGTTTCCTCATGATTGCTCTCATGGGATGATTAGTGCGAACAATTATAGTATGTGACTCAAAATAGGGTTTAAGTTTATTCGACGTTATTACCAATGCTAAGATGAGATTTTCTAGTGATGAGTACCTTGTTTCTGCCGGGAGTAATGTTCGACTGATGTAATAGATTGGTGACTGTTTGCCGTCTTCTTCTCTGGCCAACACTGCACTCACTGCAGACTCCGACACCGCCAGGTATAATAGTAGCGGCTCATCGTCTTTAGGTTTTGCTAGTAGTAGGGGGCTGACCAGGTATTTTTTCAGATCTTGAAATGTTGTCTCATGTTCTTCTGTCCATTGGAAGGACTTGTTCTTTCTGAGAGCGTCGTGGAAAGGTTTGCACTTGTCCGACGACTTTGAAATGAACATGTTTAAGACTGTAATCCGACCTGTCAGCTTTTGTACGTCTTTGATGCATCGAGGAGACCGGAGGTTGATGATGGCCTTGACATGTTCTGGGCTGGCTTCTATTCTTCTTTGGGTTACCATGTACCCCAAGAATTTTCCTGACGACACTCCAAAAGAGCATTTCATAGGATTTAGTTTCATGTTATATCTTTTCAGTACCTCGAAGCCGTCGCGGAGGTGATCGATGTGGTCTTTCTTCTTTTTTGACTTGACCAGTATGTCATCTATGTAGACTTCCATTGTGTCCCTAATCTGATCTTTGAACATCTTGTTGATTAGTCGTTGATACGTAGCCCCTGCATTCTTCAGTCTAAAGGGCATCACTTTGTAACAATAAATACCTTGATTTGTGACGAATGCCGTTTTCTCTTGGTCTTCTGGTTCCATGAGGATCTGATTGTAACCATTAAACGCATCCATGAAGGATAGCATTTTGTGTCCTGCTGTCGCGTCGACCATGGCATCGATGTGGGGAAGTGGGAAGGAATACTTGGGACATGCTTTGTTAAGGTCAGTGAAGTCGATGCAGACTCTCCACTTGTTGTTCTTCTTTTGGACTACAACCACGTTGGCTAGCCAGTCGGGGTAGTCGACTTCTCTTATTTTTCTTGTTTCTAGCAAGCTTCTGACTTCGTCGTCGACGATCTTGTTCCGCTCGGGGGCGAATTTCCTGCGCTTTTGCTTCACGGGAGGGTAAGATGGATCTACATTTAATTTATGAGTAATGACGTTTGGAGATATTCCGACTATGTCGTCATGCGACCACACAAAGCAGTCAGCATTAGACCGGAAGAAATCCAATATTTGTCGTCTGGTCGAGTCATCCAGATCCGACCCGACCCGACCCTTACCGTTTGGTTTGGCTTTGAAGGATCTAGTGCAATCTCATCGAGTTTTCCATCTCTGGTTTGATGTATCGACTAGGTCTTTCGCCGAACTGTGATTGCTACGTAATCTTTGGTTCGACCGCGCTCTTCATGGAGGCGACGTAGCACTCTCTGGTCATCCTTTGGTCGCCCTTGATCTTTTGAACTCTCTACTTGGTAGGGAACTTGATGGTCTGATGGTACGTTGAGGGTACTGCCTTCATTGCGTGTATCCAAGGCCTACCGAGAATGCAGTTGTATGTAGATGGACAGTCTAAGACTAGGAATTTTACCTGCTGGTTTACTCCTCTGGCGTATGTCGTAAGGACGATTTCGCCGATAGTGTGCTTGACTTCGCCGCTGAACCCGACTAAGGGAGTTGATTTCTTGAGAAGATCATCTTCGCCCAGACCCATCCCTTTGAGGGCGTCTAAGGTCAAGAGGTTTGTCCACCTTCTTGTATCAATTAGTACTCTACGTATCAAGCAGTTTCCAATAGATAAAGAGATTACCAGACTGTCATGATGATCTCTCGACCCGTCAGCGTCGGATTCGTCAAAGGTGACCGTTGGGAGGTTAGAGACCTTGGATCGTCTGAACTCTAGTACCTCTGGTTTGTTCCCTCTGCTTTCTCTTGCATGCCTTTTTGCTGCGGAGTATGTGTTTCCACATACGTCCGAGCCTCCTGAAATAGTATTAATGACCTTTGTATGGATAGGAGATGGGGGTTTGTCGTATTTTATCTGATCTCGTCATTCCATGGTGGCTTTGGCTCGCTCCGAGATCACATCGCGCAAGAGACCTTGCGCAAGTAACCTAGCGACCTCTTTGCGCAGCGCGATGCATTCATCCGTCGAGTGACCGTGGTCGCCATGGAATTCACACCACCTGTTCATGTCCTTTTTGACTTCTGGTTTGTCGCTCTTTCGGGGCCATCTTACTTCTTTTCCATACTTATCGATACTTTTGACGAGTTCCGACACGGAAACATTGAAGTTGTAAGATTGAACCCTGTGAGGCAATGTCAGACCGTCTTTCCGGTCTTGAGGCCTGTCTTGAAAGAAGTTCACCTGACTTTGCTCGTTCCGACCACGAGGGTACGGATGATGACGTCTGTCTCTGCGGTTATCGGACGAGGATTTGCGATCGGAGTGGTCGGGCCCATAGGACGCCTTTCGCGATTCACGATCTTCTTCCAAGCGCACCTCAACCATGGTTTTGGCTTGGGCATCTTCGAAGCTTCTACACGGGTACTTGGTGATCTCATTATAGAGATTGTTGTCTTTGATCAAACCTTGTCTGAAGGCTTTGATGGAGGTGGTGACGTCGCAATGGGGGATCGCGGCCTTTTCCTTGTTATACCTATTAAGATAGCTTCGAAGAGGTTCGTTATACCTTTGGGTGATTCAATAGAGATTGCTTTACTGCCTTTCGAGTCTCCGACTGCTAGCGAATTGGACTTTAAAGGAATTGACCATATCCGCGAACGAGGTGATCGTACCCTGAGGTAAACGCATAAACCAAGTTAGTGTAAGACCCGCGAGAGTAGTGCCAAAGCTTTTGCACATGATAGCTGTTTTGGGGCGAAAAGATTGGACGACCTAAATCGCCTTAGATGGGGTAACTAGTCGATCGGATAATAAAAATCAAACCAAACCAAGTAGACGATCAACCAATAAAGTACGAATACGAAATAGCAAAGTAATTTTATTGATATATTGACGATTGAGTTGGATCAAAGTACAACTTATCCTTGGAGGACAAAAGATCGGATCGGATTCGACCGGTGACCCTGAGGCTCGACCGGTGGAGATTGAGCGAGGTTCCGAGGAGAATAAGCTGGAATGGGTGTATCCTTTTGTTCTTCTCAGAGCAAGTCAGCGGATGTGTGTTGTAATCGTGTGTCGTTCTTTGCTTCGTCGTGTTCTATATATGGTAATCGTTCCTTGTCGTCCGTTACTCTTTTCCTACCATATCTCTCAATCAATCCGAGATTTTTGGGATATGCTCTTGATTACCATCTTTATGTCTGTGTTTAATGTTATGGCCGTTACCATTGATCAAGCATTTAATGCTTGGGCGAGATCCCCGGAGCTGGCCGGGTGCTACTCGTGTGCAGGGTGTCTAACGCTTCTTTCTGGTTTCCCTTGGGCTCCGATTTTGTTTGGTTCTGGGCCCAACTCGCTCGTCTGATCCTCTTGGAGAATGATGGGCCCAACAATAGCCCCAAGTTGTTTTGGGCTCAAGGCTACTATAGGGTGGAGTCCAAACAACTTCTCTTCACACGATCTCCACCTTCCGATTTTGGCGCGTCAGACAAGGGCTACGTGGCGGAAATTGCGTGGCATGATGGGACGTTTCTGTAGCCTGTCGTCTACCTCCATAAATTCGAACCAGCCTTTTACCCATTTGACTTCATCTCCTTCCTTCGTTTCTTCATCTGGTAGGTCTTCTCAGGTTTTTCAGAGATTGCTCTTTGATTTCCTCCTCTCTCAGTTTTGGAAATGGTCTCCAGTGAGGCTTCTGAGTCATCTGTGACTCGCTCGAACTCGAGCAAGAACGAGCCCCCCCCCCCCTTTTCATTTTGAAGGAGGCAGACGCTCTGACGAGCACGTTGTCGCAGGCGGAGTTGGAGCAGATCCTCCAAGTCGGAGGCTTTCCTCCCGGGACGGTCGCGAGGTTGCCGCATCCGGAGGAGAGGGCCGACGCTCGCTATGAAGGATGGGTTTGCTTCTATGCGTACCCGTTTAGGATCGGGCACAAATTTCCTTTCTCTCCTCTTGTCAGGGACTTCTTGGCGACTCTGGCGCTTGCGCCGTGTCAAGTTATGCCACAAGCGTGGCGAATCCTCAGGGTTTTAGACCTGTTGAATGTCTAATCTGGGGCTGGCTTTAATTTTGCCGCCTTGTGGTACAACTATTCGCTAGGGTCGAAGAGTTTTTCCCGTGTTCAGCTGTGTAACCGACCGGGTCGGAAGCCTCTGGTGTTCAATCTGGACGTAAACGACCGTGGATGGGGGTCGAAGTTTTTCTTTGTCGAGCGTTCATCTCTGGAGAAGGGGGGTGATTGTTCGTTCCTGTTGTCGGAGTGGCGAGTCGAGAGTATGTGTTCGATCTCTCTTTGCCTATTTTTTATGTGTCTTAACCCCTTGTTTTAACTTCTCTTTTTTGTAGTTCCTGAGGCAAAAGAGCTACAAGTTGACGCTCAGTCGGAGGGCCTGTCGAAGATCATCCCCAGCATCCCTGCGTCGGAGCGGAAGTTCGCAAACGTCAACTTGTTATCGATCTCCCCTACTACCCAAGACGTCATGTCAACTGTCTCGTCGTCTCGTGTCAAGTGTGAGTTTCGATTTCTTGTGTATATGTGTTTTTTATTTCGTCGTCTATTTGTGACTTAATGTATTGTCTGTCATGTCAGCGTCTCCGGCCGGTCGGTCGAGTGCTCGTCTGAAAGGAGTGTCCGGGAAGGGCTTGATAGAGCGGAAGAGGGCGGCGGCCAAAGCTTCGTCGAGTAAATCGACGCCGGCGGAATCATCGCTCCCGGCCAAGGTCGGCTCGAAAAGAAAGGCGGGCGCCTCTTCTGATGACATGAAGGCGGTGGAGACTTCAAAGAAGAAGGGGACAATCGCTCGAGGAGTCGAGAAGATCGACGCGGTTGGTCAATCGATTGCCGACCTCTTCCATGCCCAAGACCCGACTTTGAAGTCTGAGGTCGACGACGTCTCTCCCTTGGACTGCATTGGTGAAGCGGGATGCTCCGCGTGAGGGTAAGTCGCCTTGTCGTGTCTTTTTCTTGTTTCACAGTCTGGATGAAACTTTGACTGGCTCTATTTTCTTTTATTTCTTTTTTTAGACTTTTCAGTACCTCTTGGGGGCGTATTCTGGTGTCAAAGTAATGGTTGCTAAGGCCGAGGATAGGGCTGCTAGGTCAAAGTCCGACCTCGCGTCTTTGAAGACCAAGTTGGAGGGGGCTGAGAGTCGTTGCAGGGAGGCTGAGCGCCGCTTTGTCAGGGAGCTGAGGAATTGCCAAGATGACTTGGACGTGTGTCGGAGAGAGCTTAGCGAGAGCCAATCGGGTGTCGAAGAGAAGGTGAAGCAGGCTCGGATTGAGGCTGGTCGTATTACAGGCAACGTAGACGCTTTTTACGCGCTGAAATTGCGTGTCGAAATGATGGAGGAGTTCGAAGAGGGCAAGCATGGGACCTGGGATTTGAAGGCAGAGAAGGAGACCATGGATACCCTATTTTCAAAGGGAAATCCGGGCTCCGAGCTTTTCCACTTGGCCGGCGTCGGAGAGGACTTTTTGGATGAAAGTGCTGGCGAGGATGAGGCCCACTCTGGTGACACCGAGTCGATCGATCCCCAACCTTCTCTCGTCCCAGCCCCTGCTGAAGGTAATGTTGCCGAACCCGATCCTTGATTTGTTTTTCTCGTAGTCTGACTTGTGATCCCACCTGTGTGTGGGTAAGATATTCTCCGTTTTGGCGACCCGTCCACTATCGCGGGTCGTAGAGTGTTTTTAGCGGATGAATTAAAGTCCTACATGTGTGTAGGCGAACAATGTGTTTTGGCGATCCGTCCACCATCGCGGGTCGTATATTTGTAAAAAATGTTTAGACTTTTATTTGATGCAATCTGTTTTTACAAAGGATCATACATCTGTGTGTTCGTACGCTTCGTCAGACTTTCTAGAGAAGTTTGTTGTTTGACGCCTTTGTTTTGTATGTCGGGTTCGCCCGTATGCTCCGTCGAGTAGGGCTTGCCGTATGTATGTGAAGAAGAAGGCCTACAAATGTATGTGTTTGTGTTTAATCATGACTTTATGCCGAGGAGGAAAAAGCAATATGTTTCTATTGTGTAAATGTAATAAGGTGTCTTAACCTTATGTATTGTGTAAGGCGGGCGGTGTGCCGACGTGCTTGTGCTGTTCATCTCCCCGTGTTCCGATCGATCGTGTAAATGTAGTGTAAGCGCTTTTGTTTGTGGCTAGATCTAGTGTGTATGTTGATGTCGTCCTATACTTAGGTTTGCAAGGAGAATGTCCTTACTCGATGTAAATGCCCAGTTTCAAGAAATAGAGTTATGCTTGCGACAACAAGTAATGCATGATAGGTAAAAGGGCGTTAGTGCCTTACCTTACTAGTTTAGAAGTGGTGTAACTTTAGGTGTGTCGCGTTCCAACTTCTCGGGATTGGTCGTCCGTCTTTGTCTTCTAGTTGGTATGCTCCTTGTCCGACTACTTCTTTGATTAGATAGGGTCCTTCCCACTGAGGTGCGAGCTTTTCGTCGGTCGGGTTCTTGGTGTTCTGGAATGTCTTTCTGAGGACCCAATCTCCAACTTTAAAGATTTTGGCTCGAACGTTCTTGTTGTAACTTCTTGCGACCTGTTGTTGGAATTTGACCATTCTAATTCTGGCTCTTTCTCTAGCCTCATCTGTTGTGTCCAAGTTGTGTGCTAGTTCGACGTCGTTTTGCTTGTTCGTCTGAAGGCTGTAACGAGCAGTTGGAACCAATAACTCGGCGGGGATGACTGCTTCGCTTCTGTAGACGAGTGAGAATGGCGATTGTCCGGTCGCGTTCTTTGGAGTGGTCCTGTCGGACCAGAGAATGAATGGGAGTTCGTCTGCCCATTCACCTTTATCCCCTGTGAGGCGTTTCTTGAGGTTGTTGATGATGATTTTGTTGCTGGACTCGGCTTGTCCGTTGGATTGTGGATACCGAGGGGTGGAGGTGACCAATTTGATGTTCCATTGGTCGCAAAAGGCTCGAGTCTTATGATTGATGAAATGGGAGCCATTGTCGCATACGATTTCTGATGGGATGCCAAATCTGCACAAGATATTGCGTTTTATAAATGAAATGACGTGTTGATCTTTTACCTCTCGGTAGGATTCGGCTTCGATCCATTTAGAGAAATAATTTGTCATGGCAAGGAAGAAGACTCGTTGACCCGATGCAGGTGGGAGTTTCCCGACGATGTCCATTCCCCATCTCATGAAGGGCCACGGCGCCAGAGTCGGATGGAGGAGTTCTGAAGGTTGATGAGGAACGGGTGCGTGTCGTTGACAAGCGTCGCACTTCTTGGTGTACTCCATTGCGTCTCTATTCATCATGGGCCAGTAGTATCCGTTTCACAAGGCTTTTCCCGAGAGGCTTCGTCCGCCGGCGTGGTTTCCACATTCTCCTTCGTGTAATGATTGTAAGATACGTCCAACTTCTGGAGTCTTGAGGCATCATAGGAGTAGCCCTGTGACAGATCGTTTGTACAAGATGTTATTTATGATATCGAAAGAAAGTCCTTGTACCTTCAGCCTTTTTGCTGATGTTTTGTCGCTGGGTAGGATGTCGTCTCTTAGCCATTTGACGTAAGGTAGTGTCCAGTCGTCATGAGCGCTGACGATGTCTTCTTCTGATCGGTCACCTATCTCCATCGTGACAAGTTCCTCTAATGGTGTGACTGACCCTTTGGGTGTTTCCGGGACAGCTGGTGTCATGACGTGTGCCAATGGGATGTTGGGAAATTCCTTTGGATCCAGGACGGACCCCGGATTGGCTAGTGCGTCATCTTGAGAGTTGAGATCTCTGGGTATCTGTCTGATGTCGAACGTTTGGAACTGGTCGATCAACTTCTTAGCCACTCCCAGTTAAGCTATCATCCTGACGTCCTTTGCACTGTACGACCCTTGTATTTGGTTTACGACCAAGAGGGGGTCGCAAATGACTTCAATTTCCTGGACTCCTAGGTCACGGGCCAAGATGAGCCCAAATATAAGTGCTTCATATTCAGCTTCGTTATTAGTCGCGTCCCATTCGCGTCTTACGGCATGTGCTATCTTTGTCCCCTTGTGGCAATTTCAGCACGATCCCTAGCCCCGATCCTCTGGCGTTCGAAGCACCATCTGTGTGGAGCTCCCATTTACCTGTTTCCTCCGTTGCGAGTAACTGTGTCGCTTCCTTGGTGGCTTCTTGCTCTAGGGTTGGGCTGAAATCTGCCACAAAGTCAGCCAGGGCTTGCGACTTGATCGTTGTTCTAGGTTCGTACTCGATGTCATAGCCGCTGAGGTGTATGGCCCATTTGGCCATTTGTCCTGTGAACTCAGGTTTCCTCATGATTGCTCTCACGGGATGATTAGTGCGGGCAATTATAGTATGGGATTCGAAATACGGTTTGAGTTTGTTTGACGCCATTACCAGTGATAGTACCCGTTTTTCTAGTGACGAGTACCTTGTTTCTGCTGGCAGTAACGTTCGACTGACATAGTATATCGGCAATTGTTTGCCTTCCTCTTCTCTGACCAGTACGGCGCTCACGGCGGACTCCGACACTGCAAGATATAGCAATAGTGGCTCGTCGTCCTTGGGTTTGGTTAGCAACATGGGACTGGTGAGGTATTTCTTTAGGTCTTGAAATGCAGCTTCGTGCTCTTCCGTCCATTGAAAGGATTTGTTCTTCTTGAGAGCGTCGTGAAAGGGTTTGCACTTGTCGGATGACTTCGAGATGAATCTGTTCAGAGCTGCTATCCGACCTGTCAATTTTTGCACGTCCTTGACGCATCGGGGGGATCGGAGATTGATGAGGGCCTTGACCTGTTCTGGGCTGGCTTCTATTCCCCTTTGCGTCACCATGTATCCCAAGAACTTTCCTGACGACACCCCGAAAGAGCATTTCATAGGATTTAATTTCATGTTATATCTTTTTAGTACCTCGAAGCTGTCGTAAAGGTGGTCGATATGATCTTTCTTCTTTTTTGATTTGACCAGCATGTCGTCTATGTAGACTTCCATCGTGTCCCCGATCTGGTCTTTAAACATCTTGTTGACCAATCGTTGATAAGTAGCCCCTGCATTTTTTAGTCCGAAGGGCATTACTTTGTAACAATAGATACCTTGGCTTGTGATGAATGCCATTTTCTCTTGGTCTTCTGGTTCAATGAGGATCTGATTGTAGCCACTGAACGCGTCCATGAAGGTTAACATCTCGTGCCCCGCCGTCGCGTCGACCATGGCGTCGATGTGAGGGAGTGGGAATGAATCTTTAGGGCAGGCTTTGTTGAGGTCGGTGAAGTCGATGCAGACTCTCCATTTGCCATTTTTCTTCTGGACTACGACCACGTTGGTTAGCCACTCGGGATAGTTGACTTCCCTGATTTTCCCTGTTTCCAACAAGCTCTTGACTTCTTCGTCGACGATCTTGTTTCGCTCTAAGGCGAATTTCCTGCGCTTTTGCTTTACAGGGGGGTGAGATGGATCTACGTTCAACTTATGAGTAATAATGTTTGGAGATATATCGACCATGTTGTCATGTGACCACGCAAAACAATCAGTATTAGATCTGAGAAAATCAAAAATTTGTTGTCTGGTCGAGTCGTCCAAGTCCGACCCGACCCTTACCGTTTGGTTTGGCTTTGAAGGATCTAGTACGATATCGTCGAGTTTTTCCATTTCTGGTTCGACGTATCGATTAGGTCCTTCGCCGCTCTGTGATTGCTATGCAACCCTATGTTCGACGGCGCTTTTCATGGAGGCGACGTAGCATTCCTTGGCCGCCCTCTGGTCTCCCTTGATTTCTTGGACTCCTCACTTGGTAGGGAACTTGATGATTTGATGGTACGTCGAAGGTATCGCCTTCATAGCGTGTATCCATGGCCTGCCAAGAATGCAATTATAGGGAGACCGGCAATCTAGGACTAGAAATTTCACATGTTGGTTGACTCTTCCGGCGTACATTGTGAGAACGATTTCGCCAATAGTGTGTTTAACTTCGCCACTAAATCCGACCAGTGGAGTCGATTTCTTGATCAGGTCGTCTTCACCCAGACTCATCCCTTTGAGGGCGTCGAAGGTCAAGAGATTGGTCGAACTTCCTGTATCGATTAGTATTCTACGTTTCAAACAGTTTCCAATAGATAAGGAGATTACCAGACCATCATGATGGCTCTCCGATCCGTCGGCATCGGATTCGTCGAAGGTGACCATCGGGAGATCGGAGACCTTGTTTGGCTGGAACCCCGGTGATAGGTGTCATTTCATACACCTTAACTAGCAATTATTAGCATTATTTAGAGGAGTTTATGACTAGATTTGAGGTTAAGTCTGTAATCCAGAAGATGTGGAGAGAATTGAAGATATCCAGGGACAACTTATTTGGAGAAGATGAGGATCTGTTGGAAATTAATTGGAGAAGACTACCAACACTTGGTAGTAATGAAGAGTAGAAGAGAGAGGAGTGTGGAGCTGCTTGTTGGAGTTGGGCCGAGCTGTTGATGAAGATGGGCCGAGCCAGATGTGCAGCTGTTGTGAGGCCGAGAACGAGCGGCTGGGACGAGATGCTTGCCGAGCGATATAGCGGGATTAATTCCCAAATTTGGATTGTTTACTTTATTATTATTATTTTATTATTTTATTTTACACCTTTTAGAATTAGGTTAAAAACCCTTTAGTTAACCTAGTTGCCACAATCGACAATTTAGTTTTAGAAGACTTAGTTCGTTTTTCATTCTGCCTCCAGGGTTCCAACCCATGGAGAGCTAAATACCTTTATTTCGCTAGACAATTGAAGCATTGCAATGGATTGGTTGTGAGATTTATATTCCTTGTTCTATATCTTATAAAGTTGGTTTAATTCTCTTGAGCATATTGTCTATTGGTTTATGTTGATTCTTCTAGCGTAGCTAACTAGGTTTTTCGACATCTATCAATTACTAGGATTTGCATATAGGGGTTCCGAGTGCATATCTATTGGCAAACACGATTGTTGCATATAGGGGTTCCGAGCGCGCAATCGTGAGTGAGAATTATTTGCATGCTAAGTAGTAGGGTGTCCTTCTATTTGCATGTATCCTATATCCTTGTGTGCATTACTATTGCTGTGTTAGTGGTAAAGTACACCGACAACTATGAGAATCGGAGGTACTTTCCCATTGACGTAGTAATAAGTCTATCGACAATTGTGAGAATCGATAGTACTTAAGATCAGGGTGGGAACAACTATAAGATTGTGAAAAGAACTTGGAACAATAGTTATCAGTGATCAACCTGTTTCCTTTGCAGTGTGGATATTTGTCTAGTGGAATATTTCCACTCATCATATTTCCACTCATCATATTTCTTCTTCTTTTAAAGCTTGCATCTTTGCTACTTTGCTTGATAATCAAAACCCCCCTTGTTACTTTGCATGCTTATAAACACTTAGAAAGATCACTTCCTCCCTATGGATTCGACCCTTATTTGCCCAGACTACTTGTTTAGGTTTGTTAGGATTATTTTGTTTAGGTGTCACGACAACGCCTTATCAAATTGGCGCCGTTGTCGGGGAGGCAAGATTTGATTTTTCTGTGTGTTTGTTTGTGTGCGTGTTACTTTGGTGTGGACCTATCTTACGGTCCACACTCGTGCTACTGATTTTTGCTTTCCCTTTTTGATTTTTGTTACAGATATGGATTTCTGGGGAGAGCCGTGCGATAACCCATACTCTTGCTCACTCTCTCCAGAGAGGGGATACTACCCAACTTCCAGTACAGCAAGGCCAATTAGAGCATGCAGACTCTGTCGTGATCCGCTGCATTCCACTGACGACTGCCCAAGACTTCCTGAATATGCAAACGCAGTAAACGCTGCAAGAGGTTTTGATCCGCAGAGGCCGAGATGTGTCCCATACTCCGACACATACAACTCAGGGTGGAGGAGTCACCCTAATCCGAGTTATGGGGGCCATCAATACTCTCCATATGGCCTGACTACCAGGAGTTCTACCCAGAGCCACAACCATTCTATCAGCAGGATGCTTCGCACCAGTATAATCCTGCCTATGAGCATAGCCCACCAGTGTCCAATCCAAGTTCCGCTATGTCAACTGAAGAGATGCTCAGGACCTTGACTCAACATTTCACCACTCATGTGCATACTACTGCGTCAAGCATCAAGAATATGAAAAGGTTGTGATACCCCGTAATTTTGTAAGGCTATTTCGGGAATTATGGATTTTTTCCGAACGTCCGTTTGGTACGTCGGATTTAATTCTGAGAGCTTAAGACATTCTGTAATGTGCTCTGTATTTGTAATATTTTTCTCAGTGAAGAATTATACAGTCGAGGTGTGTTGGGAGTTTATACTCGTTCGTGTACGACTTTCGTTAACGCGGATTAAGATTGGTACAAGTTTATTGCCCAAGAGTTGTTATCTAATGGGCAATAGTACAAGATTCTTTATCCAAAGGTTTTTTTCCAAGAGCCGTTGTCCAAGGGGCAAAAGGGTTTGGATATTGTCTAAGAGGCAATGACCCTAATTTCTTCTATAAATAGAGGTGTTGGGTGAGGGTGGAAGAGGGTGCGAAAGATGCGGAAGCGCTCTCATATTCTCGACTCTAAAAAATGCTCTCAAAGAAAACGCTCTCTCTCGAGAAGGCTCTAAGTGGATCGTCGGAGCTCGTTTAGTGTCGTTCTCGGTGGCCAAGGGGAAGCTTGGGAGGCCCTTAGAAGCCTAGAAACCAAGCAAGGCGAAAGACGAGCCAAATCGATCGTCGAGGGTGAGTTTTCTCCTCTCGTATTTCTGTTTTCGTTCGCGACGACGACCGCCGCGAGGATCACGGTGACCGCCGGCTCGAAGGCGGCGACCGCCGGCATGAGACGGCGCCCGCCGTGAGGAACACGGCGACCGCTGGCATGAGACGGCGACCGCCGGCATGAGACGGCGCCCGCCGTGGTGAACGGCGACCGCCGTGATGAAGGAGGCCAGCCGCCGTGGTTGAGCGGCGCCCGCCGTGGTTGAGCGGCGCCCGCCGTGGTTAAGCGGCGCCCGCCGTGGTTGAGACGGCGCCCGCCGTGAATTGGGAGGCGCCCGCCGTGATTGTTGTGGCGCCCGCCGGCGAGTTGTTGTTGGCCGGGTTGTTGGTGTTGGCTTCCGTAGCCTTCGTTCGGGTTTCGTTTCCTTCGATTCCTTTCGTTCTTTCGTAGATCGGTATTGTTGTTTGTCGAATCTAACTTAGGGTTTCTGTATGGGTCAATCCGAAGGTACCGGAGTTGGCAGATTTGTCTCTGTGTCGAGCCCGGAATCCCGTCGTTAGACTTCCCTCAAACTCTGCGGATTAAGGCAAGTGGCGGTTCGCTCTTGCTCATTCGTTCCATATTTACATTAATTATCAGTAGTTTATCTAAGTAATTAATTTGGAATGAATATTCTGTTTGTCTGGAAACGGTTTTGTTAAACTGTTTTGAAAATCATATAATAGGTTGTATATCTGTTAGAACAACGCTATTATCTGTGATCGCCTTTCAGGCTTTTATGTGGATTTATCCAGTAACTATTATTGTGCTATACTGTTTAGTTAGCACTAGTGGCTAGGAACGCTATGTACCTTGAGGGGGTTTAGCTGTTTCTTTATAACTGGTACTTGGTGGTTCATCCCCAGTACTTTCTCTTTGGTCATGACCATACCCTTTCACAGGGTAGGCGCACTTCGCTAGTGCCAAATCTTCCAGGGTTCATCCCTTCGATATCTCTTGTGAGGAGATCCGATATCTCTTGTGAGGAGATCTGATATCTCTTGTGAGGAGATCCGATATCTCTTGTGAGGAGATCTGATATCTCTTTGTGGAGATGTAAAAGCTTATAACGTAATGCTCGTTTTGGAATTTAATAAGATAAGTGCCCGAGTGCACATGATTAATATACCTTGGGCGAGTAGTGCAGCTAAGTTCAGTGCAGCTAGGAAAACTCGTATTGACTTGAATGTAGTACGTTCTCTTTCCAATCTGGATTCGCTGTAGGCGATGAGGTTGGTCGTGAACCGAAGCATCTCAGTCAGTTTTAAATCATTGTTGTATGATCCTGTAATCATTCCAGATTTGTCATTTTTCCTTAAAGACTCAATCTCTTGGAGTCTCTTTTCGAGTCGATTTCTGTGAAGATGAAGTCTTTCAGAATCTTCTCTCATGCATACCTCTTGTTGTTATTCCGTGAAAGTGTCGGGTTATGTATCGTCCCTTCGGTTATTATTCGAGGGACAATGATAGTAAACGGTTACGATCACTCGAACCATTCTGCTTTTTACCCTTGCTAGTCTATTCAAGTAGACTAACCCACGAACTTTGTTTTCCGCATGTGGGCTGGTGTCATCCGTTCGATTCGGCACATCAGATAGAGTAAAGATTTGAGGAGACTAGATTGACTATGAAGACGACGGTTGTTTTTGGATGTTTTAATAATTGCTTTTAATCAGGTTGAGATCCTTGGGCAGGTGATCATCACGATCACAACCCCGTTTGTAAAATCTTTTATTTGTCTTCCGCTGTACTTTGTTTGAACTCTGTGTTTTGACCTATTCGGGATTGGGTTGTAATCCCATAACTCTTGTTTCCTCAACAATGTTATGTTTTGGAATTTAATGCTTGATCTTTGTGTATCAATTGCATTTCATAAATTGTATTTATTTGGTAAAGCCTTGGGTGATCTCGGTAAGGAACACTGGGGTCACTTGCGGTAATACCTTTCCAAAAGGGTTAAGTTTTGGGGGTGTTACAGTTGTGGTATCAGAGCCAAAGGTTTTAAAACGGGTTTGGGATTTTATAAATCATTTATCCGTTTTTTTGAAAATGCTTCAAAAGGGCTCTGAATTTTCAAAGTGAAAAGAATTTCAAAACACCGTTCATAGTCATGTCTTTTGTACAGTCTGATATAGTAAGCTTGCTTCTATGTCTAGAAAGACTAATTCATTTCCCATTTCCCCGTTTGATATGGGTGCATTCTGTTCTCTTCAGAGGAACCCGGGAGAAGCCGAGGTGGTTTCACCATCTCTAGCTAGGCTTGATTCCCAGTTCGCTCGTTGTGAGTTGAGGTTGTAGAACCTAGTAACTCGGTTCGAGTCCATCAATAGAAATTACTAAGTTGATCTATTCTAAGTTGATTTTATTATAATAATTATATCAAAATGATACTAAAGTGATAAAATCCTTGGAATTTGATCGGTAAACAGATGGTGAACACGAGGAACACTATCCGTACTGGTGCTGGGCCAAGCATTGACCCCAGACTAAATCCAAGGAATGTTACAGACCCATCAGAAGAGCGTGAGTCTGTCTTCCATAATAATCCTGGAGGCAACGACCCAACTAGGGACAACGCTCCAAGGATATTTGATAAAGCAGCTGTTGCAGAAATTCGAGGAATCGTCATGCAAGCGATTGCCGACGCGTTACGCCCGAATGTGCATCAGGCACAAGGAGTGCCAGTATCTCGAGAAGTTCCGAGGTTTGAGGAACAAGAGAACCATGTGCTGCAGGGAGGGGTGATCAGGAATAGAGGGGAGTATGGCCGAGCCCTAAAGGTTGTTAACTCCATGAGGCCTGACAGCTTCGATGGGAAAGGAGAGCCAGTCAAGGTGGCTCATTGGTTTTCCCACATGGAGCGGCTATTCCGCAATGTTGAGTGCATTGAAGCGGAGAGAGTGCATATAGCCTCTCTTCAGTTAAAGGAAGAAGCCAGTGAATGGTGGGAGAGTACCGGCTTAGCTGATAGCCCGGTATTGACCTGGTTTATGTTTAAGACCAAGATGACTGATTGTTTCTTCTCTCGTGCTATGAGGGAGGAGAAACACAAGGAGTTTCTGTATCCGCAAACGGATGGATTGAAGGTGACCGAGCTTGCAACCAAATTCAATCATCTAATGCAGTACGCTGGACCTGAGATATCCAGTGAGGCACAGAAGATCTGGTATTTCCACGAATGGATGAGTCCAGACATCAAGCCGATGATGGTGCACCACACATGCTCTACTCTGGAGCAGTATGTGGATACAGCCTACAAGCTGGAGGTGACTCTGGAGGAGTCGACCAAGAAGCGTAACAGCCAGAGGCAAGTGCAGTACCGGCCTCAGGCAAGTGGGTTCAAACGCCCCGCGCCACCATCAGATTTTGCCAAATCTGGCCGAGCAAGAACGAATAAGACTCATGATGAGTCTACGCAACGTTCTGGCCAAGGCAATAATCCGATTCAGTGCTACAACTGCGGTACGCATGGGCACAAGAGCAATGAATGTTTGAAGGACAAAAAGACATGCTTTGATTGCGGAAAGTAGGGTCATATGCAGGCGTTCTGTCAGCGGAGGAATGTGAAAGGAGCTGAGTCACGGCAAGGGTCTGTTAATCAGAACAACCGACCCAAGTTCAGTCCGGTGGAAGCTCCTAGCCCTTCAATGCAGACGACTGCGCAGAACAAAGGGAAAGCCCCGATGGCTTCAGGAAGCCAAGGTCAACGCCTGTACGTGATACGTGAGGTGGATGGACCCTATGCTCCTAATGCTTAGAGTACTTTGTATCTGCATTACACTTTTGTTAATGTGCTGTTGATGTGGGTGCTACCCAGACTTTCATTTTGGATGGTTGTAGTTAAGTTGCGTGTGCAACGAGGTTGTGAACCTTTTGTTGTAACTCTTCTTATATACGAACCTTTGGTTTATACCAAGTTATGTTTCGTTGCTTGTTGATGGGGTAAGGTCTCGTGTTCGAGACTCACCAACAACCTCTGAGGAGATGGCTGCCTATTAATTAGGTAGAGCTACCAAGGATGGGTTGAGATGTATGGACAGCGGCTCATGGCAACAGAGGACGCTGGTAATGGCTGGGCCTGGACTCGGAGCCACTAGTGAGTCGTCTGTGAACCATGTAGTGGGCTGGTCCAAGATGGTAACCATTTAGTGGGAACCAATCGTCTGTCGAATTGTCAATTATCATCAAGGGTAAGAAATTCAAAGCGATTTGACCTAAATAACCATGGTCCATACGATAATTATTCTCGGTATGGATTGACGGAAGCGTCACAAGGCAGTGATCGACTTCAGTTTTTGATATTTCTATGGTTAGAGGATTTACGGGTGTCTTTCCAGAAGATATTCCTGGATACCCCAAATCGTGTCGTGGAGTTTGCAATTGATCTCGAGCCGAGTACCACGCCGATCTGTGAGGCACCGTACCGGATGACTCCTGTTGAGATGCAAGAGTTGAAGAAGCAACTCAAGGATCTTCTTGACAAAAGTTATATAAAGCTGAGTGCATCACCTTGATTAGGAGTGCCCTAGTTTTATGTGTCAAAGAGAAAGATGGACCATTTCGACTTTGTTTTGACTTTCGAGAGTTGAATAAAGTCACGATCAAGAGCAAGTATCTGTTGCCAAGGAGTGATGATCTGTTGGATCAACTACATGGAGCAAAAGTTTTCTCCAAGATCGACATGAGATCTGGGTATCATCAGCTCAGGATTCGTAAGGATGATATTCCGAGGATTGCGTTTCGGACGAGAGATGGTTACTACGAGTTTGTAGTCATGCCATCTGAGCTTACGAATGCTCTAGGAGTTTTCATGAACCTAGTGCATCGATGTTCTAGACCAGTACTTGAATAAGTTCATAGTGGTCTTCATCAATGGCATTTTGATTTTTCCCGAGCAAGGAAGCTCACAGGGAACGTTTGCGGATTGCTTTATCGGTCCTTAGACCAAGTCGGTTGTACGCAAAGTGGGCTAAGTGCGATTGTTGGATCTAGAAGTGGCTTTCTTAGGCCATGTGATCAATAAGAATGAGGTTATGGTTATTCCCCAGAAGAGTGAATCAGTAGTTGTTTGGAAGCGGCCTCAGGGTGTGAGCGAGGTGCGCAGTTTCCCAGAGCTTGCAGGACATTATAGACGGTTCATGAAAGGATTTTTTTCTAAGATCTCTCCACCTATGACCAGTCTGTCCACAAGGTCAACCAGAAGTTGTCTGGGATGACAAGTGTAAGACCAATTTTCAAGAAGTTGAAACAGTGTCTGACTTTTACACTAGTTTTGGCGTTGTCAGAAAGAATGTTGGTTATATGGTCTATAGTTAATGCTTCGAGAAATGGGTTGGGATGTGTCTTTGATGCAGAAAGGCAAGGATATTGCATACGCATCTAGACAATTGAAAACCTATGAAGCAAACTAATCAACACATGACCTAGAACTAGCAGCAATAGTGTTTGCATTGGAAACTGAGGTTACTTGGGTAACTCAGAGGTCAGCAGAAGTTTCCACCAGGAGATTGTCCGTTACATGGCATTCCTAAGACCATTGTATCGGATCGAGATGGCCGATTTATGTCAAGTTTATAGCAAGAACTTCACAAGGCCATGGGAACTGAATTGAGATTCAGCAGCGTTTCATCCTCAGACAGATGGTCAGTCTGAAAGACCATCTAGACCCTAGAGGATATGCTAAGAAGTATACGTACTCGATCATCCGACTAGCTGGGAAGACAGCCTAAGTCTGATTGAGCTCACGTACGATAATAGTTGGCATGCTACAATCAAGATGGCTCCGTTTGAAGCTTTGTATGGTCACAGATGTAGATCTCAGATTTGTTGGGTTGAGTACGCCGACAAGATTCTACTTGGACCAGAGTTGGTCGAAAGGACAACTTCGAACATTGCTCTGAGTAGACAGAGGTTGTTGACCGCTCAGAGTCGACAAAAGTTTTATGCAGATCAGAAGTGTTAGAGTGTTGAGTTCAAGGTTGGTGTCAAGGTACTTGTCACAGTATCGCCACCCAAGGATGTTTTCAGGTTTGGTAAGCGTGGGAAGCTTAACCCTCGCTACATGGGACCATTCAAAATTCTGGATAGAGTAAGATCTCTAACGTACCGTTTGGCATTGTCGCCATCGGCATACCTAGTGTATAATGTGTTCCACGTATCATTGCTAAGGATATTCGTGCCAAGATGAGTCTCGTAGGCTGAGCTATAAGGACGTCGAGATTCAGGCAAATGGTACTTGAGAGGAGATGTCAGTGTGCATTCTCGAACGTCGTATGAAGCGACTGTGCAACGAGATCGTACTGTTGGTACGAGTTATGTGGTCCAGGTCTGGGACTGAGGAAGTTACTTGGCAAACCGAGGCAGTGATGCTCAGACACTTTTCCGAGTTGTTTTTCGGCCAAGTTTCGGGGTCGAAACTTCTTTTAAGGGGGAGGTGATGTGATACCCCGTAATTTTGTAAGGCTATTTTGGGAATTATGGATTTTTCCCGAACGTCCGTTTGGTACGTCGGATTTAATTCTGAGAGCTTAAGACATTCTGTAATGTGCTCTGTATTTGTAATATTTTTCTCAGTGAAGAATTATACAGTCGAGGTGTGTTGGGAGTTTATACTCGTTCGTGTACGACTTTCGTTAACGCCAAGTTTATTGCCCAAGAGTTGTTATCTAATGGGCAATAGTACAAGATTCTTTATCCAAAGGTTTTTGTCCAAGAGCCATTGTCCAAGGGGCAAAAGGGTTTGGATATTGTCCAAGAGGCAAGGACCCTAATTTTTTCTATAAATAGAGGTGTTGGGTGAGGGTGGAAAAGGGTGCGAAAG
This sequence comes from Rheum nobile, assembly GCA_027886185.1. NCBI lineage: Eukaryota > Viridiplantae > Streptophyta > Magnoliopsida > Caryophyllales > Polygonaceae > Rheum > Rheum nobile. Next base: position 6,899,435 of record WOAB01000559.1, read on the forward strand.
ACGCGAAAGCGCTCTCAGATTCTCGACTCTCAAAAACGCTCTCAAAGAAAACGCTCTCTCTCGAGAAGGCTCTAAGTGGATCGTCGGAGCTCGTTTAGTGTCGTTCTCGGTGGCCAAGGGGAAGCTTGGGAGGCCCTTAGAAGCCTAGAAACCAAGCAAGGCGAAAGACGAGCCAAATCGATCGTCGAGGGTGAGTTTTCTCCTCTCGTATTTCTATTTTCGTTCGCGACGGCGACCGCCGCGAGGATCACGGCGACCGCCGGCATGAGACGGCGCCCGCCGTGAGGAACACGGCAACCGCCGGCATGAGACGGCGCCCGCCGTGGTGAACGGCGACCGCCGTGATGTAGGAGGCCAGCCGCCGTGGTTGAGCGGCGCCCACCGTGGTTGAGACGGCGCCCGCCGTGGTTGAGACGGCGCCCGCCGTGAATTGGGCGGCGCCCGCCGTGATTGTTGTGGCGCCCGCCGGCGAGTTGTTGTTGGCCGGGTTGTTGGTGTTGGATTCCGTAGCCTTCGTTCGGGTTTCGTTTCCTTCGATTCCTTTCGTTCTTTCATAGATCGGTATTGTTGTTTGTCGAATCTAACTTAGGGTTTCTGTATGGGTCGATCCGAAGGTACCGGAGTTGGCAGATTCGTCTCTGTGTCGAGCCCGGAATCCCGTCGTTAGACTTCGTTCAAACTCTGCGGATTAAGGCAAGTGGCGGTTCGCTCTTGCTCATTCGTTCCATATTTACATTAATTATCAGTAGTTTATCTGAGTAATTAATTTGGAATGAATATTCTGCTTGTCTGGAAATGGTTTTGTTAAACTGTTTTGAAAATCATATAATAGGTTGTATATCTGTTAGAACAACGCTATTATCTGTGATCGCCTTTCGGGCCTTTATGTGGATTTATCCAGTAACTGTTGTTGTGCTATACTGTTTAGTTAGCACTAGTGGCTAGGAACGCTATGTACCTTGAGGGGGTTTAGCTGTTTCTTTATAACTGGTACTTGGTGGTTCATCCCCAGTACTTTCTCTTTGGTCATGACCATACCCTTTCACAGGGTAGGCGCACTTCGCTTGTGCCAAATCTTCCAGGGTTCATCCCTTCGATATCTCTTGTGAGGAGATCTGATATCTCTTGTGAGGAGATCTGATATCTCTTGTGAGGAGATCCGATATCTCTTGTGAGGAGATCTGATATCTCTTGTGTGGAGATGTAAAAGCTTATAACGTAATGCTCGTTTTGGAATTTAATAAGATAAGTGCCTGAGTGCACATGATTAATATACCTTGGGCGAGTAGTGCAGCTAAGTTCAGTGCAGCTAGGAAAACTCATCTTGACTTGAATGTAGTACGTTCTCTTTCCAATCTGGATTCGTTGTAGGCGATGAGGTTGGTCGTGAACCGAAGCATCTCAGTCAGTTTTAAATCATTGTTGTATGATCCTGTAATCATTCCAGATTTGTCATTTTTCCTTAAAGACTCAATCTCTTGGAGTCTCTTTTCGAGTCGATTTCTGTGAAGATGAAGTCTTTCAGAATCTTCTCTCATGCATACCTCTTATTGTTATTCCGTGAAAGTGTCGAGTTATGTATCGTCCCTTCGGTTATTATTCGAGGGACAATGATAGTAAACGGTTACGATCACTCGAACCATTCTGCTTTTTACCCTTGCTAGTCTATTCAAGTAGACTAACCCACGAACTTTGTTCTCCGCATGTGGGCTGGTGTCATCCGTTCGATTCGGCACATCAGATAGAGTGAAGATTTGAGGAGACTAGATTGACTATGAAGACGACGGTTGTTTTTGGATGTTTTAATAATTGCTTTTAATCAGGTTGAGATCCTTGGGCAGGTGATCATCACGATCACAACCCCGTTTGTAAAATCTTTTATTTGTCTTCCACTGTACTTTGTTTGAACTCTGTGTTTTGACCTATTCGGGATTGGGTTTTAATCCCGTAACTCTTGTTTCCTCAACAATGTTATTTTTTGGAATTTAATGCTTGATCTTTGTGTATCAATTGCATTTCATAAATTGTATTTATTTGGTAAAGCCTTGGGTGATCTCGGTAAGGAACACTAGGGTCACTGGCGGTAATACCTTTCCAAAAGGGTTAAGTTTTGGGGGTGTTACAAAGGCAGGTGGACCAGATGGTGGAGTCAATTATACGGATCGATGCAAGGATTGAGGGAAATCTACCATCTCAAACGGTAGTAAACCCGAGGGAAAATGTTCCTCCTAGTGCTGAAGAGGAGGACGAATATGAGATGGAGAACATCGCCGACCGCCCCGCATCACCTCTTACCGCGACCCGGCGTGAAGTCCCAGTTATCTCCACTGCGACCTCACCGCCCCGCGGTGGATGGAGTACCTCCTAGTGAGATTTCGCCACGACCCGCGGTAAGTTCAGAGCAACCCGGTGTCCAATATTCCAGTTATGCTGATGAGGTTTGGGTTGATCCTTATCATCGTCCAGAGTTGCTGACTGAGGAGGAGTACTTTTTGAGATTTGAGGAGGAGTGGAGCGACGATGAGGAGGAGTACCGCGATCACGGAAATACTCCTGAGACACCCGTTTCTCTCAAAAATGCCCCGGCAGTCCCCGATCCTCTAGAGGCTGCCTATGATGAGTTTGTGCGTCTCAACTCCTTCCCGCTCGTCGTGCTGAAACCCGTTACACCCTCCCCTGAGGCTCTGAAGGACACCCAAAAGGTGGGGAGCGACAAAGGCTTATTTGACACCTTCAGTAGTTGCAAGGCAACCACCCCTTTGGTCCATCTGGCAGACAGCACCCCTCGCTGCAAGGAAATGTTAAAGGTGCTGGGCTTGATCAAAAAGAAACTGAAGGGGAAGCACAAGAAGGAAGCCTTGATACAAGTGGCTGATTTTTATATGCTGGATACGAGGTAGGACGTACATGCAGCCTCTGAGATGCTGGGTAGACAGTTTTTAAAGATGGAAAGTGCATTCATGGATACGACGAGTGATCCAGCCATCAACAATTGCACAAGATTGGGGGTCACGCTCAATAGGGAGTACACAAAGAGGCATCCCCCTGATCCAGGCCCCAGGAGTTTGGTTGGTGTAAGCAACCCAAGTTGAGAAGATTGAGCAGGATGTCAAGCCATGACAATAACTAAGGCGTTATCCGGGAGGCAACCCGATGTATGTTTTTTCTTTCTTTATTTCTTGCATTAGTTTTGTGTGTTTTTGCTTTGTTTTTGTTCTTGTTTTTTGTCTCCGACTAACCTGCAGGAAAGAGACCCATGTCTATTGAAGAAGGTGTTTCCACACCAATGTAAGTCTCTTCCTTCCCTGCACTAAGTCACCCCCCGAAAAAACCTTAAACGGGGAGCAAAAAAAAAAAAGGGTACCGAAGGCCAGCTGTCTAGAGTTCCCCATGGAGATGGTGCGCATCATGTTGTCAAGAAGGATACACTTGCCCCACACATTATTTGACAATGATGATGGCCCTACAATAGGCAGCTGGAGAGGAGGAACACTAGAGCCCCCACCATGATTACATCTGGGCTCCACTATGTGTTCCTAGAAGGCCGTGCAACCCTAATATCATTATTTTACCACTACTCACCAAAGTGGTTCCCTTTTGGTTGCACGGTAGAAGAAGATGCTGAAGTGATGAAGACACCCGCCCAACACCAGAGACCTGGGCTTTATTGAGAAGACCGCCAGCGACACCTTCAGTGTCCAAGCAGCTTGGCGACGTTTGTGAGTTATTTTTTGCTTTTCCCTATGCTCTTATTCTTTTGTCTTTCATTAAATTGAGGACAATGCAATGTTTAAGCATGGGGGAGAGTTATATACTTGCTACGTTGTTGAGGAGATGAAAAAAATGAAAAGAGCCAAAAATTGAAAAAAGGCAAAAATTGAAATCCTGGGATAGGTCGAAAACCCGAAAGGGCGGCCTAGGTAATAAGCAGGTGGCTTGGACGAGCATTAGGCTGGGGTAATATGTGGTCAAGAGTGACGTGAGCTTATGTGAGTACATCTATTGTAAAATGAAATGAGTGGCTTGGTGAAAACCCGAAAGGGCGCCTTGGCAAAATGAGCGAAAAAGAAGAAGAGTGATTTTAGGATTTCTCATTATTCTTGGCGAGGTGTCATAAGAAGAGGAGATATAAGGAGGTTTCGAGTAGGTCACTTTGGAGAGATAAGAAGATAGATGGAGGCTAGGATTAGTATTTTCACTCTATGGTGTTGTGTTGTATTGTGTTGTTGTGCTGTGCATATTGTTTTGGTTGGCTGGAGCTGATTGTTGAGATGTTGTAATTGCTGGTGTCATATTTTCTTGTACTTCCTGAGACCTTGATGTTTGATTGAGAGAGTAGGTTTATCTTTAGCTTACTCGGGACGAGTAAAGGTCTAAGCATGGGGGAATTTGATAGGTGTCATTGCATACACCTTAACTAGCAATTATTAGCATTATTTAGAGGAGTTTATGACTAGATTTGAGGTTAAGTCTGTAATCCAGAAGATGTGGAGAGAATTGAAGATATCCAGGGACATCTTATTTGGAGAAGATGAGGATCTGCTGGAAATTAATTGAAGAAGACTACCAACACTTGATAGTAATGAAGAGCAGAAGAGAGAGGAGTGTGGAGCTGCTTGTTGGAGTTGGGCCGAGATGTTGATGAAGATGGGCCGAGCGAGATGTACAGCTGTTGTGAGGCCGAGAACGAGCGGCTGGGACGAGATGCTTGCCGAGCGATATAGCGGGATTAATTCCCAAATTTGGATTGTTTACTTTATTATTATTTTTATTTTATTTTACACCTTTTAGAATTATGTTAAAAACCCTTTAGTTAACCTAGTTGCCATAATCGACAATTTAGTTTTAGAAGACTTAGTTCGTTTTTCATTCTGCCTCCAGGGTTCCAACCCATGGAGAGCTAAACACCTTTATTTCGCTAGACAATTGAAGCATTGCAATGGATTGGTTGTGCGATTTCTATTTCTTGTTCTATATTTTATAAAGTTGGTTTAATTCTCTTGAGCATATTGTCTATTGGTTTATGTTGATTCTTCTAGCGTAGCTAACTAGGTTTTTCGACATCTATCAATTGCTAGGATTTGCATATAGGGGTTCCGAGTGCATATCTAGTGGCAAACACGATTGTTGCATATAGGGGTTCCGAGCGGCAATCGTGAGTGAGAATTATTTGCATGCTAAGTAGTAGGGTATCCTTCTATTTGCATGTATCCTATATCCTTGTGTGCATTGCTATTGATGTGTTAGTGGTAAAGTACACCGACAACTGTGAGAATCGGATGTACTTTCCCATTGACGTAGTAATAAGTCTATCGACAACTGTGAGAATCGATAGTACTTAAGATCAGGATGGGAACAACTATAAGATTGTGAAAAGAACTTGGAATAATAGTTATCAGTGATCAACCTGTTTCCTTTGCAGTGTGGATATTTGTCTAGTGGAATATTTCCACTCATCATATTTCTTCTTCTTTTAAAGCTTGCATCTTTGCTACTTTGCTTGATAATCAAAACCCCCCTTGTTACTTTGCATGCTTATAAACACTTAGAAAGATCACTTCCTCCCTGTGGATTCGATCCTTACTTGCCCAGACTACTTGTTTAGGTTTGTTAGGATTATTTTTTTTAGGTGTCACGACAACGCCTTATCACCCGGTGTTTCGGGTCTACTGTATTTGCTCTCCTTTGCATGTCGTTTGGTCGCAGAGTATGTGTTTCCACATACGTCCGAACCACCTGAAATAGTATTGACGATTTTTGTATGGACAGGAGATGGAGGTTTGTCTTGTTTTACCTGATCTCGTCGCTCTATGGTGGCTTTGGATCATTGCGAGATTACGTCACGCAGGAGCCCCTACGCGAGCAACCTAGCGACCTCTTTACGCAAGGCGATGCACTCGTCCGTCGAGTGTCCGTGGTCACCGTGGAATTCGCACCATCGGCTCATGTCCCTTTTGACGTCTGGTCGGTCACTCTTTCGGGGCCATCTTACCTCTTTTCCATATTTGTCGAAACTCTTGACGAGCTCCGACACGGAAACATTGAAGTTGTAAGATTGAACCCTAGGAGGCAACGCCGGACCATCTCTCCAGTCTTGAGACCTGTCTTGGAAAGAGTTTACCTGATTTTGCTCGTTTCGATTACGAGGATAGGGGTGATGGCGTCTGTCCCGACGGTTGTCGAAGGAGGATTTGCGATCGGATTGGTCAGGTCCATGGGAGGCTTTTTGTGACTCACGATCTTCTTCCAAACGTACCTCGGCCATGGTTTTGGCCTGGACATCTTCGAAGCTTTTGCACGGGTACTTGGTGATCTCGTTGTAGAGGTTGCTGTCTTTGATCAAACCTTGGCGGAAGGCTTCGATGGAAGTGGTGACGTCGCAATGGGGAATCATGACTTTTTCCTTATTGTACCTGTTAAGATAGCTTCGGAGGGGTTCATTATACCTTTGGGTGATTCGATAGAGGTCACTCGATTGTCTTTCGAGCCTCCGACTGCTAGCGAATTGGATCTTGAAGGAATTGACCAAGTTCGCAAACGATGTGATCGCTCCCTGAGGCAAACGTATAAACCAGGTCAGTGCGTGACCCGTGAGGGTCGTGCCAAAGCTTTTGCACATGACAGCCTCGCGGCTTTCCCTCGGAACGGATGTAGTCATTAATTTTTGTTTATAGAGAGAAATGTGATCATCTGGGTCGTTGGTGCCGTCGAATGTCGCCATGGTGGGAAGATGGAATTTCTTTGGGATCTCGACTCTAGCGATCTCTTCGACGAACGGGGATTCTTTGAATCCGCATGACGCTTCTCTCTCGATCGGCTGCGGAACTCCGGGAATCCTGGCGATGCGATCGTCAAGCGTCTTCATATGTTGGCTTAGCTTCTGCTGGATGAGAGCTAGGATGTCGGGAGGAATGGTAACCTGTGGTTCATCGATTCAGGTCCTTGTCGACCCGATCGGTGTGGAGAAAGTAACATTGTTAGTCAAAAATGGATTAACCAAAGGAGTTCGAGATGTACCCTCAGTATGTCTGGGACGCCGTACGCTCGGAGGGGTCTGTTCGACGCCATCCATGTCAAGGCGCGTCTGGACGTTGCTATGAGTGGGCATTCGCCTGGATCCAGAAGCCATTGATTGTACATGCGACTTGAGAGACTCGTTTTCACGGGTTAGTTGTGCAATCCCGGCCTCGGATTGGGTGGATAAGGTAGCCAAGGCTTCGGTCTTTTGGCGTTGCTGGGCAAGTTCCTCTTGTAGGACAGTCATTTTTTGGGCAAGCTCTTGGAATTGGGTTGGGGTAGGATTTTCGGTCGTGTTTCCTTGAGCTTGGGTGTCGTCTTCGAGGCGTGGCTCCTCGGTACCGATAGGTGGGTTGATAGTCATGGTTGGAAGGTTTTGAGATGGTGATCGGCAAGTTGCCCCACGGTGGGCGCCAAATTGTTTTGGGGCGAAAAGATCGGACGACCTAAATCGCCTTAGACGGGGTAACTAGTCGATCGGATAATAGAAATCAAACCAAACCAAGTAGACGATCAACCAATAAAGTACGAATACAAAATAGCAAAGTAATTTTATTGATATATTGACGATTGAGTCGGATCAAAGTACAACTTATCCTTGGAGGACAAAAGATCGGATCAGATTCGACCAGTGACCCTGAGGCTCGACCGATGGAGATTGAGCGAGGTTCCGAGGAGAATAAGCTGGAATGGGTGTATCCTTTTGTTCTTCTCAGACCAAGTCAACGGATGTGTGTTGTAATCGTGTGTCGTTCTTTGCTTCGTCGTGTTCTATATATGGTAATCGTTCCTTGTCGTCCGTTACTCTTTTCCTACCATATCTCTCATTGAATTTGGGTGAGATTTTTGGGATATGCTCTTGATTACCATCTTTATGTCTGTGTTTAATGTTATGGACATTGCCATTGATCGAGCATTTAATGCTTGGGCGAGATCTCCGGAGTTGGTCGGGTGCTACTCGTCTGCAGGGTGTCCGACGCTTCTTTCTGGTTTCCCTTGGGCTCCGATTTTGTTTGGTTTTGGGCCCAGCTCGCTCGTCTGATCCTCTTGGAGAATGATGGGCCCAACAACAGCCTCGCGGCCCTCCCTTGGAACAGATACAATCATTATTTTTTGTTTATAGAGAGAGATTTGATCGTCTGGATCTTTGGTGCCGTCGAAAGTCGTCATGTTAGGAAGGCTGAACTTCTTAGGGATCTCGACTCTGGCGATTTCTTCGATGAACGGAGACTCTTCGTATCCGTCTGATGCTTCTTTCTCGATTGGCTGCGGAACTCCGAGAAGTCTAGCGATGCGATCGTCGAGCGTCCTCATATGCTGACTAAGCGTTTGTTGGATGAGAGTCACGATATCGGGGGGGATTGGTAACCTGTGATTCATCGATTCAGATTCTTATTGACCCGATCGGTGTAGAGAAAATAACATTGTTAGTCAAAAATGGATTGACCAAGGGAACCTGAGATGTACCAGCAATATGTCCGGGATGTCGGACGCTTGGGGGAGTCAGCTCAACACTATCCATGTTAAGGCGTGTCTGGACGTTGCTATGGATGGGGGCCTGTCTGGATCCAGAGGCCATCGAATGTACCTGCGACTTAAGAGACTCATTTTCACGAGTTAGTCGTGCGATCTCGGCTTCGGATTGGGTGGACAGGGCAGCCAAAGCTTCGGTCTTATGACTTTGCTGGGCGAGGTCATCTTGGAGGGTGGTCATTTTTTGGGCAAGCTCTTGGAGTTGGTTCAGAGTTGGATTTTTGGTTGTGTTTCCTTGAGCTTGGGAATCGTTTCTGGGGTGTGATCCCTCGACGTCGGTAGGTAGATTGACAGTCATGGTTGGAGGATTTTTGAGATGGTGATCGGCTTGTTGCCCCACGGTGGGCGCCAAATTGTTTTGGGGTGAAAAGATCAGTCGACCTAAATCGCCTTAGACGGGATAACGAGTCGATCGGATAGAATAACAATAGCAAAATAAATCCAAACCAAACGGATAATCAAGTAAGAATGAAATGAAGACAAGATTATGTGATGATATTCTGATTATATAATGATAAGAATATGACAAAATACAGCTTAACTCCTCTAGATGCAAAAGATCGAGCCTTGTCTGACCGGCTAAACTAGCGTCCGATCCTTGGCGGTCGAGTACTATTGCCAAAAGAGCTAAACGAGAACAAGTATGTCGGTAAGCCTTTGAGAGCTAAGATAATAAGTATTTTTGTGACTTGAGTCGTAGGTCCTTTTTTGAGCCTCTTCGTGACCTATTTATTGGAACCTCTTCTTCGTCGATCTTGTTACCGTTTGTATGGGATCTTTCTCTTGATTCTTCAGCATAATCCTTGGGATCTTTGTCCTTAATTCTTGAGCATAATCCTTGGGATCTTTGTCATTAAGGAGGCTTCTAAATCGCACTTAAACCGGCCGCCGTTGCTGAAGATCGGGCCGTTACGGCTTGGGCGAGATTTCCGGGATCGGTCGGGTTTATGCGTTGACAAGCATCCGACTTTCCTCTTCAAGCTCCTTGGCCCATTTCCAACGTAAGGCGGCCCAGTTTTCTATGCACGGCCCATCAGAGTATTTTGGGTCTAACAATTGCATACTTGCATTTTGGATGTTGGATTTGATCTACTTTGTTTGATTCTCTTTGCTTGTTTTCCTTGTGATGCATGATTTATGAGTCCTCTCCAAATGCTTTGGTTGTTGATGTTGCAATTGCATTATATGCATGATTATGAGCACTTGAACATTTGACATTTGGCTTGAACATGTGACCTTTGATTGAGATATATTAAGACCGAAACTATAGACAAAATGTCGGTGAGCTTTTGGCCCTTTTGGGACTATTATTGTACAAGTTCTCTTTTTCACAATGTGTGTGAATCTCTCTTTGCTTGCTAACTCTAGAACTTGCATTATTTTATATTAGCCCATGATCCCTGACCACCCTATATATGTTTTCTTCTGCTTGAAGCCCCTTTGTGCCTTAATTGTCTTTTCTTTGGAAGCTCCACAAAAGCATACCGAGCCTATTTATTCATCCTACCCATCCGGGGATTAGGATAGTTGATTTGTTTTGCTAGAGTGGATTTGAGCCAAGCTTGGGGGATTACATATATTAGTGGTTGGATGTGATTTTTTGTGCTATTTGCCCTTTCTTCTTATTCTATAGTTCAAAAAAAAAAATTGAAAAAAAGAAAAGAAAACAAAAGCAAAGAAGAGAAGAGAAAGAACAAGTAAGGGTTATGTAGTATGGGTGTGAAGGACAGAAATTTGGAATGTAGGATCCTTTTAATCTTGGTGTCGTATAGGCGAATTCCTTTTCCCCGGATTTAGCACCACATGGCCTAAATATATCCTTATATTACTCTTATACCTTGGCCCCATTACAACCGCATAAAGACCTCATGATTTTTGTTATGTACATGGTCTTTAATAGTGGAGATTTATGACACTGTTGCAAGCATATGGTAGTTTAGCATTCAAAGTAGAAAATTGAGAGAAACACAGTCCTAAACACATAAGTGGAGTGACTTTATTTCTGTTTCGTTTGGAGTAGAGGAGCTAACTACGTTTCTGTCATTGGTTGCGAAGCATGCTATGATTGCACTTGTCTTATGTTTGGACTCTCATGATCATTGCTCACTTGTCTCTTGGATGGAAACAACCTTAGCATGTAGATTTATAGGTTGTGTACTTACTTGAGAACAAGCAAGAGTTAAGCTTGGGGGAATTTGATAACATCCATTTCATACATGTTTAGGACATGCATTTAGGCTTTACCTTAGGCTTTTTCATGTTATTATATTGCATTTTCAATTAGTTGCATTATTTTGTTTAGTTTAGATATCTACACTAGTTTTTACGTGTTTTCAGGTAGTTTGATGGACAAAGGAGGTGTTCTACGAGGCATGGACATCGTTGGGGGAAGCTATAATAACTTCTATTGGATTCCTAGGAATTGAACCAGAGTATTATTTATGCGACAACAACTTAATTACTCTTGTGGATTAATAGGTCATCATAGATGTTCTAGGTTTGAGTTGGATTAGCGAAGCGCGACAGTGAATGTTATTTCAGTTTATTCCTAGACTCTAAGTGCGTTAAAGGGTTTGAAGGAGATTAGCTCTATGCGACATCGATTGTTAGTTAAATTCAGACACATTTACTATCATCTTACAAGAGTTAGTAGATTACCATGGATGGCTTACATTCAAATCATTTGGATTGGATTCAGGTGAAGTGTGATTTTATTTACTGAAGCATTGTTGCGGTGATCCTTAACTTTAGACACATTTATCCCATAGATTTCTATCTCTTTTATTTGCTTTATTAGTAATTAGTTTAGTTATAGATTTCTTCCCAATTCATATTTTTACGGCCTAGCTTAATGGTAGAGTTTCAGCTGATATTACATTGGTCTATGTAGGATCGACACTTGACTACTACAACTGATCACGTACACTTGCAGGTAGGTTTTAGCAACATCAAGTTTTTGGCGCCGTTACCGGGGACCATATTATTAATATTAGTTGTCACCTCTTATGGTGAGTCTAGGTCATTATTTTTGCTTTTTTTTCAGGCCATTCAGAAAGAGTCGAACAAATGGATTCAGGTATGTATGAGGTAGATTCTTACTCATTTTTTTCTTCTAGGCTTAATACAAGTACTCCGAGGTATGATTTTGTAAATTCAAATTTGGGTTTCTATAACCCAAAGACTACTAACATCTTCTGTGAGACTTATGAAGCTGCAGATCATGATCATATAGGTTGTCACTTAACTTTGGGGGATGTGATTGAGAGAATTTCAAATTCCTGCAATCCTAGTTGGATGACACCACCACACTTGCTGCTCTAACCTGAGCCTCATAAGTCCATTCAAGATTACATGCTTGATGACTTCATCTTAAGACATGATAGGGAAGTTGAGAAGATTGTTACAACTCTTGATCAAAGTATTAAAATGCTTAATAAGTTTTTAATTATGTTTGACCGTGTAACAACCCAATTTTCAACTCTTATAGGAGTGGTAGACTATTTGCAGACTCAAGTAGGTACATTAACCACACAAAATCAGAAGTTGGAGGGTCAAATTGCTGAGTTGGTTAATCCTGAGTTGCCTACAGAGCCACCTGAAGTGCACTGCATTGAACGTTGCACCGCTCTTTTACTAGGGGTTGAAAAAGAGTGGGATGACTCACACTTGGATAGAAGAGAGCATACCCAGTTGACCAAGGAGGACCCAATGATTGATGAGTTTGAGCTTTCACAGAATGTTACCTCGAATACTAGCACCAATACCTGATGCAGGGTGCAAGAAAAGCTTCCTGATATTTTGCCCGATGTAGCTATGCTACCATAAGCCACATTGGAAATCCAAGACCCGGGGGTGGAAGCTAATCTAGAGAGAAAGGGTCGGAGTATACGGAAAAAAGAAAAGAAAAAGAAGCTCTGCTAACCGGGATCCAATTGAGTCTAAGGAAGGGGATCATGTGATTCTCTATCATCATAAGTCGAGTATGTTTCCGGGAAGCAAGAGCACAAGATGGTCCGGTCCATTCTTCATGAACCGATTTCTTCAAAATGATTTTGTTGAGCTATGGCATAAGAAATAAGGGTACTTTAAAGTGTGTAAGATTTGACTGAAACCTTACAAAGAGCATGGTCCGATTGAGTTGGGTATCATTAACACGTCTGATCCAAATACTTGATATTAATAAAAGGTCAAACTAACGATCCAAAACAAGCGTTTTTTCGAAGGCAATTCAAAGTATATATTTTTTTCTTTCAAAAGGAATAAAAAAACGTTCCCGAGAGTAGTGCACGGACCGTGCACAAAAATGCACAACCAAGACGTTGTTTACAGAAAAATGCACGTTTATAATCTCGCTGGGAAAAAGAACGTTTTGCACAGTCTGTGCAGTGCACTAACAAAATATATATATCTCAAAATATCCAAAATGGAAAACCCAATCTGGAAACGCTCTCTTTCAAACCGAAAAACAAACCCTAAACTGAAACGTCGTCGACCACGATCCAAAGAGTTCCTCACCGGCCTCCACCCCAAATCAAACCAAAGAAACATGGTTCCATACCCATGGATCGCTACTGTGATCTATTGGGGTCACACCTACAATCTCCTCGACAATCTGGAAGGCAAAGAGAGATACTTGAGCAAAAGCGACAACCCTTTTCTAGATGAAGTACGATATCGAAAAGGCTGGTGTCGCCTCTGGAAGTACAACCCCTCTCAACAGAAGACACCGGAGGTCAACTTTACAGCCTGGTATGGGCGGCGGCCTTGCTTCCCCACAAAGTCTGCTAGGAGGGCAAAAGAGGCTCTTATCCCCAAAAGCACTACAAGATCTGGATCGGAAAGCCTACATCGACGCTGGAGCCGTCCCATCTCCACTGGACAAAGAAGCGGCGAGAGAGATGATGAGTCATATTTCAAGGGTTTCTTCCCAGAGGAAGAGATGAGCTGTCCATCGCCACCTTTTGGGAGCTCGGCAAACCCCATGTGTGAAATTCCTTTGTACTCTCCTTATCTCGATTGCTTTAACATGAATCCAATTTGCTATAAATACCACCTCCCTAATGATATAAAAGGTATCCACAAATTTCTTAACTGGCTAAGTTTTTTTCCACAACCCCTTAAGAATACCGAGAGGAGTAGTTTTAATCTCTGCTGGTGTGCTTCCGATCTCTGCTCAAGTAAAAAGAATCACCTGCCTTCGTCCCTGATGGACAAAGGTAAGAAACCTTACTCCACTATTCTATGTACTGAACCCAATCCTAAAAATGATTCACAAGCATCAAAAAACCCTACCAACAATTGTGGAACCCACAATGTCAGTCCTTCATCCTCTAAGGATGAAAACCTTGCTAATCTTGGTAACCCCAAGGCCCCTGTAATCTCAGAGAAGAACAATCAAGGCACACCTGAAGTGAGGCCTAGCTCTCTTTTCTCTAAACTCACCAAAATCAGAGCTAAAGCTCAAAAACAAAAAGAAAACACCCCGATGGGCTATGTGATTGGTAACCCCGTCGAATTCCCAAAGCTATTTGCCAAGCTAAAATCCGATTGGAGATACCTTAAAGGGGAAATTAATTTCTTTGATGGTAACTATGGATGGTTTGAAATTGCCTTTGCCAACCCCATTGACCTTAAAAAAATTGGGAAGGAAGACCCTACCATGTCTTTGGGCAGCTCCTGTTGTTTAAAAAATGGTTCACTGGGTTCAAAACACAAACCGAATCCTATGCTCAACTTGATCTCTGGATTAGAATCCCACAACTTCCTGCTGAGCTTTGTTCAGCAGAAGCTATCAGTCTTATCCGGGAAGAAAACCACATTGGCACCCTAATTAAACTCGACCCCAATACTAACCTGAGGAAATGGGCCAAATTTGGGAGAATTTGCACTTATATTGACTTCAACAACACCATTGAAAATTTTGTTATGATTCCTAATGCAAAAGGAATAGAGGAGAAATTCAATATCTGGTTTGAAGATTGGCCGGAAGGCTGTGGTAATTGTGGCGAAGTGTCCCACTTGTTCAGCTCCTGTCCCCTCAGAAAATTCACACCACCCAAATTCCAAATATCAATTAGAAGAGCAAACCTTCCAAACAAAAATGAGAGTGAGGAGAATGAAACTAATCCAGCAAATGGGGTTGATTGGGTAAAAGTCACATCCAAAAAAGACCCTAAGAAACAACAGGAAGACCTAGAGAGCCATGGAACCAAACCCTACCTAAACAAGAATGGGGGTTTAACCATTGTGTATCAAGACAGCCCTCCAAACCAGGAAATACACAACAAACCTGCCTTCACCTTCTCAGCTGCCCAAGCCACAAGCTCCACAAAGGCCCCACCTACTAAAACAGCCACTAAATCCCCTATCCAAGTACCTCATGAACCTGGGTTCCTCATCAACCCTTCATCCAGCACTGCCCCCATGGATAACAACCTGGTCCATCAAGCTACTGTAACTCCAATTATCATAGCCTCCACCAACTCTTCCACCACAGCTCCACCTATCATAGTCATCTCTTCTGACTCCCAGATCCATGAAGAAAACTTGAAGGCTCCCCAAGATACCAACTCTACAATGTTAAACCAACCAAACAATGCCAACACTGTCCTACCTGACAACCTTTCTGAAAAAGAACCAAAAAACCTGGAAATCCCAAATGATGAAGATGATGAAGAGATGGGCAGTGATTCCACCCCTGATGATGATGGCCTTATGGAGTCTAAGGGTGGGAAGCTGGATGAGAACACCATTGATGAGTTGATCATGGAAGAGGATGACCTCCTTGATGAAGAAGAAGAATACAGCATCAATGACAATGATGAAGAGCAAATCTTCACTGAGGAGGAGATGATTGCTATGATCAATTTTGAACCAGAAAAAGAGGATGAAAAAGAGGCCATCTCTGGTGATTCCTATCACTCTTTGAATTCTGCAAACTCCAAAAACTCTAGCTCATTCATGATCAACAAGCTCAACACTATGAAGGTGCATAACTCGGCCATTTCCACCTCAGGCTCCAGCAAAAGGAAACTCCAGGGAGGGGAAGATGACACTGCCACTTCCATCCTGATGGGGAGTAAAAAACCAAAATTCTGAACCTTAATATGCTATGATTAGAGTAAGAATTCCACACATTTTGGCCACCAATGATAGCCTAAGACTATCCCATTGGTGTGATGTATTAGCAGTAAATAGCACTAAGTCTAGGGTTTATCACCAGAGAAGGTACCCTCAATGTTTTAGTTACAATTTCCTTGTTAACATGTGTGCCCTGAATAGCTGTTGTATGGCTTGGATAATGGCCTTGTACTTAGATTGGATCAACCCTTTTGTTTCTCTTTCTGAGAATCGGTTGAACCCTTTTGTAATCTGGATTATCCCCGTGTCATATCAATATAAGCAGTTATTAATTTCTCTATCGGAATCTAGCAGATACTTTCTCATAGCTTTACATGTTTTATCCTATGATAAGAATTGTAATTGGCCTAAAAGAACCAACCAAAGGCAAAAACATTGCCAGGAAAACACCTTAATAGGAACTACCCATACTAGGGATTGGAACTCTTGTAATTCATATACAGGGAGCTATGGGAAGTATTGGAAGAAATTGATTCAGGATCCAGAAAATCCTCTTAACAGGAAGTTATGGATTGATATCATTTACCCTACTATCAACTATATAATGATCTGCAACACTAGTAAAATCATCACAAAGTCTAACAGCATAACTACTGTGCAGGTTTGTCAACAACAAAGACCCCCAAAGCAAGACTATCATCACAAGAATGATCAAAGGACCAAAATCATTGACTGGAAAAGAAGCTCTCAACAAATACCAACAAGCTTGGAGATGCCAATTGAAACAAGCAAAAGGTCTGGGATCTCACAATGCGAAGGACACCAACACAGATCAAGGACTAACTCAACTAATAGGATTAGTTATTCAAATATGTATTGTTTAGCCAAGGAAATATGTATGTTCATTATGACCCCAAATATGAGGAAAACACAATTGTCATGGAAACATTATTTACAGGATTATAAACCTGCTTCGGAGATTATCTTCAATAATATCCTAAAACCACTTCCCGACTCAAATGACAAACTACATTACAGATGGCAAGAAAAAGCAATTTATATTTCAAACCTCCAAAACAATCTCAGAGTTAAAAACCTCTATAACCAAGGTAATAAAAGGAACCCCAACCATAAGACCACAATATGCAACCACTATACTAGACTAACCAAAATCAAAAGATCATCAACCAAAGTACCTACAGAGAGCATCATATCAGTAGCCCGTAGAACGGCTAAGGTTAAGAAACACCATTTAAAAATGTTTATGAAGAAAACAATCAATTGGCAGTACAACGTGAAACATTATTTACCTAAACAACAAATAGCAAGACCAAGTTCACTTGCGAAACAAACGAGAAGTTTTTAATGAAGATAAGCCTCTGGAATTGTCGCGGTATCAGTCGGAAAAACCTATGGACTGATATTGAAACATTTTGCAAGATTGAACAAATACAGATAATGGCACTTGTGGAAACAAGAACCAACAGAGAACCGGACAAAAATCTTTGGCTTCAAGCTGGTTTTGATACTCTACACTTCTCACCCGCAATAGGGTTTTCGGGTGGTCTCTGCGTTATGTGGAAATCATACCAACTCCAAAATGAAATATGTGAACTTGCTCACATCGACAAAAGATTCATAGCTATCAAATATAAAATCGTAGACAAAAATTTCTGCATGTTGATTATTTTCACGTACGCACCACCAAAAGAGAATGAAAAAAACGACTTCTGGAACCTCCTAACAAACTTCGTTCAGCAAGCACCATTGCCCTGTATAATCATTGGGGACCTAAATGAAATCGAGTTACACTCAGATAAGAAAGGCGGTAGCTGTAACTCACCCGCCAGATTCCAAAGACTTATTGACTTCAGAAACAATTGCGATATGCTTAACATCCCAACACAAGGAGGTTTGTTCACTTGGAGAAAAAACAAAACAGAAGTCAACAACATATACGAAAAGCTAGATCGAACCCTCATCCAAGATCAAATGTTGCAATGGTTCCCCGGTATTTTCACTAAAAACCATGCCTTCTCGACCTCGGATCATTGTCCCATCTCAGTTGAACTTGAAAACCCAAACCCGCTAAAGGGCCAACCCTTTAAATTTGAAAAAATGTGGACAACAAGAAAAGACTTTGAGAACCTAGTTAAACAAGCTTGGAGAATTGAAACACAAGGATCACACATGTATAACCTTGTAAAAAAAACCTTTGCCCTAAATCTTAAAGCAAAAAACTGGAACAAAACTACCTTTGGCAACATATTTAACCAAATCAAAGAAACGGAAGATGAACTCTCCAAGATACAAAAAAATATAATCCTCACCCCGGACCAAAATTTAATCAACAAACAAAACAGACTAATTCATAAAAAAGATTGCCTCCTTTCTTTTCACAAAAAATACTGGAGTCAAAGAGCAAAGATCAAACATGTGAAATCAATTGATTCAAACACAAACTACTTTCATAGAATAGCAAATGGGAGAAGAAGCCGCAAAATCATTCGAGAAATTAGAACACAAGAAGGGACACTTATAATTGGTCTACAAAACATCCGAAATGAAATCAGATCAGATTTTGAAAAAAGATTTAAGAAAGGTACAATCAACAATAATAATCTACAAAATCTTCTAAGCAACATAACTAATGAGGTTACTGACCAGGAAAACACAAGCTTAACAAGTAACATCACCAATGAGGAAGTTAAAAAAGCAATTTTCAACATAGGCAGTGATAAATCACCAGGACCCGATGGAATGTCCGTTATTTTCTACCAAAAGTATTGGCATATTGTAGGACCTCTTGTCACAAAAGCTGTTAAAAGCTTTTTTCACTCAGGAAAGCTTCTTAAACAGATCAATCACACATTCATTACCCTAATACCCAAATGTGATAATCTTAACTCAACAAACCACTACCGACCAATAAGTCTTTGTTCAACAATATATAAAGTGATATCTAAAATATTAACGGAAAGATTAAAACCAATCCTAAACAAACTTATCCATCCCTTACAGGGCGCATTCGTGGAGGATCGAGCTATTCAAGATAATATCCTCATAGCTCATGAAATATTCCACTCCTTCCGAACAAAAAAAAGGGAAAGATGGGTGGGTCGCGATCAAATTAGACATGGAGAAAGCATATGACAAAATAGAATGGACCTTCATCCTTGAGGTCCTCCACAAATTCGGCTTTTCAGCAAAATTCGTAAACTGGATTAAAGAATGTATAGAAACCGTATCATTCTCAGTCCTGGTTAATAATGGGCCAACCGACGTCTTCTACCCAAAACGGGGACTACGACAGGGAGACCCCCTATCACCATTTCTCTTTATCCTTGGAGCTGAAGTACTAGCTAGAAAACTACAACTAGAGGCAAATATCAATGCTAAACAAATAGGGTTTAAAGTAACCCGTATGAGCTCGAATATTCCCTTTTTGGCCTTTGCAGATGATATCCTAATCTTCTCCAAAGCAAACCAAACAGCCTGCCAGAAAATAATATCTATTATTGAAGAGTATTGCTCTATATCAGGGCAATGTGTCAACTATCACAAATCAGCTTTTCAAACAACACCCCACACACCAAATAACACCAAAATCTTAATACAATCCATTCTCAACATTCCAAGCTCTGGAGCCCTTGACAAATACCTAGGATGTCCTATTATCAATGGGAAAGTCAACCAAAATACCTTCCAAGATACGGTTCTAAATACCAATCTACAACTTTCAAAATGGAAAGCTAACACACTCTCCCTTGAAGGAAGAGCAACCCTAATCAAAGCCAACCTAGCAGCAAAACCAAATTACATCATGCAATGCTTCATGCTACCAAAAAACCTACATAACAAACTTGACAAAATTAACAGAAACTTCTTATGGAACAAAGAGCAAACATTCAAACCACTAATAGGCTGGGACAAAATCTGTAAAAACAAATCCAATGGGGGAATTGGAATTAGGAAAACAGAAGATATGAATAAAGCTCTCCAAATGAAACTCATTTGGAAAATCCTGGCTGAACCAAATAACATCTGGGTTAAAATCATAAATGAAAAATATCTGAAAAACTATAATATCCTCAACTATACACGGAAAACCAACCACTTGTGGCAATGGGGGCAACTCCTCAAACTCCGCAATGAATTCAAAACCGGATTGCACTGGCTTATCGGGAATGGATGCTCTATCAATTTTTGGGGGGACCCATGGATACCCAACCTGAAATTAGAAGATTATACCAGACCAAACATCCCCACCAACACAGAAACCAAAGTCAGCAACTTTATCACAAACATAAAATGGAACATCCCTAAATTAAAAAATTTCCTTCAGGATGAGGCGGTAGATATTATTTCAAATATCCAACTCCCTCGTAACGACATTCCTGACCGGCTCTATTGGACGGCCAGCAAGAACGGCTGGTTCTCTACCAAGACCGCCTTTGAACTAATCACAAAACAAACCAATAACTCTAATAACAATTTTGCCTGGTTATGGAAACTGAACACTTACCCCAAAGTCAAAAACTTCTTATGGAAAATATGCCACGACGGCCTACCAACCAAAGCAAGACTAGCACAAAAACATGTGGTTGTGCCGCTTGCTTGCGATTCATGCAACAGCCCGCATGAAGATTTAAACCATTTCTTATTTACATGTCCAAACACACTTAAGCAAATAAAAATTCAAGACCCAGTGATAGGAAACCACATCCAAAAGTTACATACTAATGGGAAAAAACCAATTGCAGTAATCTGTGAACTTCAATCTCTACTGAATAAGAGAGAATGGGAATGCCTTGCAACCACCTGGTGGGGCTCCTGGATTTACAGAAACCAAATTATATTCCAAACAATAAGCCCAAGCAAAATAACTGACTTGACACTATACATTAAGACTCTCATACTTAATTGGAATAAAACAAAAAAAAACTAGAGGATGATAACATCAAACAACAAAAACATAACCCAGTCCAAAGATGAAAAACGAAAAATATCAAATGGGATAAACCATGACCTGGATTCTGCAAAATCAATTTCGACGGATCAAGAGTAACAAGTGGGCAAGTAGGGACAAGTTTTATCATTAGAAACGAACACGCTGATATAATACACATGTCCAACCAAAGATACGGATGCCAGTCCATCATCATGGCAGAAACACCGGCACTACAAAACAGCATTCAAAAGGCCATTTCACTAAATATCAACAAACTTGAACTAGAGGGAGATAATATATGCCTTATTAACTCTATCTTAGGCATTTGGACTTGTCCGTGGGAAATTGAAATGATGGTCGCTGATATCCTCATCGATCTTCATTCTTTCCAGGAAGTCCACATTAGACACGTTTTCCGAGAGGTGAACCGTTCCGCTGATCTTATTGTCAAACTCAGCTTCTCACCCTCGAGATCTGCCTTACAATCCAACCAAGAACTCCGTGTTCTCATCCATCTGGATGCTCTAGGCCGGGCCCGAAACCGCTTCTAGGTCCCGCCTAATTCTTTCCTCATTAAAAATATATATATATATATATCTCAGATTCCAAAAAAAAAAGAGAATGCCTAATTTTTTTTTGAAGTATTAGCAAAAACTACCAGATTCCGAAATGCCGTTTGCAGAAATATCATATTTTAGAAAGTATTGCAAATATGCCATAAAGCTGCAACACTTTTGAAAACCAAAAAGGTAAAATCAAAATAAGTAAAACGGCCTAAGATGCAGTTAAGTGTTAAACGGGTATACGAGTAAGCCTAATTATATACCTGTTCAACCGGTAGCACATCTCATCTTCCCCAATTAATGTTCTCCGCTGAACAACTTTTTTCCTTTCATCCCTGAACTCTTGAAGCGTATTCCTCACAGCAAATCCGAAATCCCCAAAGGCGAGAAGCCCTTTCTCCCTTTGTTCAGCCCGTTGTTAAGCCCTTTTTGAAGCCCTTTCTGAAGCCCTAGATCGACAATGGTGAGGACCACAGGTTTGTAGTCTGCGAACGGCAAAGTGAAGAAGCAGAAGCCGAATGGTTCTACAGAGTCGAAGAGAAGGGTTGAGGAGAGCGCGAATGCGAAGGCGGCTCCAGTGGCGAGGGGCCGAAAGAAGAGAGCCTACAGTTCGTCAGAGGAAGAAGAATCACCAAGTCCAGTCGTTTCGATACAGAAGAAGAAACCGAGAATGGCTGAAGAACCAAAAGCCAAGAGGTCGAGGAAGGAGCCATCGAAGTCGGTTGGCGGGGTTAGTGATCTTCTCTAACTCTTAATTTTCTTGAAAAAAAAAACAAATTTTGTCTGATGCATGCTAAAATTAGGCTTATGTGAAAATGAGAACATGATTTGCTCTGTGATAAACAGAGCACGGAGAGATGTGCAAAATTTATAGTAGCCTAAACTGTTACATCCATATGGCCTGACAAGCGAAATTATTGTCTGACGAAACGAATTATCTTACCTGACAAAGTAAGTTTTAGGGTTTATGTGAATATGAATGTCATATATTTGTTCTGTGGTTAGAATGTTAGAATGTCATAGTATCCTGATTCATGTTGATACAAAGGTGTAAGTTATACTATAGGGTAAAGACTTATCCTCAACAACTTCCATTTGTCCTGGCAAACCGCAATGTAGTCTGACAAGTTATTTTGTATCCTAAAAACATATATCTTTACCTGACAAAGTAATATGGTGCCTCTCTTTTATGTGAATATGAAAGTCATTCTTACCTGTCATGTATATGTGAATGTAATTCATTACAGATAAGTTACAAGTGGCATTCTGAGGAGTTGTTTTTCGGTCGGATAAATCAGAACTCACGGCTTCAGTATCTTTCTCTTATCGAGAACACACTAACTCGAACAGACTGGCAGACAGTTATGCAGGGGCCCTTTGGCCCAATAATCAAAATAATGAAAAACATGAAACTGTCTGCACAACTGATTCACCATGTCTTGTTTAGGCAACTGGACACAAAAAAGCAGTTTGAGACATGGTATGATCTTGGTGGACAACCATGTAGGTTTTCAATAGAGGAGTTTAGGCTAATAACAGGACTGAATTGTGGGATGCCCGATGAGGAGGACAGTATGCAGGATAAGAATGCAGTGTTTGAATTTTTTGGGGTGAGGAGTATTACTATTGCTAACCTTTTAAACAAGTTCGTATCCTATCGGGAGGACAATGTATATAAGATGAAGATGGCCTTGTTGTTAATTCTTGAGGGTGTTGTACTTGGGGGTGATAAGAAGAGGAAGGTCAAACCCTTTCATGTCAAACTGACGGAAGACTTAGATCGTTTCAATAATTTCCCATGGGGTAGGAGTGCATATCTTGACCTTCATCAAAGTCTGGCTTCTGCTTTGGACACAAGAATAGAGACAGTTCAGGCTGCACTTGCAGTTTCAGACAATGCCAGAGCAGGATACACCATACGGGGTTTCCCGATGGTGTTTCAGGTAATGTGTTAGTAGTTGAGTATGTAAAATTGAGAAAGGTTAATGCCTCTGTTCATAATTGTGGATTAATTCCAATTCTGTTTGTTTCAGATATGGTTGTATGAGGCAGTGCCCCATATTGGCAGAACATTTGCCCAAAAGCTTACTAAAGTTGTGCAGCCCCGAGGTGTGAGGTGGCTTAAATCGAGTAGGCCAGGCTTGGATGCGATTTCTGATGCCCTAGAGGGGAATTTTCCTGCTAAACAGATCCTTGTTGAGGAGGACTGAGAGGACTTGGGAGAAAGCTGTTATTTCCCGGAGGAGGAAGGACACAAATCCTTGGATGAGATTGTTAAGCACTTGAAGCCCAGAAGGAAAAATGCTGGTAAAAAGGCCAAGGGAGTTGGTAAGGGAGGGCAAGCTGGAAACATTGAGGATTTCGACCCAAGGCAAATTATGTGTTGTTTGAATGAATTGCATGAAATGATGCATGCTCTAAGGGAGGAATTTATTGAGTTAAACAAGTTCATAAGAGCCAAAGCTCCTAGAACAGGGGCATCTTCATCCAGTGATCAAGACATCAGTACACACCAGGAGCTCTCTAGGGAGGTTAACAGTGATAATGAACCCAACATCCCCTAACACCAGCAGAGCATGAGGAAGGCAAAGACGGAGTCTGAGGCAAATGATGAAGAGGAAAAGATGAAGTCTGAAGATGACGAAGACAATGACTCCAAAGAGGAAGAGTCCGAAGAGACTGAGACTGATGAGGTATGTATGCCCAAAACTTTTAGTTGTTATATGTACAGTTCAGTCCAGATGTACATATTTCATTCCATTTGTGCACATTTCAAACCATATATCATCGTTTCAGTAAAAAGTTCAGTCCATATATGTATTCAGTCCATATATGCACATTTCAGTCAATTTGAGCACAATTCGAAAAATATTTGCTTATTTCAGACCTTATATCATCGTTTCAGGAGACAATGGATGAAGAGCCAAATGTTGGTGAAATAGTTGTGTATGATGCAGGTAATGTAGGTGGTCAGAAAGAGGCGGGTGAAGATGTCGCAATAGTAGATGAGGAAGAAGAGCAATGGGATGCAACAGATCCACTGTCAGTTCTTGTCCAAACTTGTACAATACTACATGCAGATGAGAAGCTGGTTAATGAGGCAACACCGCAAGATGTGGAGGGACTCATCAATGAGTTGGTTAATGATGGGACTGTGGTGGCAACACAAGTTGAGGTGGCAACAAAAGCAGTGTCTGATGAGGGTGTGCATGACGGAGTTGTGGAGGAAGTAAAGGAAGCTGTTGTGAAGGGAGGAAGCAAGGTTGATGACGGAGGTGTTGATGTTGAGGAGGTAGCAAAGGGAGCTGATGTGGAGGGAAGGACCAAGGTTGATGACCAAGTTGTGGAGGAACCGAAGGGAGATGTCGAGGGACAAAACACTGTTAATGAAGGAGTTATGGAGGAATCAACGGGAGATGTTGTGGAGGGAGGGATGAAGCTTGATGAGCTAGGTGTTGAGGCGCGGACTGAAATACAAGGTGAGAAGGTATCACTGGCTGATTTTGATGACGTGGGGGGTGATGAAGGGGGGGCCAAGGAGTCCAAAGTGCCGAGGAAGGGCAGACCAAGGAAGGGTAGCCAAGTTCCGAACAAGACATATCCAACTCGCACTCGCGAAGTTTCCGCCAAGGTAAAATCACCCTACTGCAATGTGGATGAGCAGAAATTGGCAAAAAAGATTACCAAAAATAGCAAGGTGGAAGGGATGACAGAGTTGGTAAAGTGGATGTAGAGTGAGAGGTTAGTGACTTATCCACTTTACTCAATAAGGAATTGATGAAATGAATGTCAAAAACTTTTCTGGCCTGACTTCTAGAATTCTGACCGGAAATTGATTCTTTGTGGACTGACTAACTTATATATAGCCTGTATATGTACTAATATATATATATATATATATATATATCCTTGTTTAATATTCAAATGAATATGTACCATCATGCAGTATTGAACCCCAAACTGGACCGGCCGGGTAATCATTGGACAAGGAGTTCTTTGAGATATTGTTTGCCCCAAAGAACTGGTTGGGCGGTTTGGTAATATTCCAATGCATTATTTGAAAATAGTATGCATGTGTAAAATAGTTTCGAGTTGATAGATTAACATTGTTGCACCATTATAGCATATGGAGCAAATGATGTTCCTTTATCGTCAAAGGATTTCAGAGGATCCACAGCGGTTTTCGAAGGTGGTTGTGCTTGACCCATATTGGCAGAACTATGTGCAACGGGAATTCGAGTGCTTCCAGATAAATTCTCCACGTAAGGGTAAGGATGAAATGTTGTCATACATGATGGGTTCATGTCCGGGAGAGTATGGGAAGAGATGGGATGATGCGGAACGCATATACGCGTGCTTCAATATCGAAAGGAAGCATTGGTTTGCCTTAGAAATTGATCTATGCGACTGGTGTGTGACGGTTTATGACTGCAATATGGATCTGTACAAAGACAAGGAAATTTTCGATATGATCCGCCCCATCGTTGAGACTGTTCCAAGATATGCCAAGATGTACGAGCCACTAGAAAAGAGATGTGAACCGTTATTGGACAATCCAATGTCGGTGTCCCGTCGTCATAACCTTAAGCAGAACAAGCGCGGGTAAGTATACATGTATTTATGCCCAAATAAATCCTTATCAAACTACAATTGATATACATTCTAACGTGTTTTGTACATCGTGCAGAGGAGATTGTGGGGTCTACACCTTGAAGTACATTGAGTTATTGATTCTCGGCATGTCAAACTTGGATCTGTCGTCGGACAAATTCATAGATGCACATAGAAGTCAAATGGCTCATAGTATTTTTAGATGTTGTT
Source organism: Rheum nobile (assembly GCA_027886185.1). NCBI lineage: Eukaryota > Viridiplantae > Streptophyta > Magnoliopsida > Caryophyllales > Polygonaceae > Rheum > Rheum nobile. The sequence continues at coordinate 6,925,400 of WOAB01000559.1, forward strand.
GGGATGGTCTTTAAGGACTTTTGATGTAATGTGGTGATTGCATTGTGTTGTTGGGAAACATTTGGTGGGGTTAGATTTCGAATAAAACCAAAGAGGGGGGGAAATTGTGACTTAAGTCATGCCAGATTACGGATTTACAGTACATATTCACATTTGTCAGGTTGTTTTGATATATCTATTTCAAATTCATCATTTCCAGTTATTGCAAATCATCGTACAAAAACTCCCACATTGAAACCTAATATTTCCTACATTTAAAGGGTTTGGAAATCGAAAAATAGCCTGTAAAAAGGGAGGGGGTAAAGTACACATTATAAATTTACAGTATATATTTAGCTTTGTCAGGTCATTTTTTAGAAATCTTATTCTAGGTCATCCCATGACTTATGGCGGAACTGGAAGAAACATCACAATGGTAAATAACCGTAGGAAAAGACAACGTTTTTAAGTGGTTTTGAAACCGAAGCTTTGTTCTACATATAAATGGTTATGAAACCGAATAAAAACATGGTACAAAAACAGTTAAAAAGGTTACAGGGTTTATTATTTGAAAATAGCCTTGAAAAAGAGGGGGGTTAAAGTACACACTAACCTAAATTTGTGCTACATGTCAACGGTTATGAAACCGGGAAAAAAAGGTACAAAACCGGATAAAAACGGTAAAAAACAGTTAAAACTGGTTTTCACCGCGGGGTTAGTTCTTGCGACCATATTAATTTTGGTTTTTTTTACTTACGTCAGTCAACAATATTGACTTACAGTACGTATTTTTCTTTGTCAGGTCATTTTGTAGACATCTTATTCGAAGTCATTTAATGGTAATTAACCGTAGGAAATCTTATTCAAAGTCACCCTTTCCAATGCATATCTTATTTGTCAGGCAAGACTACGGATTTACGTCAGTCCACAAAAGCGAATTACAGTGCTTATTGATGTTAGTCAGGTCATCTGTAGAAATCTTATTCAAAGTCATCCAATGGTAATTAATCGTAGGAAAATCTTATTCAAAGTCATCCAATGACATTATCGTCTTCCCACTTGACATGAAATATTAATTCCTACGACATTAACATACCATACCAAATATACTATCTCATAACCTACTGACTATATATAGTCACTATATGTCATTATCATCTTCCTACTTGACATACGTATCATAAAACAACAAAACCTCCTAAATACTACACTGTATTACATTGTCACTAAACTAGATTCCTTCATCAGATACTAATTATGTGCGGAGGAGACAGATGATTCCGGGCCGTCACGCTGCAGAAGTTCATCAACAACATCTTGGGTGATAAATATGTTGATGAGAGCAACGGTTCTACCTTGGGCGGCAAGGGCGACAGCGTCTCCGCGGTGCTGTAAGGCCCTCAAGGTACGAGGCCCGCCATGGGGGGGAACTACTTCGAAGAAGTAAGAGGCGCCTAGATCGGAATCGTTAAAATAAAATAGTTGGTTCAGTAACCCATGGATTTCCCGTACCCTTTCAGCATGGGCCCTCCAGTTTTGCCTCCGTCCGCCTTGGTAGACATGGGTGGAAATCATGGCATCTTGTCCCCTTGAAGGGATGAGTCTCCCTCCGGTGTGGACAGTTGTGTAAACGAAGTGATCATTAAGGTCCCATTCATGGTTGTCAGGCTCATAAGCCATGGAAACAAAAGAAGCACGAGAACGGAAATTAGAGTTGTTAGGGTGATTCGAAGATGTTTTTGGATTAGGAAATTCGAAAAGTTTTTGTAGCGGATTGTGGATGAGGAAGAATGTGGATGAGGGGGTATATAAATAGTTGTTTGGGTTGGTGGCGGTTAGGGTTACATTCATGAGGGTGATTAAAAAATTCGAAAAATAAAACAACAGAACCTGTACAAAAACAGTTAAAAACGGTTAAAAACAGTTAAAACAGTTTATAACCGCGGGGTTAGTTCTTCAGACCAAAGCTTTATTCTAATTGTTAAATAAGTCAGTCCACAATAGATATTTACAGTACATATTGATATTTGTCAGGTCAATTTGTATAAATCTTATTCCAAGTCATCCCACGACTTATGGCGGAACTCGAAGAAACATCACAATGGTAAATAACCGTAGGAAAAGACAACGTTTTTAAATGGTTATCAACCGAAGCTTTGGCAATAAGCTATTTTAAAGATGGGGTTAACTAGTTTTCGAATAAAACCGAAGCTTCGGCAATAAGCTTTGTCAGGTTCTTCTACTCTCTTACAGTATGTAATATCTTTTGTCAGGTCATGATGAAGAAATTTTATTCAAAGTCATCCTTTCCAATGCATACCCGATTTGACCCCTCTTAATTTTTAATTAAATATCGTGTGATCCCTCAACTACCCGTCATTAACTCCGTTATCCACTCATCCTTGTGTATAAATAGCGTTCTTGCCTTGTCTCAACCCCTCACATTTCCTGTCTCAAACTCCTCGCACTCCTCTCTCATTTCGAAAAAAATCTCTTGCAACATGGCCGACTCGAACGTTTTCCTGCAAGTGTACTGGGATGGGAAACTATCGCCATCGACCGGGGTGATGGCCCTATTGACTACGCACGAGTATAGGGGAAGGAGAACCCAACTCCTCAAAGTTCCAGCCAACAAGATGGACATCTGGTACGTCCATGGTCAGATAAGCATGCTCTCTCCCGGTTCAAAATCCTTAGTTTTTGAACAGGTCCCATCAGCCGCCAGCTGTTTCTTCAACTGCTGCAGACACAGTCCGACTATGACGACCATGCCCGCCTCGGCGAGAGGGTCGCCGGCGTCAAGGTGTATGTGGTGCTGGACACTCCAGATCTTTCTCTGGCCCAGTGATGATGGCCGTGGGGATGTTTTGTAATTTTTTTTGCTGTTTTTATGGTGTTTGGTATGGTTGTTTAGGGATGTAATGCTAGCATTTCAGGACAAAACGTTTATGTTTGTTATGGTTGTTTTGTAATGAAGATCCTAAACGTTTATGTTTGTTATGGTTGTTTTGTAATGAAGATCCTAAACGTTTATGTTTGTTATGGTTGCCCGTAATCTCGCATTTACTACTTTGACTATTTTCATTTCAGGACAAAACGTATCATGGTCATACTAAACGTACTATTGTTTAGGGCAAAAAGAGTAAAATTCAGAGCAATAACATCGAATATGTGTACATGAATATTCATGACAAATGAAATATATTCAGGAGAACCCGCGTCTAATGGCAGAGTACTAACAACATGTGGTAATTGTATTTGAAATTGTGATGACAATTCAAGGATGTTTTCAAGGAAATTGGTGATTAATTCAAGAAATATTCATGTTTTACCTGCAGAAAACCCTCGTTTTATAAACAAGGAACCATAATACATTGTCTTGGTAAACATACGGTTATGAGTAGTTATCATAATTTAACCAACAAGGTTACAAATTAAACAACGAAGACAACAAGTAACACCACAAGTACCACCACACCAAGTACAACTTTCAAAACGAAATTTTCTGTTTTGATATTCATAATGTCATTCATTGAAGTCGGTTGTTGGTAGATAAGATTTGCCGAGTGGTTGCCCCGTGTTCTTCAACAACTCTTACGCTTTGATTGGACTCATTGGCGTGGTTATTATAAGCTTGACCATCCACCCATTTGAAGTATTTGCAATCGTGCCCTGCCTAAGGTTTAATACAAAATTCAACCAATCACTAATTAATTCTAAATGAAATCCCAATTTAAAAGCATATGTCGCAACGAAATTTGACATTCAACAATACCTTCCATAATGGACACCCATAGAACTGTTTTCCCGAATTTTGAGTGTGTTTGTATGTTGTATTGTTGCAGGGAAGCCATGGAAGCATTTTTGAGTTGATGATTCACCAGCTGTGTGCCCTCTCCTCCACGAATTTGAATTGGCAGATGATCTTCCTTGTGTCCAGCCGTTTGTCATCCTACAATGTCGGGCAACTTTCGAAGACGGTGTTTCTCTTTCGACTCTGCGTTGTTCTTTGTTTTTCCTTCTGTGCCAATTTTCGATGATGACGGTGTTCCTCTTTCGTGCCCTCTCCAGAAGAGGATATTCCTTGTGCCCATACTTTGTTTTCTTGTTTTTATTAAAGAAAGAGAAATGAAATGAAAGTTCAATGCCTGATGTGATGTGTGTCAGGTCAACATCTTTTTCTTATATGCAGAGTGCAGTCCAAAAAATTCAAGCGTTGTTGACACCGTTTACAAATACGTAAAAAACTGTGTATAAGCTTCCACCTTAAAACCAAAAGAGTATGAAATGGGTTTTTAAAATGTACAAAAAACTTCCACATTTACAGTTTTTCAAAACTAAAGGGACCCTAAAATGAAAATTTAATTGGGTTTTTAAACTATTTCAAGAGGGATAAGATACTCTCTATTATTTGCAACTACGGCGGCAACGATTTGACGCAGTCAGGCAGTATTAAAGTCGTACAAGACGTTTGCTGCTTTGTCAGGCCATAATAAGTACACAAACATCGGCTTTTGAATAAATCTTCAGCTGACGTCATCCTTATCCTTTCCACTTAACTCTTCTAGGGTAAGTTTTCAGGTTGTCACTTAATGTTGTATTTGCAATGAGTTATTTTGAATAGGTAAAATAATATAACGGGGCCAATTTATTTAATAGATTTTATTATCAGTAAAAATAATCAAGTTTTTTCAATGAAAATAATTAATATTATTGAATATAAATAATTAATATTAGTCAATTATTTAGTAATTATGAGGCGCATTAGCAATTTTCAATTAAGAGGAGCGATTATGAAAAAATAAGTAGATCAATTTTGCTGGAATGGATGAAACGTTGGGTTTTAAGATGGAATGAAAATGTTCCTTCAGCTTGGAATGGCCCATTACACAATGAGTGAAATAAATTTAAGTTTTCAGATTGACATGAAAATCGTACCAAACGAGGTCTTAATGCTTTTCCCAGGCTCTGGAGCAAGGTTCTTAAAAATACTTCAATGCTCGCACTTTCTTCTCTACATACTCAAAATTTGCCCTGACAACGTAGTTATAAGCCTTGCAAACAACCATATGTCGACTGACGATTAATGCTTGTTCTGTTTCTGAGATATGTAACATCGTACTAGTTTTTACCTTTTCGGGTTTCTCAGGCATTATACAAATTGTTACAGTACGTATTCAGGTTTGTCAGGTCACTTTGAAATAAGAGGGTAAATTTGAAATTTTTCATTCCGATTTGACCCCTTAAAAATTTCACTAAAAGTACACCCTTACTTTGCCCAAATCTTTTCTACCAAGTCTCTTCAAATACTCACCGGTCCATTATCAAAGTTCTCTACCAAGGATCTCCAACACTCTCACTTTCCCAAATAGTCCCACTCCCACGTTCTTCAAATAATCCCTCTCTATACTCTAAATTCATGGCGGGAGAACATCACATTGTGACTGGGACATACTTATACGTAAATGAACTGCTTCAATCTGCCCGTGAAGTGAAGGATCATGTTAGAGGCCGGAAGATGACCGAGGCCGAATTCCAGGAGTAACAATCGCAACATTGTGGCCAGAGATTTGGAGTTAGTAAGTTTAATTAAGGATTTGCGCCGCCTCGGGCAGGAGCTTACTGCTGTGAGTCCGGAAGGGGCTCAGACCGAAGAAGAAAAGGCCCGGATCAAGCTAAAGCTTAGACTGGTAAGGCTTTTGTTGTATATTTTCTTCCTATGTGCAAGGGTCGTGCCTACGATGCTTAATTTGTGTTTCTGCAGACTGAATGGGACACCAACCTTCACTGAGCTCAACATAAAAAGGGTGTTGGACCATGCTCAGTCGCTGGAGGGAAAGCTGAAGTCCCGATATCTATCTTGATGGGATAATGTTTCATAACAATGTAGTTTCTGAGTATGTGTGCATAAGTGTTTTTAATGTATGAACTTGCAATGCTAGTTTTTTTGTTCTTTTGTGTGTGGAATGCCATGTGAAGGGCACGTTTTGTTTAAAGTTGAACAACGTAATATAATGCTTCTGTTTATAAGGTTCAGACCATGTTGGAGTTTTACAGGACGTATTGTGAATTTACAGGTCGTATTTATGTATTACGTTTGTCAGTACAACTTCGCACCTGATTCTAGGGTTCTTATGAAGGTTCATTTATAGACTTCGCAACTGAAATGGGTTCGCAGATGATTGTGTTTATTCACTAGGTTTTGTAGATTCCTTTGTCAGACCATGTTAGGCGTTTACAGGACGTATTGTGGCTTTACAGGTCGTTTTGTATGTATAAGGTTTTCCTCGAGCAAATGAGTATGTGAGGACATAAGCGTTGTTTTACACGGTGTTCTACAGTCTTATGGTTGTCATTTATAGGGTTTAACACTGACTCATCTGAGAAGTCATCAACTCTTAACCCAAAGATGATGACAGGACAAAATGCAACGTTTGCAGAGAACCTAAGAACTTTGTCAGTACAACTTCGCACCATGATTGTGTTTATTCATTCGGTTTTTTAATACCTTTGTCAGACCATGTTAGGGTTTTACAGGACGTATTGTGGCGTTACAGGTCGTTTTGCATGTTTTAGGTTTTCCTCGAGCAATGATTATCAGGACATATACGTTGTTTACAGGGTGTTCTACAGTCTTATGGGTTCTCCTTGTGAGGAGTTTACCACTGACTCATGCTGACAAGTCATCAACTATTAAGCAAAGATGATGACAGGACAAAATGCAACGTTTGCAGAGAACCTAAGAACTTTGTCAGTACAACTTCGCACCTGATTCTAGGGTTCTTATGAAGGTTCAAGATGACAAGTAAATCTTAAGCAAAATATTTAATTTATGTACTTTGTATATCATCCAAAAGGAAGCCCCACAAAAAAGAGGTGTGGTTTACGCCTATATAGACTTAAACCATACATCTTTTCCATGAAACACCCACAACAACATTTACTAGCATAAACACCCAAAAACAACAACATGGTGACAATTGTAAACCAAAAAAAACTAACCCATTCTCTTCCTATGATTGTCCATCATCAGTCCTTCTCCTCCTACAGTACTGCTTGTTGTGGCCTTGGTTGCCGCAATACGAACACCGCCTCCTCCTAGTATAGTTCCCCTCCCACGTCGCCCTGTATCGGTTAATTCGTGGCCTTCCAGGAGGACGTTTTACATTTGGTGGACAGCATGGAATGGATGACACGGCTTCAGGAATTGACCATCGGCCTGTGGGAGGAACAAGATGCACAGTTTCCTTGTACACTTCTCTCACGCACTCGTTCTTGAACATGGGATGGACGAGATCAGTGAGTCGCACTCCCCTATCACTTGCAACCGCTATGGCATGAGCACAAGGAACTTTATCAATCTGGAACATGTTACAATCACATGTACGAGCATTAAGGTTCACCGAGTATCTACAAGTTCCTACCATGACCTCCGCTTCAAACTGGCTTAGTCTTCGAACACTCATCTTTGCTGCCCTTCTGTAGTTCACCTCTACCAGCGTGTACACAGAGGGTGACAAGTATTGGTCCCAGTTTGAGGCCGCTTCCCTTCTTTGACAAAACCATTTAGAAATGGTCTCAACAATCGCATCAAACAGAGCAAGAATAGGCCACTGACGCTGTGTTTTCCACAAGCCATTGAGACACTCGGCGTTGTTGCTTGTCATGATGTTAAACCTGTTCCCATGAAAATGCGCTCTCGCCCAGTTTTCAACTCCAGCTTCTTTTAGATATTGACCAATCTTTGGAGATGCAGCTGTTATTTGAGCAAACTGATGATTGAACTCAGCTACTGTGTAAGCATGAGCAGCTTTTTTGAATATGCCGAAGAGGTCTTGCCTACCAAACTTCCTCTTGAAGTTTTGGTATATGTGATATATGCAATATCCATGCTTGGCGAAACGATAGCTATTTCTCAGACCCTTCCCAATGCTAAGATGACGATCAGACACGAAATACAACTCGGGATGATCAGGAACAACAAGCCTCAATTCACTGAAGAAAAATGACCATGCATCATCGTTCTCACTATTAACAACGGCAACAGCAAGGGGATATATTTGGCCGTTTCCATCTTGTGCCGTTGCCAACAGAAGTATCCCCTTGAACTTGGCTGAGAGGTGAGTGCCATCAACTGATATTACCTACACACGCAGAACTATTTTCTCAGATGTTGCCCTGACAACAGAGTTATAAGCTTTGAAACTACGGTATATAGCCTGACAAAATGACAAATTGACTATTTCTCAGATGTTGCCCTGACACACGCAGAACTATTTTCTGTTTGTCACATATTCAGTCATATAGTAGATTTACCTGACAAAGTAACTATATCTCCTGACGTAACAACATCACGACTGAATACTGACCTTTTTCAGATGTGGCGCTGCCCTTATCCATGGACCTAAAGTCCAGAAGACGTACTTGAAGCGTTGCTCAGCATCTCTGACTATTCTCGTGTATGTTCCCGGATTAGATTTCTGTAACATGTGCATGTAAGAGTACATTGCCTTGTAGCTATCCGCAGCTGTACCATGTGCCATGACCTGGGCGAAGAGCCGCGCTCGATTGGCTTTAGTAGCTTGTCCTTATCCCTTGCTGTAACATGAAATCCTGAATTTCTGAAGCAAGTAGGCCTTTACGGCCGTTTAAAAACCTGAGATGTAACGAAGTGAATCAATACATGCATTCATATTGGCCTTTGATCACAAATATATTCAAATGCAAGAACCATACTTGTGAAGTACTTTATCGGCAATCAGCCGAGAAGTTGCTCCTTTGTGGTGATTGTGGTTTACTCTCATGCCACAGGTATGATCCGCCATATTGTCGCACCATAAACAACGACGTTTTTCGATACAATGAGCCACGACAAAAAAACTTGCATTTGTCGTCAACGCACGCAACTTCATAATTGGACTTATCGGACCTCTTCACACGCATCTCATAGAAGTTTTCCATTGCCAGGGAGAAGAGTGCAGCTTTGAACTCTTCCTTACAATTGAAGAGTTGACCAACCTTCATTGTTGGATATGAGGACTTGTTTGCACTTGTTTCCTCATCTTCAACTAACATTTCCATCTCCGCTGGATAGTACCTCTTTTGAAGCACTCTAAGCATGTCTTCATCAACATCAACCTCTTCTTCTTTATCATCCTCTATTTGCTCCTCGTTCTGTGTTCCCTCAATGCCATTAATTTCTTCCCACACATCATCTAGACCAACTGTATTCACATCATCCCCTGAAGCATACCCTAACCCTTCCACACCATCAACACAATCATCATCACCTGATTCATAATAGCCCTCATAGTCAAAGCCATCTTCTATTTCATCCTCCAAAGAAACTCCACTGTTGGCATAATCAGTCATAGCCTGCTTCCCTTTGTTTCTGGATGTAGCACCTTCAATGTCCTCATCATCGCTGCTCAATGATATAATGTCTTCCACTATCAGGGGACAATTTCTCTTGTATTTCCCCCTCACTTCATCCCTTTTTAATCTCCTTAACTCTGCATCGTTGTCAGCTTCAATAATTTCATCAATCGACCTGACATCTGTGTGAGGTGCTCTGTCTTGTTTAAAAATGACCTGAAAAAGTCTTTATTATCTTGGCTCTGGCTCTGAGTTCGTGGTGGAGCTGTTGAAGGAAGAGTACGATGTTCAGCCCTTTCACTTCGAATCTCTTCCTTCTTTAAAAGGTTGGTGTACAACGCAATATTCCACTTTGCTGAATTTTCTCCACATATGTTCAAGAACTTGAACGCAGCAAGATCGTCGTCATCATTTATAAAGATGGGTGTAAGTTCTGGTTTATTTTCATAAGCGTATTGCACAATCAATTTTTCTTCATCAAATGGGTTCTTCTCAGTCCATTTGTTGCGCAGTGTAGCCAAGTCCATGTCAGGGGAAAGCAACATGGCTTTCACTATTCTATCACCCTCATACAACCACCTTTTCCTTGTTCTTTCCATTCTCCACCACTGATGAACGTCACATACACTAGTTTCGAACCTACAAATAATAAGGTTTTTGAACTTCACGTATACAGAACAGAGGGGGAAAATTGATTGTTTTTCAGGAGAATTTACTTACCCATTCAAGCTGTATTTGCAAGCGTCAGGTGTTAAATATCAGGTGCGAAATATCTCACGTGTAATAACTGGTCAGGCTGCTTTAAGTTCTCCAGGAATATTCAGGGATTTTTTCAGGGGAGGTTAGCTGGAGGGATTAAAGGTTGAGGGAGGCCAGATTTTTGGAGGGAAACTTGCCCGCCAATTCGAAGTCCACTTTGCTGAAATTTTTTCACACTGATGTGATGCCTCTGTCCACCGGCGGCTTCAACCTCATTAAGAGAGATTAACCCTTTCTTTTATATTTTTTAGACATAATATTAGCCAGCTTTTACCCATTTTCTATTTAAACAAAAGCTAATTCCACACTCCA
>WOAB01000560.1:0-23156 GCA_027886185.1 Rheum nobile
CAAAGTCTGCTAGGAGGGCAAAAGAGGCTCTTATCCCCAAAAGCACTACAAGATCTGGATCGGAAAGCCTACATCGACTGGAGCCGTCCCATCTCCACTGGACAAAGAAGCGGCGAGAGAGATGATGAGTCATATTTCAAGGGTTTCTTCCCAGAGGAAGAGATGAGCTGTCCATCGCCACCTTTTGGGAGCTCGGCAAACCCCATGTGTGAAATTCCTTTGTACTCTCCTTATCTCGATTGCTTTAACATGAATCCAATTTGCTATAAATACCACCTCCCTAATGATATAAAAGGTATCCACAAATTTCTTAACTGGCTAAGTTTTTTCCACAACCCCTTAAGAATACCGAGAGGAGTAGTTTAATCTCTGCTGGTGTGCTTCCGATCTCTGCTCAAGTAAAAGAATCACCTGCCTTCGTCCCTGATGGACAAAGGTAAGAAACCTTACTCCACTATTCTATGTACTGAACCCAATCCTAAAAATGATTCACAAGCATCAAAAAACCCTACCAACAATTGTGGAACCCACAATGTCAGTCCTTCATCCTCTAAGGATGAAAACCTTGCTAATCTTGGTAACCCAAGGCCCCTGTAATCTCAGAGAAGAACAATCAAGGCACACCTGAAGTGAGGCCTAGCTCTCTTTTCTCTAAACTCACCAAAATCAGAGCTAAAGCTCAAAAACAAAAAGAAAACACCCCGATGGGCTATGTGATTGGTAACCCCGTCGAATTCCCAAAGCTATTTGCCAAGCTAAAATCCGATTGGAGATACCTTAAGGGGAAATTAATTTCTTTGATGGTAACTATGGATGGTTTGAAATTGCCTTTGCCAACCCCATTGACCTTAAAAAAATTGGGAAGGAAGACCTACCATGTCTTTGGGCAGCTCTGTTGTTTAAAAAATGGTTCACTGGGTTCAAAACACAAACCGAATCCTATGCTCAACTTGATCTCTGGATTAGAATCCCACAACTTCCTGCTGAGCTTTGTTCAGCAGAAGCTATCAGTCTTATCCGGGAAGAAAACCACATTGGCACCCTAATTAAACTCGACCCCAATACTAACCTGAGGAAATGGGCCAAATTGGAGAATTTGCACTTATATTGACTTCAACAACACCATTGAAAATTTTGTTATGATTCCTAATGCAAAAGGAATAGAGGAGAAATTCAATATCTGGTTTGAAGATTGGCCGGAAGGCTGTGGTAATTGTGGCGAAGTGTCCCACTTGTTCAGCTCCTGTCCCCTCAGAAAATTCCACACCACCCAAATTCCAAATATCAATTAGAAGAGCAAACCTTCCAAACAAAAATGAGAGTGAGGAGAATGAAACTAATCCAGCAAATGGGGTTGATTGGGTAAAAGTCACATCCAAAAAAGACCCTAAGAAACAACAGGAAGACCTAGAGAGCCATGGAACCAAACCCTACCTAAACAAGAATGGGGGTTTAACCATTGTGTATCAAGACAGCCCTCCAAACCAGGAAATACACAACAAACCTGCCTTCACCTTCTCAGCTGCCCAAGCCACAAGCTCCACAAAGGCCCCACCTACTAAAACAGCCACTAAATCCCCTATCCAAGTACCTCATGAACCTGGGTTCCTCATCACCCTTCATCCAGCACTGCCCCCATGGATAACAACCTGGTCCATCAAGCTACTGTAACTCCAATTATCATAGCCTCCACCAACTCTTCCACCACAGCTCCACCTATCATAGTCATCTCTTCTGACTCCCAGATCCATGAGAAAACTTGAAGGCTCCCCAAGATACCAACTCTACAATGTTAAACCAACCAAACATGCCAACACTGTCCTACCTGACAACCTTTCTGAAAAAGAAACAAAAAACCTGGAAATCCCAAATGATGAAGATGATGAAGAGATGGGCAGTGATTCCACCCCTGATGATGATGGCCTTATGGAGTCTAAGGGTGGGAAGCTGGATGAGAACACCATTGATGAGTTGATCATGGAAGAGGATGACCTCCTTGATGAAGAAGAAGAATACAGCATCAATGACAATGATGAAGAGCAAATCTTCACTGAGGAGGAGATGATTGCTATGATCAATTTTGAACCAGAAAAAGAGGATGAAAAAGAGGCCATCTCTGGTGATTCCTATCACTCTTTGAATTCTGCAAACTCCAAAAACTCTAGCTCATCATGATCAACAAGCTCAACACTATGAAGGTGCATAACTCGGCCATTTCCACCTCAGGCTCCAGCAAAAGGAAACTCCAGGGAGGGAAGATGACACTGCCACTTCCATCCTGATGGGGAGTAAAAAACCAAAATTCTGAACCTTAATATGCTATGATTAGAGTAAGAATTCCACACATTTTGGCCACCAATGATAGCCTAAGACTATCCCATTGGTGTGATGTATTAGCAGTAAATAGCACTAAGTCTAGGGTTTATCACCAGAGAAGGTACCCTCAATGTTTTAGTTACAATTTCCTTGTTAACATGTGTGCCCTGAATAGCTGTTGTATGGCTTGGATAATGGCCTTGTACTTAGATTGGATCAACCCTTTTGTTTCTCTTTCTGAGAATCGGTTGAACCCTTTTGTAATCTGGATTATCCCCGTGTCATATCAATATAAGCAGTTATTAATTTCTCTATCGGAATCTAGCAGATACTTTCTCATAGCTTTACATGTTTTATCCTATGATAAGAATTGTAATTGGCCTAAAAGAACCAACCAAAGGCAAAAACATTGCCAGGAAAACACCTTAATAGGAACTACCCATACTAGGGATTGGAACTCTGTAATTCATATACAGGGAGCTATGGGAAGTATTGGAAGAAATTGATTCAGGATCCAGAAATCCTCTTAACAGGAAGTTATGGATTGATATCATTTACCCTACTATCAACTATATAATGATCTGCAACACTAGTAAAATCATCACAAAGTCTAACAGCATAACTACTGTGCAGGTTTGTCAACAACAAAGACCCCCAAAGCAAGACTATCATCACAAGAATGATCAAAGGACCAAAATCATTGACTGGAAAGAAGCTCTCAACAAATACCAACAAGCTTGGAGATGCCAATTGAAACAAGCAAAAGGTCTGGGATCTCACAATGCGAAGGACACCAACACAGATCAAGGACTAACTCAACTAATAGGATTAGTTATTCAAAATGTATTGTTTAGCCAAGGAAATATGTATGTTCATTATGACCCCAAATATGAGGAAAACACAATTGTCATGGAAACATTATTTACAGGATTATAAACCTGCTTCGGAGATTATCTTCAATAATATCCTAAAACCACTTCCCGACTCAAATGACAAACTACATTACAGATGGCAAGAAAAAGCAATTTATATTTCAAACCTCCAAAACAATCTCAGAGTTAAAAACCTCTATAACCAAGGTAATAAAAGGAACCCCAACCATAAGACCACAATATGCAACCACTATACTAGACTAACCAAAATCAAAAGATCATCAACCAAAGTACCTACAGAGAGCATCATATCAGTAGCCCGTAGAACGGCTAAGGTTAAGAAACACCATTTAAAAATGTTTATGAAGAAAACAATCAATTGGCAGTACAACGTGAAACATTATTTACCTAAACAACAAATAGCAAGACCAAGTTCACTTGCGAAACAAACGAGAAGTTTTTAATGAAGATAGCCTCTGGAATTGTCGCGGTATCAGTCGGAAAAACCTATGGACTGATATTGAAACATTTTGCAAGATTGAACAAATACAGATAATGGCACTTGTGGAAACAAGAACCAACAGAGAACCGGACAAAAATCTTTGGCTTCAAGCTGGTTTTGATACTCTACACTTCTCACCCGCAATAGGGTTTTCGGGTGGTCTCTGCGTTATGTGGAAATCATACCAACTCCAAAATGAAATATGTGAACTTGCTCACATCGACAAAAGATTCATAGCTATCAAATATAAAATCGTAGACAAAAATTTCTGCATGTTGATTATTTTCACGTACGCACCACCAAAAGAGAATGAAAAAAACGACTTCTGGAACCTCCTAACAAACTTCGTTCAGCAAGCACCATTGCCCTGTATAATCATTGGGACCTAAATGAAATCGAGTTACACTCAGATAAGAAAGGCGGTAGCTGTAACTCACCCGCCAGATTCCAAAGACTTATTGACTTCAGAAACAATTGCGATATGCTTAACATCCCAACACAAGGAGGTTTGTTCACTTGGAGAAAAAACAAAACAGAAGTCAACAACATATACGAAAAGCTAGATCGAACCCTCATCCAAGATCAAATGTTTGCAATGGTTCCCCGGTATTTTCACTAAAAACCATGCCTTCTCGACCTCGGATCATTGTCCCATCTCAGTTGAACTTGAAAACCCAAACCCGCTAAAGGGCCAACCCTTTAAATTTGAAAAAATGGGACAACAAGAAAAGACTTTGAGAACCTAGTTAAACAAGCTTGGAGAATTGAAACACAAGGATCACACATGTATAACCTTGTAAAAAAAACCTTTGCCCTAAATCTTAAAGCAAAAAACTGGAACAAAACTACCTTTGGCAACATATTTAACCAAATCAAAGAAACGGAAGATGAACTCTCCAAGATACAAAAAAATATAATCCTCACCCGGACCAAATTTAATCAACAAACAAAACAGACTAATTCATAAAAAAGATTGCCTCCTTTCTTTTCACAAAAAATACTGGAGTCAAAGAGCAAAGATCAAACATGTGAAATCAATTGATTCAAACACAAACTACTTTCATAGAATAGCAAATGGGAGAAGAAGCCGCAAAATCATTCGAGAAATTAGAACACAAGAAGGGACACTTATAATGGTCTACAAAACATCCGAAATGAAATCAGATCAGATTTTGAAAAAAGATTTAAGAAAGGTACAATCAACAATAATAATCTACAAAATCTTCTAAGCAACATAACTAATGAGGTTACTGACCAGGAAAACACAAGCTTAACAAGTAACATCACCAATGAGGAAGTTAAAAAAGCAATTTTCAACATAGGCAGTGATAAATCACCAGGACCCGATGGAATGTCCGTTATTTTCTACCAAAAGTATTGGCATATTGTAGGACCTCTTGTCACAAAAGCTGTTAAAAGCTTTTTTTCACTCAGGAAAGCTTCTTAAACAGATCAATCACACATTCATTACCCTAATACCCAAATGTGATAATCTTAACTCAACAAACCACTACCGACCAATAAGTCTTTGTTCAACAATATATAAAGTGATATCTAAAATATTAACGGAAGATTAAAAACCAATCCTAAACAAACTTATCCATCCCTTACAGGGCGCATTCGTGGAGGATCGAGCTATTCAAGATAATATCCTCATAGCTCATGAAATATTCCACTCCTTCCGAACAAAAAAAAGGGAAAGATGGGTGGGTCGCGATCAAATTAGACATGGAGAAAGCATATGACAAAATAGAATGGACCTTCATCCTTGAGGTCCTCCACAAATTCGGCTTTTCAGCAAAATTCGTAAACTGGATTAAAGAATGTATAGAAACCGTATCATTCTCAGTCCTGGTTAATAATGGGCCAACCGACGTCTTCTACCCAAAACGGGGACTACGACAGGGAGACCCCCTATCACCATTTCTCTTTATCCTTGGAGCTGAAGTACTAGCTAGAAAACTACAACTAGAGGCAAATATCAATGCTAAACAAATAGGGTTTAAAGTAACCGTATGAGCTCGAATATTCCCTTTTTGGCCTTTGCAGATGATATCCTAATCTTCTCCAAAGCAAACCAAACAGCCTGCCAGAAAATAATATCTATTATTGAAGAGTATTGCTCTATATCAGGGCAATGTGTCAACTATCACAAATCAGCTTTTCAAACAACCACCCCACACCAAATAACACCAAAATCTTAATACAATCCATTCTCAACATTCCAAGCTCTGGAGCCCTTGACAAATACCTAGGATGTCCTATTATCAATGGGAAAGTCAACCAAAATACCTTCCAAGATACGGTTCTAAATACCAATCTACAACTTTCAAAATGGAAAGCTAACACACTCTCCCTTGAAGGAAGAGCAACCCTAATCAAAGCCAACCTAGCAGCAAAACCAAATTACATCATGCAATGCTTCATGCTACCAAAAAACCTACATAACAAACTTGACAAAATTAACAGAAACTTCTTATGGAACAAAGAGCAAACATTCAAACCACTAATAGGCTGGGACAAAATCTGTAAAAACAAATCCAATGGGGGAATGGAATTAGGAAAACAGAAGATATGAATAAAGCTCTCCAATGAAACTCATTTGGAAAATCCTGGCTGAACCAAATAACATCTGGGTTAAAATCATAAATGAAAATATCTGAAAAACTATAATATCCTCAACTATACACGGAAAACCAACCACTTGTGGCAATGGGGCAACTCCTCAAACTCCGCAATGAATTCAAAACCGGATTGCACTGGCTTATCGGGAATGGATGCTCTATCAATTTTTGGGGGGACCCATGGATACCCAACCTGAAATTAGAAGATTATACCAGACCAAACATCCCCACCAACACAGAAACCAAAGTCAGCAACTTTATCACAAACATAAAATGGAACATCCCTAAATTAAAAAATTTCCTTCAGGATGAGGCGGTAGATATTATTTCAAATATCCAACTCCCTCGTAACGACATTCCTGACCGGCTCTATTGGACGGCCAGCAAGAACGGCTGGTTCTCTACCAAGACCGCCTTTGAACTAATCACAAAACAAACCAATAACTCTAATAACAATTTTGCCTGGTTATGGAAACTGAACACTTACCCCAAAGTCAAAAACTTCTTATGGAAAATATGCCACGACGGCCTACCAACCAAAGCAAGACTAGCACAAAAACATGTGGTTGTGCCGCTTGCTTGCGATTCATGCAACAGCCCGCATGAAGATTTAAACCATTTCTTATTTACATGTCCAAACACACTTAAGCAAATAAAAATTCAAGACCCAGTGATAGGAAACCACATCCAAAAGTTACATACTAATGGGAAAAAACCAATTGCAGTAATCTGTGAACTTCAATCTCTACTGAATAAGAGAGAATGGGAATGCCTTGCAACCACCTGGTGGGGCTCCTGGATTTACAGAAACCAAATTATATTCCAAACAATAAGCCCAAGCAAAATAACTGACTTGACACTATACATTAAGACTCTCATACTTAATTGGAATAAAACAAAAAAAAACTAGAGGATGATAACATCAAACAACAAAAACATAACCCAGTCCAAAGATGAAAAACGAAAAATATCAAATGGATAAACCATGACCTGGATTCTGCAAAATCAATTCGACGGATCAAGAGTAACAAGTGGGCAAGTAGGGACAAGTTTTATCATTAGAAACGAACACGCTGATATAATACACATGTCCAACCAAAGATACGGATGCCAGTCCATCATCATGGCAGAAACACCGGCACTACAAAACAGCATTCAAAAGGCCATTTCACTAAATATCAACAAACTTGAACTAGAGGGAGATAATATATGCCTTATTAACTCTATCTTAGGCATTTGGACTTGTCCGTGGGAAATTGAAATGATGGTCGCTGATATCCTCATCGATCTTCATTCTTTCCAGGAAGTCCACATTAGACACGTTTTCCGAGAGGTGAACCGTTCCGCTGATCTTATTGTCAAACTCAGCTTCTCACCCTCGAGATCTGCCTTACAATCCAACCAAGAACTCCGTGTTCTCATCCATCTGGATGCTCTAGGCCGGGCCCGAAACCGCTTCTAGGTCCCGCCTAATTCTTTCCTCATTAAAATATATATATATATATATCTCAGATTCCAAAAAAAAAAGAGAATGCCTAATTTTTTTGAAGTATTAGCAAAAACTACCAGATTCCGAAATGCCGTTTGCAGAAATATCATATTTTAGAAAGTATTGCAAATATGCCATAAAGCTGCAACACTTTTGAAAACCAAAAAGGTAAAATCAAAATAAGTAAAACGGCCTAAGATGCAGTTAAGTGTTAAACGGGTATATGAGTAAGCCTAATTATATACCTGTTCAACCGGTAGCACATCTCATCTTCCCCAATTAATGTTCTCCGCTGAACAACTTTTTTCCTTTCATCCCTGAACTCTTGAAGCGTATTCCTCACAGCAAATCCGAAATCCCCAAAGGCGAGAAGCCCTTTCTCCCTTTGTTCAGCCCTTTGTTAAGCCCTTTTTGAAGCCCTTTCTGAAGCCCTAGATCGACAATGGTGAGGACCAGAGGTTTGCAGTCTGCGAACGGCAGAGTGAAGAAGCAGAAGCCGAATGGTTCTACAGAGTCGAAGAGAAGGGTTGAGGAGAGCGCGAATGCGAAGGCGGCTCCAGTGGCGAGGGGCCGAAAGAAGAGAGCCTACAGTTCGTCAGAGGAAGAAGAATCACCAAGTCCAGTCGTTTCGATGCAGAAGAAGAAACCGAGAATGGCTGAAGAACCAAAAGCCAAGAGGTCGAGGAAGGAGCCATCGAAGTCGGTTGGCGGGGTTAGTGATCTTCTCTAACTCTTAATTTTCTTGAAAAAAAAAACAAATTTTGTCTGATGCATGCTAAAATTAGGCTTATGTGAAAATGAGAACATGATTTGCTCTGTGATAAACAGAGCACGGAGAGATGTGCAAAATTTATAGTAGCCTAAACTGTTACATCCATATGGCCTGACAAGCGAAATTATTGTCTGACGAAACGAATTATCTTACCTGACAAAGTAAGTTTTAGGGTTTATGTGAATATGAATGTCATGTATTTGTTCTGTGGTTAGAATGTTAGAATGTCATAGTATCCTGATTCATGTTGATACAAAGGTGTAAGTTATACTATAGGGTAAAGACTTATCCTCAACAACTTCCATTTGTCCTGGCAAACCGCAATGTAGTCTGACAAGTTATTTTGTATCCTGAAAACATATATCTTTACCTGACAAAGTAAGATGGTGCCTCTCTTTTATGTGAATATGAAAGTCATTCTTACCTGTCATGTATATGTGAATGTAATTCATTACAGATAAGTTACAAGTGGCATTCTGAGGAGTTGTTTTTCGGTCGGATAAATCAGAACTCACGGCTTCAGTATCTTTCTCTTATCGAGAACACACTAACTCGAACAGACTGGCAGACAGTTATGCAGGGGCCCTTTGGCCCAATAATCAAAATAATGAAAAACATGAAACTGTCTGCACAACTGATTCACCATGTCTTGTTTAGGCAACTGGACACAAAAAAGCAGTTTGAGACATGGTATGATCTTGGTGGACAACCATGTAGGTTTTCAATAGAGGAGTTTAGGCTAATAACAGGACTGAATTGTGGGATGCCCGATGAGGAGGACAGTATGCAGGATAAGAATGCAGTGTTTGAATTTTTTGGGGTGAGGAGTATTACTATTGCTAACCTTTTAAACAAGTTCTTATCCTATCGGGAGGACAATGTATATAAGATGAAGATGGCCTTGTTGTTAATTCTTGAGGGTGTTGTACTTGGGGGTGATAAGAAGAGGAAGGTCAGACCCTTTCATGTCAAACTGACGGAAGACTTAGATCGTTTCAATAATTTCCCATGGGGTAGGAGTGCATATCTTGACCTTCATCAAAGTCTGGCTTCTGCTTTGGACACAAGAATGGAGACAGTTCAGGCTGCACTTGCAGTTTCAGACAATGCCAGAGCAGGATACACCATACGGGGTTTCCCGATGGTGTTTCAGGTAATGTGTTAGTAGTTGAGTATGTAAAACTGAGAAAGGTTAATGCCTCTGTTCATAATTGTGGATTAATTCCAATTCTGTTTGTTTCAGATATGGTTGTATGAGGCAGTGCCCCATATTGGCAGAACATTTGCCCAAAAGCTTACTAAAGTTGTGCAGCCCCGAGGTGTGAGGTGGCTTAAATCGAGTAGGCCAAGCTTGGATGCGATTTCTGATGCCCTAGAGGGGAATTTTCCTGCTAAACAGATCCTTGTTGAGGAGGACGGAGAGGACTTGGGAGAAAGCTGTTATTTCCCGGAGGAGGAAGGACACAAATCCTTGGATGAGATTGTTAAGCACTTGAAGCCCAGAAGGAAAAATGCTGGTAAAAAGGCCAAGGGAGTTGGTAAGGGAGGGCAAGCTGGAAACATTGAGGGTTTCGACCCAAGGCAAATTATGTGTTGTTTGAATGAATTGCATGAAATGATGCATGCTCTAAGGGAGGAATTTATTGAGTTAAACAAGTTCATAAGAGCCAAAGCTCCTAGAACAGGGGCATCTTCATCCAGTGATCAAGACATCAGTACACACCAGGAGCTCTCTAGGGAGGTTAACAGTGATAATGAACCCAACATCCCCCAACACCAGCAGAGCATGAGGGAGGCAAAGACGGAGTCTGAGGCAAATGATGAAGAGGAAAAGATGGAGTCTGAAGATGACGAAGACAATGACTCCAAAGAGGGAGAGTCCGAAGAGACTGAGACTGATGAGGTATGTATGCCCAAAACTTTCAGTTATTATATGTACAGTTCAGTCCAGATGTACATATTTCAGTCCATTTGTGCACATTTCAGACCATATATCATCGTTTCAGTAAAAAGTTCAGTCCATATATGTATTCAGTCCATATATGCACATTTCAGTCAATTTGAGCACAATTCGAAAAATATTTGCTTATTTCAGACCTTATATCATCGTTTCAGGAGACAATGGATGGAGAGCCAAATGTTGGTGAAATAGTTGTGTATGATGCAGGTAATGTAGGTGGTCAGAAAGAGGCGGGTGAAGATGTCGCAATAGTAGATGAGGAAGAAGAGCAAGGGGATGCAACAGATCCACTGTCAGTTCTTGTCCAAACTTGTACATACTACATGCAGATGAGAAGCTGGTTAATGAGGCAACACGCAAGATGTGGAGGGACTCATCAATGAGTTGGTTAATGATGGGACTTGTGTGGCAACACAAGTTGAGGTGGCAACAAAAGCAGTGTCTGATGAGGGTGTGCATGACGGAGTTGTGGAGGAAGTAAAGGAAGCTGTTGTGAAGGGAGGAAGCAAGGTTGATGACGGAGGTGTTGATGTTGAGGAGGTAGCAAAGGGAGCTGATGTGGAGGGAAGGACCAAGGTTGATGACCAAGTTGTGGAGGAACCGAAGGGAGATGTCGAGGGACAAAACACTGTTAATGAAGGAGTTAGGAGGAATCAACGGGAGATGTTGTGGAGGGAGGGATGAAGCTTGATGAGCTAGGTGTTGAGGCGCGGACTGAAATACAAGGTGAGAAGGTATCACTGGCTGATTTTGATGACGTGGGGGGTGATGAAGGGGGGGCCAAGGAGTCCAAAGTGCCGAGGAAGGGCAGACCAAGGAAGGGTAGCCAAGTTCCGAACAAGACATATCCAACTCGCACTCGCGAAGTTTCCGCCAAGGTAAAATCACCCTACTGCAATGTGGATGAGCAGAAATTGGCAAAAAAGATTACCAAAAATAGCAAGGTGGAAGGGATGACAGAGTTGGTAAAGTGGATGTAGAGTGAGAGGTTAGTGACTTATCCACTTTACTCAATAAGGAATTGATGAAATGAATGTCAAAAACTTTTCTGGCCTGACTTCTAGAATTCTGACCGGAAATTGATTCTTTGTGGACTGACTAACTTATATATAGCCTGTATATGTACTAATATATATATATATATATATATATATATCCTTGTTTAATATTCAAATGAATATGTACCATCATGCAGTATTGAACCCCAAACTGGACCGGCCGGGTAATCATTGGACAAGGAGTTCTTTGAGATATTGTTTGCCCCAAAGAACTGTTGGGCGGTTTGGTAATATTCCAATGCATTATTTGAAAATAGTATGCATGTGTAAAATAGTTTCGAGTTGATAGATTAACATTGTTGGCACCATTATAGCATATGGAGCAAATGATGTTCCTTTATCGTCAAAGGATTTCAGAGGATCCACAGCGGTTTCGAAGGTGGTTGTGCTTGACCATATTGGCAGAACTATGTGCAACGGGAATTCGAGTGCTTCCAGATAAATTCTCCACGTAAGGGTAAGGATGAAATGTTGTCATACATGATGGGTTCATGTTCCGGGAGAGTATGGGAAGAGATGGGATGATGCGGAACGCATATACGCGTGCTTCAATATCGAAAGGAAAGCATTGGTTTGCCTTAGAAATTGATCTATGCGACTGGTGTGTGACGGTTTATGACTGCAATATGGATCTGTACAAAGACAAGGAATTTTCGATATGATCCGCCCCATCGTTGAGACTGTTCCAAGATATGCCAAGATGTACGAGCCACTAGAAAAGAGATGTGAACCGTTATTGGACAATCCAATGTCGGTGTCCCGTCGTCATAACCTTAAGCAGAACAAAGGCGCGGGTAAGTATACATGTATTTATGCCCAAATAAATCCTTATCAAACTACAATTGATATCCATTCTAACGTGTTTTGTACATCGTGCAGAGGAGATTGTGGGGTCTACACCTTGAAGTACATTGAGTTATTGATTCTCGGCATGTCAAACTTGGATCTGTCGTCGGACAAATTCATAGATGCACATAGAAGTCAAATGGCTCATAGTATTTTTAGATGTTGTTGGGATGGTCTTTAAGGACTTTTGATGTAAGTGGTGATTGCATTGTGTTGTTGGGAAACATTGGTGGGGTTAGATTTCGAATAAAACCAAAGAGGGGGGGAAATTGTGACTTAAGTCATGCCAGATTACGGATTTACAGTACATATTCACATTTGTCAGGTTGTTTTGATATATCTATTTCAAATTCATCATTTCCAGTTATTGCAAATCATCGTACAAAAACTCCCACATTGAAACCTAATATTTCCCTACATTTAAAGGGTTTGGAAATCGAAAAATAGCCTGTAAAAAGGGAGGGGGTAAAGTACACATTATAAATTTACAGTATTATTAGCTTTGTCAGGTCATTTTTTAGAAATCTTATTCTAGGTCATCCCATGACTTATGGCGGAACTGGAAGAAACATCACAATGGTAAATAACCGTAGGAAAAGACAACGTTTTTAAGTGGTTTTGAAACCGAAGCTTTGTTCTACATATAAATGGTTATGAAACCGAATAAAAACATGGTACAAAACAGTTAAAAAGGTTACAGGGTTTATTATTGAAAATAGCCTTGAAAAGAGGGGGGTTAAAGTACACACTAACCTAAATTTGTGCTACATGTCAACGGTTATGAAACCGGGAAAAAAAGGTACAAACCGGATTAAAAACGGTAAAAAACAGTTAAAACTGGTTTTCACCGCGGGGTTAGTTCTTGCGACCATATTAATTTTGGTTTTTTTTACTTACGTCAGTCAACAATATTGACTTACAGTACGTATTTTTCTTTGTCAGGTCATTTTGTAGACATCTTATTCGAAGTCATTTAATGGTAATTAACCGTAGGAAATCTTATTCAAAGTCACCCTTTCCAATGCATATCTTATTTGTCAGGCAAGACTACGGATTTACGTCAGTCCACAAAAGCGAATTACAGTGCTTATTGATGTTAGTCAGGTCATCTGTAGAAATCTTATTCAAAGTCATCCAATGGTAATTAATCGTAGGAAAATCTTATTCAAAGTCATCCAATGACATTATCGTCTTCCACTTGACATGAAATATTAATTCCTACGACATTAACATACCATACCAAATATACTATCTCATAACCTACTGACTATATATAGTCACTATATGTCATTATCATCTTCCTACTTGACATACGTATCATAAAACAACAAAACCTCCTAAATACTACACTGTATTACATTGTCACTAAACTAGATTCCTTCATCAGATACTAATTATGTGCGGAGGAGACAGATGATTCCGGGCCGTCACGCTGCAGAAGTTCATCAACAACATCTTGGGTGATAAATATGTTGATGAGAGCAACGGTTCTACCTTGGGCGGCAAGGGCGACAGCGTCTCCGCGGTGCTGTAAGGCCCTCAAGGTACGAGGCCCGCCATGGGGGGGAACTACTTCGAAGAAGTAAGAGGCGCCTAGATCGGAATCGTTAAAATAAAATAGTTGGTTCAGTAACCCATGGATTTCCCGTACCCTTTCAGCATGGGCCCTCCAGTTTTGCCTCCGTCCGCCTTGGTAGACATGGGTGGAAATCATGGCATCTTGTCCCCTTGAAGGGATGAGTCTCCCTCCGGTGTGGACAGTTGTGTAACGAAGTGATCATTAAGGTCCCATTCATGGTTGTCAGGCTCATAAGCCATGGAAACAAAGAAGCACCGGAGAACGGAAATTAGAGTTGTTAGGGTGATTCGAAGATGTTTTTGGATTAGGAAATTCGAAAGTTTTTTGTAGCGGATTGTGGATGAGGAAGAATGTGGGATGAGGGGGTATATAATAGTTGTTTGGGTTGGTGGCGGTTAGGGTTACATTCATGAGGGTGATTAAAAATTCGAAAATAAAACAACAGAACCTGTACAAAAACAGTTAAAAACGGTTAAAAACAGTTAAAACAGTTTATAACCGCGGGGTTAGTTCTTCAGACCAAAGCTTTATTCTAATTGTTAAATAAGTCAGTCCACAATAGATATTTACAGTACATATTGATATTTGTCAGGTCAATTTGTATAAATCTTA
The DNA here is from genome assembly GCA_027886185.1 of Rheum nobile. NCBI lineage: Eukaryota > Viridiplantae > Streptophyta > Magnoliopsida > Caryophyllales > Polygonaceae > Rheum > Rheum nobile. The sequence goes on from WOAB01000560.1 coordinate 14,631, forward strand.
TTCCAAGTCATCCCACGACTTATGGCGGAACTCGAAGAAACATCACAATGGTAAATAACCGTAGGAAAAGACAACGTTTTTAAATGGTTATCAAACCGAAGCTTTGGCAATAAGCTATTTAAAGATGGGGTTAACTAGTTTTCGAATAAAACCGAAGCTTCGGCAATAAGCTTTGTCAGGTTCTTCTACTCTCTTACAGTATGTAATATCTTTTGTCAGGTCATGATGAAGAAATTTTATTCAAAGTCATCCTTTCCAATGCATACCCGATTTGACCCCTCTTAATTTTTAATTAAATATCGTGTGATCCCTCAACTACCCGTCATTAACTCCGTTATCCACTCATCCTTGTGTATAAATAGCGTTCTTGCCTTGTCTCAACCCCTCACATTTCCTGTCTCAAACTCCTCGCACTCCTCTCTCATTTCGAAAAAAATCTCTTGCAACATGGCCGACTCGAACGTTTTCCTGCAAGTGTACTGGGATGGGAAACCTATCGCCATCGACCGGGGTGATGGCCCTATTGACTACGCACGAGTATAGGGGAAGGAGAACCCAACTCCTCAAAGTTCCAGCCAACAAGATGGACATCTGGTACGTCCATGGTCAGATAAGCATGCTCTCTCCCGGTTCAAAATCCTTAGTTTTTGAACAGGTCCCATCAGCCGGCCAGCGGTTTCTTCAACTGCTGCAGACACAGTCCGACTATGACGACCATGCCCGCCTCGGCGAGAGGGTCGCCGGCGTCAAGGTGTATGTGGTGCTGGACACTCCAGATCTTTCTCTGGCCCAGTGATGATGGCCGTGGGGATGTTTGTAATTTTTTTGCTGTTTTTTATGGTGTTGGTATGGTTGTTTAGGGATGTAATGCTAGCATTTCAGGACAAACGTTTATGTTTGTTATGGTTGTTTTGTAATGAAGATCCTAAACGTTTATGTTTGTTATGGTTGTTTGTAATGAAGATCCTAAACGTTTATGTTGTTATGGTTGCCCGTAATCTCGCATTTACTACTTTTGACTATTTTCATTTCAGGACAAACGTATCATGGTCATACTAAACGTACTATTGTTTAGGGCAAAAGAGGTAAATTTCAGAGCAATAACATCGAATATGTGTACATGAATATTCATGACAAATGAATATATTCAGGAGAACCCGCGTCTAATGGCAGAGTACTAACAACATGTGGTAATTGTATTTGAAATTGTGATGACAATTCAAGGATGTTTTCAAGGAAATTGGTGATTAATTCAAGAAATATTCATGTTTTACCTGCAGAAAACCCTCGTTTTATAAACAAGGAACCATAATACATTGTCTTGGTAACATCCGGTTATGAGTAGTTATCATAATTTAACCAACAAGGTTACAAATTAAACAACGAAGACAACAAGTAACACCACAAGTACCACCACACCAAGTACAACTTTCAAAACGAAATTTTCTGTTTTGATATTCATAATGTCATTCATTGAAGTCGGTTGTTGGTAGATAAGATTTTGCCGAGTGGTTGCCCGTGTTCTTCAACAACTCTTACGCTTTGATTTGGACTCATTGGCGGGGTTATTATAAGCTTGACCATCCACCCATTTGAAGTATTTGCAATCGTGCCCTGCCTAAGGTTTAATACAAAATTCAACCAATCAACTAATTTAATTCTAAATGAAATCCCAATTTAAAAGCATATGTCGCACGAAATTTGACATTCAACAATACCTTCCATAATGGACACCCATAGAACTGTTTTCCCGAATTTTGAGTGTGTTTGTATGTTGTATTGTTGCAGGGAAGCCATGGAAGCATTTTTGAGTTGATGATCACCAGCTGTGTGCCCTCTCCTCCACGAATTTGAATTGGCAGATGATCTTCCTTGTGTCCAGCAGTTTGTCATCCTACAATGTCGGGCAACTTTTCGAAGACGGTGTTTCTCTTTCGACTCTGCGTTGTTTCTTTGTTTTTCCTTCTGTGCCAATTTTCGATGATGACGGTGTTCCTCTTTCGTGCCCTCTCCAGAAGAGGATATTCCTTGTGCCCATACTTTGTTTTTCTTGTTTTTATTAAAGAAAGAGAAATGAAATGAAAGTTCAATGCCTGATGTGATGTGTGTCAGGTCAACATCTTTTTCTTATATGCAGAGTGCAGTCCAAAAATTCAAGCGTTGTTGACACCGTTTACAAATACTTAAAAAACTGTGTAAAGCTTCCACCTTAACCAAAAGAGTATGAAATGGGTTTTTAAAATGTACAAAACTTCCACATTTACTAGTTTTTCAACAACTAAAGGGACCCTAAAATGAAAATTTAATTGGGTTTTTAAACTATTTCAAGAGGGATATAAGATACGTCTCTATTATTTGCACACTACGGCGGCAACGATTTGACGCAGTCAGGCAGTATTAAAGTCGTACAAGACGTTTTGCTGCTTTGTCAGGCCATAATAAGTACACAACATCGGCTTTTGAATAAATCTTCAGCTGACGTCATCCTTATCCTTTCCACTTAACTCTTCTAGGGTAAGTTTTCAGGTTGTCACTTAACTGTTGTATTTGCAATGAGTTATTTTGAATAGGTAAAATCATATAACGGGGCCAATTTATTTAATAGATTTTATTATCAGTAAAAATAATCAAGTTTTTTTCAATGAAAATAATTAATATTATTGAATATAAATAATTAATATTAGTCAATATTTAGTACTTATGAGGCGCATTAGCAATTTTCAATTAAGAGGAGCGATTATGAAAAAAATAAGTAGATCAATTTTGCTGGAATGGATGAAACGTTGGGTTTTAAGATGGAATGAAAATGTTCCTTCAGCTTGGAATGGCCCATTACACAAGGAGTGAAATAAATTTTAAGTTTTCAGATTGACATGAAAATCGTACCAAACGAGGTCTTAATGCTTTTCCCAGGCTCTGGAGCAAGGTTCTTAAAAATACTTCGATGCTCGCACTTCCTTCTCTACATACTCAAAATTTGCCCTGACAACGTAGTTATAAGCCTTGCAAACAACCATATGTCGACTGACGATTAATGCTTGTTCTGTTTCTGAGATATGTAACATCGTACATAGTTTTTACCTTTTCGGGTTTCTCAGGCATTATACAAATTGTTACAGTACGTATTCAGGTTTGTCAGGTCACTTTGAAATAAGAGGGTAAGTTTGAAATTTTTCATTCCGATTTGACCCCTTAAAAATTTCACTAAAAGTACACCCTTACTTGCCCAAATCTTTTCTACCAAGTCTCTTCAAATACTCACCGGTCCATTACCAAAGTTCTCTACCAAGGATCTCCAAACACTCCCACTTTCCCAAATAGTCCCACTCCCACGTTCTTCAAATAATCCCTCTCTATACTCTAAATTCATGGCGGGAGAACATCACATTGTGACTGGGACATACTTATACGTAAATGAACTGCTTCAATCTGCCCGTGAAGTGAAGGATCATGTTGGAGGCCGGAAGATGACCGAGGCCGAATTCCAGGAGTACAATCGCAACATTGTGGCCAGAGATTTGGAGTTAGTAAGTTTAATTAAGGATTTGCGCCGCCTCGGGCAGGAGCTTACTGCTGTGAGTCCGGAAGGGGCTCAGACCGAAGAAGAAAAGGCCCGGATCAAGCTAAAGCTTAGACTGGTAAGGCTTTTGTTGTATATTTTCTTCCTATGTGCAAGGGCCGTGCCTACGATGCTTAATTTGTGTTTCTGCAGACTGAATGGGACACCACCTTCACTGAGCTCAACATAAAAAGGGTGTTGGACCATGCTCAGTCGCTGGAGGGAAAGCTGAAGTCCCGATATCTATCTTGATGGGATAATGTTTTCATAACAGTGTAGTTTCTGAGTATGTGTGCATAAGTGTTTTTAATGTATGAACTTTGCAATGCTAGTTTTTTTGTTCTTTTGTGTGTGGGAATGCCATGTGAAGGGCACGTTTTGTTTAAAGTTGAACAACGTAATATAATGCTTCTGTTTATAAGGTTCAGACCATGTTGGAGTTTTACAGGACGTATTGTGAATTTACAGGTCGTATTTATGTATTACGTTTGTCAGTACAACTTCGCACCTGATTCTAGGGTTCTTATGAAGGTTCATTTATAGACTTCGCAACTGAAATGGGTTCGCAGATGATTGTGTTTATTCACTAGGTTTTGTAGATTCCTTTGTCAGACCATGTTAGGCGTTTACAGGACGTATTGTGGCTTTACAGGTCGTTTTGTATGTATAAGGTTTTCCTCGAGCAAATGAGTATGTGAGGACATAAGCGTTGTTTTACACGGTGTTCTACAGTCTTATGGGTTGTCATTTATAGGGTTTAACACTGACTCATGCTGAGAAGTCATCAACTCTTAACCCAAAGATGATGACAGGACAAAATGCAACGTTTGCAGAGAACCTAAGAACTTTGTCAGTACAACTTCGCACCATGATTGTGTTTATTCATTCGGTTTTTTAAATACCTTTGTCAGACCATGTTAGGGTTTTACAGGACGTATTGTGGCGTTACAGGTCGTTTTGCATGTTTTAGGTTTTCCTCGAGCAAATGATTATGTCAGGACATATACGTTGTTTTACAGGGTGTTCTACAGTCTTATGGGTTCTCCTTGTGAGGAGTTACCACTGACTCATGCTGACAAGTCATCAACTATTAAGCAAAGATGATGACAGGACAAAATGCAACGTTTGCAGAGAACCTAAGAACTTTGTCAGTACAACTTCGCACCTGATTCTAGGGTTCTTATGAAGGTTCAAGATGACAAGTAAATCTTAAGCAAAATATTTAATTTATGTACTTTGTATATCATCCAAAAGGAAGCCCCACAAAAAGAGGTGTGGTTTACGCCTATATAGACTTAAACCATACATCTTTTCCATGAAACACCCAACAACAACATTTACTAGCATAAACACCCAAAAACAACAACATGGTGACAATTGTAACCCAAAAAAAAACTAACCCATTCTCTTCCTATGATTGTCCATCATCAGTCCTTCTCCTCCTACAGTACTGCTTGTTGTGGCCTTGGTTGCCGCAATACGAACACCGCCTCCTCCTAGTATAGTTCCCCTCCCACGTCGCCCTGTATCGGTTAATTCGTGGCCTTCCAGGAGGACGTTTTACATTTGGTGGACAGCATGGAATGGATGACACGGCTTCAGGAATTGACCATCGGCCTGTGGGAGGAACAAGATGCACAGTTTCCTTGTACACTTCTCTCACGCACTCGTTCTTGAACATGGGATGGACGAGATCAGTGAGTCGCACTCCCCTATCACTTGCAACCGCTATGGCATGAGCACAAGGAACTTTATCAATCTGGAACATGTTACAATCACATGTACGAGCATTAAGGTTCACCGAGTATCTACAAGTTCCTACCATGACCTCCGCTTCAAACTGGCTTAGTCTTCGAACACTCATCTTTGCTGCCCTTCTGTAGTTCACCTCTACCAGCGTGTACACAGAGGGTGACAAGTATTGGTCCCAGTTTGAGGCCGCTTCCCTTCTTTGACAAAACCATTTAGAAATGGTCTCAACAATCGCATCAAACAGAGCAAGAATAGGCCACTGACGCTGTGTTTTCCACAAGCCATTGAGACACTCGGCGTTGTTGCTTGTCATGATGTTAAACCTGTTCCCATGAAAATGCGCTCTCGCCCAGTTTTCAACTCCAGCTTCTTTTAGATATTGACCAATCTTTGGAGATGCAGCTGTTATTTGAGCAAACTGATGATTGAACTCAGCTACTGTGTAAGCATGAGCAGCTTTTTGAATATGCCGAAGAGGTCTTGCCTACCAAACTTCCTCTTGAAGTTTTGGTATATGTGATATATGCAATATCCATGCTTGGCGAAACGATAGCTATTTCTCAGACCCTTCCCAATGCTAAGATGACGATCAGACACGAAATACAACTCGGGATGATCAGGAACAACAAGCCTCAATTCACTGAAGAAAAATGACCATGCATCATCGTTCTCACTATTAACAACGGCAACAGCAAGGGGATATATTTGGCCGTTTCCATCTTGTGCCGTTGCCAACAGAAGTATCCCCTTGAACTTGGCTGAGAGGTGAGTGCCATCAACTGATATTACCTACACACGCAGAACTATTTTCTCAGATGTTGCCCTGACAACAGAGTTATAAGCTTTGAAACTACGGTATATAGCCTGACAAAATGACAAATTGACTATTTCTCAGATGTTGCCCTGACACACGCAGAACTATTTTCTGTTTGTCACATATTCAGTCATATAGTAGATTTACCTGACAAAGTAACTATATCTCCTGACGTAACAACATCACGACTGAATACTGACCTTTTTCAGATGTGGCGCTGCCCTTATCCATGGACCTAAAGTCCAGAAGACGTACTTGAAGCGTTGCTCAGCATCTCTGACTATTCTCGTGTATGTTCCCGGATTAGATTTCTGTAACATGTGCATGTAAGAGTACATTGCCTTGTAGCTATCCGCAGCTGTACCATGTGCCATGACCTGGGCGAAGAGCCGCGCTCGATTGGCTTTGTAGTAGCTTGTCCTTATCCCTTGCTGTAACATGAAATCCTGAATTTCTGAAGCAAGTAGGCCTTTACGGCCGTTTAAAAACCTGAGATGTAACGAAGTGAATCAATACATGCATTCATATTGGCCTTTGATCACAAAAATATATTCAAATGCAAGAAAACCATACTTGTGAAGTACTTTATCGGCAATCAGCCGAGAAGTTGCTCCTTTGTGGTGATTGTGGTTTACTCTCATGCCACAGGTATGATCCGCAACATATTGTCGCACCATAAACAACGACGTTTTTCGATACAATGAGCCACGACAAAAAAACTTGCATTTGTCGTCAACGCACGCAACTTCATAATTGGACTTATCGGACCTCTTCACACGCATCTCATAGAAGTTTTCCATTGCCAGGGAGAAGAGTGCAGCTTTGAACTCTTCCTTACAATTGAAGAGTTGACCAACCTTCATTGTTGGATATGAGGACTTGTTTGCACTTGTTTCCTCATCTTCAACTAACATTTCCATCTCCGCTGGATAGTACCTCTTTTGAAGCACTCTAAGCATGTCTTCATCAACATCAACCTCTTCTTCTTTATCATCCTCTATTTGCTCCTCGTTCTGTGTTCCCTCAATGCCATTAATTTCTTCCCACACATCATCTAGACCAACTGTATTCACATCATCCCCTGAAGCATACCCTAACCCTTCCACACCATCAACACAATCATCATCACCTGATTCATAATAGCCCTCATAGTCAAAGCCATCTTCTATTTCATCCTCCAAAGAAACTCCACTGTTGGCATAATCAGTCATAGCCTGCTTCCCTTTGTTTCTGGATGTAGCACCTTCAATGTCCTCATCATCGCTGCTCAATGATATAATGTCTTCCACTATCAGGGGACAATTTCTCTTGTATTTCCCCCTCACTTCATCCCTTTTTAATCTCCTTAACTCTGCATCGTTGTCAGCTTCAATAATTTCATCAATCGACCTGACATCTGTGTGAGGTGCTCTGTCTTGTTTAAAAAATGACCTGAAAAAGTCTTTATTATCTTGGCTCTGGCTCTGAGTTCGTGGTGGAGCTGTTGAAGGAAGAGTACGATGTTCAGCCCTTTCACTTCGAATCTCTTCCTTCTTTAAAAGGTTGGTGTACAACGCAATATTCCACTTTGCTGAATTTTCTCCACATATGTTCAAGAACTTGAACGCAGCAAGATCGTCGTCATCATTTATAAAGATGGGTGTAAGTTCTGGTTTATTTTCATAAGCGTATTGCACAATCAATTTTTCTTCATCAAATGGGTTCTTCTCAGTCCATTTGTTGCGCAGTGTAGCCAAGTCCATGTCAGGGGAAAGCAACATGGCTTTCACTATTCTATCACCCTCATACAACCACATTTTCCCTTGTTCTTTCCATTCTCCACCACTGATGAACGTCACATACACTAGTTTCGAACCTACAAATAAATAAGGTTTTTGAACTTCACGTATACAGAACAGAGGGGGAAAATTGATTGTTTTTCAGGAGAATTTACTTACCCATTCAAGCTGTATTTGCAAGCGTCAGGTGTTAAATATCAGGTGCGAAATATCTCACGTGTAATAACTGGTCAGGCTGCTTTTAAGTTCTCCAGGAATATTCAGGGATTTTTTCAGGGGAGGTTAGCTGGAGGGATTAAAGGTTGAGGGAGGCCAGATTTTTGGAGGGAAACTTGCCCGCCAATTCGAAGTCCACTTTGCTGAATTTTTTCACACTGATGTGATGCCTCTGTCCACCGGCGGCTTCAACCTCATTAAGAGAGATTAACCCTTTCTTTTATATTTTTTTAGACATAATATTAGCCAGCTTTTCCCATTTTTTATTTAAACAAAAGCTAAATTCCACACTCCACAATAGCAAGAATGCCAGAATCCGTACAGAATTCTGATACTTTTGCAATTCCGTTGAAAATCTTGGAATTCTGCAACTGGCAAAAGCAAATCTGGTATTTTTGCTAATACGG